>JAITYT010001658.1:730500-765992 GCA_025433975.1 Liostenogaster flavolineata
TTATATTATATTCTTGCACAATGATAAAAAACGATTAATTATGTTAAACAAGTATTGATTAAGTGACACATCATCGCAGAAATTGAATACAGAGACGCAAGGGAATATCGTTTTAATTTTTTTATAATTAAAATGGTAGAAATAGTCTTTGCGATTAGCTCTGTATCCAATCTTTCCTTTATAATGATACGTACTTTAAAACTTAACAATTTTTAAATATATTAATATACATTTGCCTATTTATGTACACCAATCGTGCATATTTATTTGAGAAATCACGTGAACATTATTTTTCCTATCAAAGGAATGTATTCTTCTCCCTTTTACATAATTTTTCTCTTTTCTTTGGAAATGACAAACAGGTAATCTTTTCTTTTGATCTCTTTAAAAACTTTACTATTTAATATTTCCTAAATAAACTTATTTACTATACTTAGCGTAGAAATACCTATCTATACTGTTGCAATAAATTGAGAAGCAAAAGTGCAATATAACTATCAAGAGCACGTTCAATGCAGATGTTCATATATGCTATTCGTATTTTAAATGTGGTCCTTCAAGTATTTGTACAGAAGAAATAAAAATGGTGGGTGTAATTTCAAATAAAATAATATAAATAATTTTTGAAAATCTCGATTAACACGTTAACCGAACATTTACATGCGAGCAATATAGTATAATATTAACTATACTAGTCTTGTATATTAAGAATAATTTATAGAATATAATATAACGTCTTTCGTTTTAATGATACATCCAATATTTCTCGTATTTTAAATATCATGCATGTTGCGCATTATATAATTATCAAAATGTGATCATGTTTTGAAGTAAAGAATGTATCCATTGAAGCTCTCTCATTAAGTATACAAACAATTCCCTTTCACGAATGTAGTATTCTGAAAGTAATGTCAATGTGGATGATAGATTTCTTCGTTTACAGGAAGATGCAAGCAGCCGCTGTTGCTGGCTCGGATCCAAATAAACAGAGGGAATACCTTAAGAAAAAGAAACAGAGAAAACTTCAGCGATTTAAGGAACTTGAGGAAGAACGTGAGATGGAAAAAAATAAGTGGTTGGCGTTCACAAATAAGGTAAAATACATATCGATTGAACATACTATTTTATTGTATATTGAAAACTAAATTATTTTTATTTGCAGTCCTCAAAGAAAGGTGTCATAAAGAAAAGTATATTTGCGACACCAGAGAATGTAAATGGTCGGGTTGGTATTGGCACCTGTGGCGTGAGTGGTCGTGAAATGACGAAGTTTAGCAATGGTGAAAAATGGAGACGGGGCGCATGAACACTAATTGTAAATAAATTTTCACACTGTGAATTAGAATTATGAATTATTGTTAAATTCATCTACATTTGGTTCCCGCTCGAACCAAAATTGTATGTTTTGTGTTGTAAGGATGATCAATCGCAAGCACATGGAAATATACTTCACAATATTGTCAGGGTGTGCGTAGATAACACGTTTATCGAATGGACATTTACCTCAATAAATTATGGCGTTATTTTACATTTTCTACTTTACTCGATAGAGGAATGATTGTTGAGAGTGAATGTTTCTAGATTAATGTCTATGTGAGTATGATTTGTTTATAATTGATTATTAATATAAATAAATGTATATTTTAACGCCAAATATTCCTACATTTTAATTTAAGTATATTTGAAATTTTTAATACGCAGTAATCTACCAAATTTTATCATAACTTATTCACTCATTGGTTATCTACAGTAATAAATTATTTGTCATTATTTATTGTACATTATACAAATTTATGAACAAAATTTCACGTTTTATTGTATTCTTCGTAAAATGTAAAGAATTCATGTGAAATACGTCCGTGAAATATTTATGCTTTCTTATTAGCTCGCGAGATGGCAATGCATCCCCGTTATGCTGTTACATCTGTTCATACTTTGTTTCTGTTAGTAAGATTTGATGCATTATATTGAATATCTTGTAATTTCTAAAATGCATTTTTTAAGTTAATATTCTTACGGGTGATGGTTGTTACAATTACTTATAACAATGACTGAAGGCAATAAAAAAGATATGAGAAAAGAATATAATAATTTTTTAACAGCGTGTCATAAACTGAAATTTTCTAAAGTTAATGAAAACTCTCAAGAAACAGTCGATATAGAACGCCGATGCCTTGCTCTTAAATGCCTAACAGCGAATATGATGTAAGTGCAATATTATCATGCTATGTTACAATCGTTACGTTGATACATTTTGAATTATGTATGTACAAATGTAGGGGCTTTGAAAACTTAGCAGCATGCTTGCTTGAAAGAGGTTTGGAAACTTATCAGGCGTTAATGGATTCTGCAGATGGTTTAAATAATTATTGGAATGAAATTCATACGCAAATTTCGAACAATGATACTGAATCAATAAAGTGGAAATCAGGTTTAAATGACTTGCAAGATGCGCTTGACTTTATAGATTGTTTATCTTGCCAAGAAGATAAAACTTTACCGTGCAATGAAGAAATCATTAAGGATAATCATGTTAGAGCTATCGTCGATACATGGAAAACGCAAGAAACATCGGAGAGAAAGAGAAAATCTAATGTGCGGATAAAGCCGAATTTTAGGCTAGGAATGGTAGACGAAGATAGAGGACAAAAAGGATATAGAAATATAAAAAATGAAACTGATGAAGTACCTTTAACTTGTGGTTTCAAAAATAAAAACAATTCTCTTGAGGTAAATATTTTTATTTTTTTTAACTTTAGTTACGGTTATGTACAAAAAATATTCATGTAAATACACATTTTTTAAAATTATGGTCTTTATTATTATAATTGTAATTTTTTACTTTTTTTATTTTGTTCTTTAACACGTTCATACTGGCATTACTACTCTAAGACTACTTCTTAGGTACTTAGATACTCTAAGAGCGCTTTACTTTATCGGGCAGCGCCAAATTTATATGACATAGAAATCTTTTCTAGTTATTAAGCGAACTAAATTGTTGATGGTATGCACCGCCTGATAAAATATTCAAATGCGAGCTATTGGTAGTACACGCAGTCTGAGACATGTCAGTGTGATACACTGTTGGTATGCACCAGTGTGAACGTGTTAAGGTATATTGATAGTACATAGTTGTATTGCTAATTTAATAGACTATCGTATTGTAAATAATCAATAAGCACTAAATGTAATCTAATTTTTTTCTTAGATTCATAAGAGTGGCGAATCGCAAAATCCAGAAAACAAATTTCAATCATTTAAAACTGCTAGAGACGAATTAGGCTTACAACAAATGACAAACAATAAACAAGTACACAAAAAAACATTAGGAGGAAAAATATCTATTAATTCTCAATTCGTTTGTCCGTTTAAGCGTGATAAAGAAAAAGTAGTTCAGACACAAGAGAATACAGAACAATCAAATTGCACGGCAGACGCGCAAGATGAAAGACTAAAAAATATCGATCCAAAAATGATAGAGCTTATAAAGAATGAAATAATGGATTTAAAAACTACAATTTCTTGGAACGATATAGCTGGTCTCGAGTTCGCTAAAAAAATTATTCAAGAGGTGATTGTATTTCCTATGTTAAGGCCAGATATTTTTACTGGATTGCGTAGACCACCAAAAGGAATTTTATTATTTGGTCCTCCTGGAACAGGGAAAACATTGATAGGCAAATGCATTGCAGCCCAAAGTAAATCAACATTTTTTTCCATATCCGCGAGTTCTTTAACTTCAAAGTGGATTGGAGAAGGGGAGAAAATGGTTCGTGCACTATTTGCAGTTGCTAGAGTTCATCAACCATCGGTTGTCTTCATTGATGAAATTGATTCATTGCTTAGCCAAAGATCTGAAACTGAACATGAAAGTTCAAGAAGACTTAAAACGGAATTTTTAGTACAATTAGATGGTGCTGCCACTTCAGAAGAAGATAGCATTTTAATCGTAGGCGCAACAAACAGACCACAGGAATTAGACGAAGCCGCGCGTAGGCGTCTTGTTAAAAGATTATACATCCCACTGCCAGAATTAGAAGCTCGAAAACAAATAATAAATAATTTATTAGTATCGGTACCTAACGATCTTACTCAGGAAGAAATCATTAACGTTGCTAATGAAGCGAAAGGTTATTCTGGTGCTGATATGACTAATTTGTGCAAAGAAGCCAGCATGGAACCAATAAGAAGTATTCCATTTAGCGAATTGGAGAATATAAAGACCAATGAGATTAGGCCTGTAACTGTAAATGATTTTAAAAATGCATTAGCCAATGTACGTTCCAGCGTATCTCAATCAGACTTGTCGGTTTATATCGAATGGGATCGTATATATGGTAGTGGATATGCACAGTGTCAAAACATGACGTGACAGAAGTTTTCAAATGTGCATGATATTTTCAGATAAACGTTATACTCGTTTTACAATAAGAAAGATTCATTTTGTTTAAAATTTTATTTTTATTATCACTGTACATTTATAATAGAAAGAAATTATTACAGAGAGAGATGTATAGTTTTAATCATTTTCTAGCATATACAAATCTGTTTGAACTGCCACGATTAGAATTAACATTCTAGCGATTTTTTAGGGGATCTGAGAAGCAAAAATCGCAAAAAATCTCAATTATAAATTGTCTCCATAGGGAATTATAATTTATTCATTACAATGTTGGGTATCAAATCGATTAGAACGATAAGATATAAGGTGAGGTTGCGTTAGATTTTGATATGCAACGGGCAATAGCTGTTAAGGATATCTATTATGTAGAATTGTTTTTAAATACTTCTATTTAAACGAACTTACGAACATTTTTACGTTATCCTCTATACCATACTATACACGAGTGTATAGAATTTATAAACATCTGTATCAAAAATAGTTGACCTTAAAGTTTAATTACAGCCACTTTGGTAGGCTGTGGCGTAATTTGTTACTTTCTCGAGGAATTATCCGTTGCTACTTATGTAGAATTAAATTAAAAAAAGTTGTTAATCACGATCACGTTATATGAAAAAAGTTATAAAATGGTTCAAAAGCGGTCGAGAAAAATGATGTTTCATTAATAACAGTTTTAATGAAGGTTGACGTTCGATAGTACAAATGTAATTACAACTAACTTTAATGACGTACAAGCGTATATACGTTATGTTTTTATTTTAATAAATGTCGGAAGTATAATTGCACAGAAAATATATAAATATATTGTTAGCTATTTCCCATACTGGTATTTGTTTATTGCCTCTGTATATAGATATATGATTAACTGCATTAGAAATATTATGTTGATAAGAATTTATAAATGATTGAGTTACTTTACAACCCTTTTTTTCGCGAGTTATAATTCAAATTATTTGCACACTTTTTTAAAAATTTTAAACATGTCAGAATTACAATTGAATGTTAAAATAATCAAAATTTTATCACTATAAAATTCAATCACGACTTTTATGATAATATCATAAGAAAAATTCAAGTGTGATGTTTATTACCAGGCTTAGAAAGATTAAAAATGGTGGCTGTATATTGAAAATACACGTCACCAATTGATGATATCTTTCGATCGATAACAGTGATATACAAACGTTGATAAATTAACGAATTGATCAATTTCATCCAAAATGTTATTGTGTGAACGTATAACAATAATAATTTATAACTTTTATTAAGATACGTTTCCTAACCTAAATGTTACGTGTTTGCAAATGGTAGTTTAACATTAAATGTATACTGTTACTTGTATTTTATGATATTGTTTAATAACTGACCTGCTTAACTCGTTACTTTTCTGTTTGTAATAGGTGCATCATATAGAAATATTATTTCTCTCGTGTTACAAATGATTGGAAGTTAATACATAGACAAAATTTAATGGTTTGTTAGCCAACTCATATTGTTTATTTACAAATCATTTAACATGATTAATATATTTATATATCTATTTTAGTGGATAATATATGATTAAGTTATTTTGTTGGATACTCTTTGAAAAATGAATTCAAACAATGGAAATCAAGTTTCAAATGGTGATGTTATTAGCGGAGATGTTGATTGGAATAGATATGGTTTGCATAATGCAGAATCACAAAGGAATCAACAAAGAAATAATGGCAGCTACGGTGAATTTACTCCTGAAATGTATCAAACCGGTGCAAATGAATTATTTGCTCAAGAATACGTGAGTGTTTTTATCAGATTGTATATTATAACACTGGTGTTATAGATTTCTTTAAGTACGAATGTATTTTATTATTTCTATAGGGTTCCGATCCATGGTGGAAATCAAATTTTTTTATCTCACAACCTGTACTGTTTGGTACCTGGGATGGTGTTTTTACATCGTGTTTAATTAATATTTTTGGTGTTATTGTGTTCTTGAGATCTGGCTGGATCGTTGGTCAAGCTGGAGCATTAAATGCAGTATTGATAATTTTAAGCACAGGTAACGTTACGATAGGTTGTATTTTTGTGGATAAATATTTAAATGGTAAAACCACGAGCGATAAAGTATAATGTTACATATTTCTAGTGTGCATTGCACTAGTAACGGTACTCTCTGCTGTGGGGATATGTGAGCGATGCAGAGTGGAAAGTGGTGGAGTATATTTCTTATTGTCACACGTATTAGGATCAAGATTCGGAGGTTCTATCGGTCTTCTGTATTGCTTTGGACAGGTAAAGAGTATTTGTTAATAAATCGTTAACAATGCATTACAAAACCAAATATTAATGATTGATGAATGTTTCTGTGATTTATTACAGGCTGTAGGATGCGCATTAAATGTTTTGGGATTTGGTGAATCGATGGCAGATTTAGTTGGAATGGAATCTACATGGGCACAGAGAGGTTTTGCCTGTGCTGCTGTTATTTTATTATCCATAATTAATGTAGCTGGTGTCAAGTGGGTCATTAAATTGCAATTCATACTTCTACTAATTTTGCTTCTAGCTGGAGTAGACTTTATAGTTGGAAGTTTTACACACGAAGCTGTTGGTGAGAATTTTATTCAAATTTTCCGATAAAGAATTAAAATCTTGTAAGAAATATATTAATCTAATATTACAGAAGATGGATTTGAGGGTTGGTTATCAGGAAATTTAAAAAACAATACTTTCCCTGATTATCAGAATGGATACAATTGGTTCACTGTTTTTGGAGTTTTTTTCCCAACTGTTACTGGTGTTTTGGCTGGTATCAACATGAGTGGTGATTTGAGGCATCCGTCGACTGACATACCAAATGGCACTTTGGCGGCATTAGGAACTGGGTAGGATTCTTGTAGTGAAATGAAAAAAGAAAATTTTACTTTAGACTATTACAGACATAAATGTAATTCTTTGATTTTAATTTTCAGCACTGTTTTGTACCTGTGTTTTTCATTATTTCTTGCTGCAACTTGTACCAGAATAACACTACTTACTAATTTTATGATAGCATCAACGGTATCAGCATTTTCTGTTTTGCTTCTTGCTGGTCTTTATGTGTCTTCGTTCAGCAGTTGCTTAGGAGCTATGTATGGTACACCTCGAGTTTTGCAGTCCATAGCTAGTCAAAATGTTATACCAGGAATGAATTGTTTACAAAGAGGAGTAAGTATAGAATTAAATGATAATTTATTTTTTATTTGATTTAATATTGCTTCAATACTAAACTTGTATTATTTGTTCATAGAGAGGACCAAATAAGGTGCCTATATATGCAATGTTGGTTGTTGCAATGGTTACATTGACTTTCATAATTACTGGGCAGATCAATACACTCGCACCTATCGTGACAATGCCCTTTCTTTTGACATATGCTTGTTTAGATTATGCATATTTTGCACTTGCTCAAACTTTTGATATTCGGCATACTCGAGAACAAAGATTTCGTACACAATCCCCAACGTTCGATCACAGCTATGGTAGTAGAAATAATTCTATAATGGAAGGAAATAATGATTTGGATAACTTATTTCCTGAAAGGATTAGGCATAAAAATCTTGTGGTAAGTATGTTTATAATAAAATGATTTATAAAAATCTTTTCACAAAACAAATAAATTATATATAATAGAGAAGTTCCAGTCTATCTGAAAATAACACGCACGTGGATTCATCTCCAAGTATAGAAGAGAATGGTAGCATTGCTGATTCTGCAGAACGTAAAGTTCATATACATAATAAATTAGGGAATTGGTACAGCCCTTTATGTAACAGGTGGTTTTCTCTTTTAGGCGTAAGTTTCATGTGTCAACTCACAAAATGATATATAAGTAAACATACTTTACTTATATTTTTAATCTATATAGCTGAATTTGGATTTTATTATTTTTTGCAGTGTCTCGTGAAATTATTAATTATGTTTTTGGTACATTGGGGCTATGCTATTGCAAATATTGTCGTCGTATTTCTTGTGTGGAGCTACGTTGGCCATGCTAATCCTGCAGTTAAACCAGGAGTATCGTCGGAATTTCAATTTCTTAAATGGCTCAAGATATCGTTATTAAAACTTATGGGGTAAATTTAATTTAAATTTGTTTTGATCTTAACCAGTTTGTTACCATCCATCACATATATGTGATGATACAGCGTTTTGTTATGAGAGATCACAGTCACATATATGCGACTTTTTTGTTAATTAATGAAGATATGTTGAAATGTGTTATGTTTTGAATAGAATTGTTTAGTTCTAAAACTAAATATTCTATTCAAAGAATAGAATAGAAGAAGAAAAAGAAATATTCAATTATGCTTTTATACAAAAAATTTTAATTCAAGGAGGAAAGTTTACGACTACGAACAGATCGTGATAACGCCAGTACATCCGGGTGTCGAAACTTGTTCCACCCAATTAAACGAAGAGAACGAAGATTTCGCAGGAAGACGACGATACCATCAAACCGCTACAGTTACAGGACAATACGTAAATGTTGATTGAACTTATCGAATCTCAATCTTAAAATACGATCTTAAAAATGCTACCTTGTACAATTAAAATGTCACGTAAAACGTGCATTTTAGCTACAGTTTTAGAAAACTGTATAAATTACGCACGAATTTAATAACTTTTTTAGCACGTTAAAAGTATTACGCAATTCGATAGTGCAATAGGTGTTTCGAAATGGTGATAATTTAATAACGGAATTGCGTTTCTTATCGTATTTCGAGTATATTTTGCTTTATTAAACACGTAGTCGATGTAAAAACTACGTTTAGTAAATTGTTACTATTATCGTCTAAATTTATTATCTGTCACAGCTGTCATCTTTATTGCATTGCATCAATTATTTGATTAATGACTAGTTTATTAATATTTTTGATAATAGCAAACCTACTTGTCTATAATTCAATAAGGAATATGTTTAATTGTATGTACATAATATTTATTTTCTTTTATTTCTTAAGTTCATACATTTTAAGAAAATGTCCACATTACGCATACGTATTCTTGTAATACGTGTTATACATATGCTACCATTCAAATCAAAGATATCGATACATCAATTTCATATTTGCAATCATACGCTAATAGTAAGTCACGCATCGTTAATCAGTTTTCGCAGCTTGTACAAGTTCCTTATTTTATATTATTTTACAAGTTTTTATAAAATTGTATAAACTGATTATTTTATTACAACGCGAGAGTGTTACGACGATTAACATAGAGTGATACACGAGCAAATCAAAGATATACAAATAATTGAAGTTGAAATCACTATTGCATGCATTTACAGTTTAACATGCGATAACACATAATTATATCAAATTAATAATAATTAATATAATGCGCGAGAAATATATAATGTACATGATGTTATTAATGTTCGAAAAGGTAATAATATTTGAGAAATTGTGAGGCTCTTTCTCAAGTACGCACAGATAATATTAATTACTGCTGCCAATTATCAGCTATATTCAAGTAAAGAGTATCTAAGTTTTTAAAATATATCATTTGTGGCATGAGATTATTTATTCTTTTATATTTCATATAAAAGACTTCTAAATATTAAGTTAGATAGTAAGTATGGCACAAATGTGTATTTGTATTACATGGATGAATACTCTGTAAATAATTATCGATTATATATTTATACATTATTTAACATTTTTATAAATGTCAAACCAATGCCGAAAAATATATCAAAGAAAAATATATTTCAAATAGATAATCTTATACTTTTCACACATTACCTTTCTTTTTTATCTATTTTCATAATATTTTTATCTTTTTCAGAAGAAGCACGTTTATCGAACTATTATTTTTTGGCGATGTATACATAAAAGGAGAAATCGAATGCATTGGTATTATTTGATATTTTAATTTAAAATTGTTTAAAAGAATTAGGGATCATCGACATCGAATTATACCGATACATTTGTTCGTATTAATCTTTTCTTTATTTTAATAATTATTTTTTCAAGTTATTTCGATTGTGTTGGCAAGAGAATAATTTCAATTTTCTCTATTAAATAGAAGTTTCTTTTTTAAATGACTTCTGTCAGTGCTATGAATCAAACAAAATGAAAAATATAATTGATTAAAGTTCATTCTTTGTATAAAAAATTGAGTTTTATTTTACCACTAAAATACCGAAATTACTTTATTGCCAACTCAATACATATTAATTTATGTCGTTATTCTGAAATATCGATAATATAACATTTTAAAGTTATTACAGTTTTATTTACACGTTCTATATTATAGCGGTAATCGACATTAATTGACCCAAAATACAAAAGAATCGAGAAGCTACGACGATACTTAATAGAGGTACTTCAAATACGCGACGATTCGACGGGACCAATTATTCCGCATTCTGGTGCTGCGAAGCATTTTAACACGACCACGTAAGAGGCTCGTGTGTATGAGAGGGTTAACCACCTTGGGCAACCGCGAGATCAGCCCCGACCTCGAAGCTTCTGAAGCTCTCGCTCTCGCTCACGCTCTCTCTTCCTCCCTTCTCTAGCCCTACTCCCTCTTCTTCCTTCTTTCTCTATCTATCTTGCTCTCGCGAGCTTATATACGCTTACGCTGCACTCGGGATTTGGATCGTGATTATGCGGTATTTAGAAAAGTAGTATCATTAGTTAGATCGTATCCCTCTCGAAGGCGTTGGCACAGGCTCGATCAATCAGCTAATGATTTCGAGTACGGAATGATAAGTTTTGTTATTAATTATAACGGTGAATCGTTTAGCGTTAAATTTATCCATCGAATAAGGCTTTTCGTTGTATTTTTTAATGAAAATATTTCAAACAAGAAAAATACGCGACGGAGAGGACGATCTTACGAAATTGAAAAATCGCGGAGTCATGGAATAATCGATAAATGTAAATGAATACAAGAGAATTTTGACACGCGATCTCTATATAACAGCAATTTTGTATTAATAAAAATGTAGACATCGATATTCGTATAATCGAACAATCGAATTACAAGTTTTAAAATAATACTCATAAATCGTATGTTAATATAATATATAAATGCACACACTCGTATGGTACAGTTACATTCGGATAAAGGAATATGGCATCCAAATTCGTCGGTCGTGTGAAATAATATTCAACGAAAATTTATTTTATCTCATTGCATACGCGTTTTATAAGCATATGTAATTCGTTGATTGAAATCAATAATGATCAATCCGAAAGAATACATATTTAAACTGCGTTTCGACTTTGACTAATTATCGTCGACTTCTCTTTCCATGGCAGAGTTGAAATCTCAAGCTACCAAGTTTCATTTGAAATTCAACGCGTAAATAGCGAATAATACTATCGATAGAGAGTACTTGTCCCTCGAGTTTCTAACATTTTACGGAAAGAACAAATACAATCGACGTATAATTCGCTCGTTAAAATAACTTTTATCGTTTCATCGACAGAATGGACGAGTGGGTCGTCAAAAAGTGATCGCCTTTTTTCACCTAACTAAGAAGTCTTCTCTTCGTCCAAGAACGAGAACTTGCATTCGCGGCCAATTTTATTAGAATATTTATTAGGTCATGTAATATAAAAGAGAGAGAGAGAGAGAGAGAGAGAAGAGAAAAAAAATAAAAATAAATATTTATAAACTTTTAAATATACATCTAACAACTTTAGCAATCGATTCGCGAATAATGAGAAATAATGCGACTCATATTGCTTTAATAATCGAATACGTGTTATTTAAGATCGTAGTTCTGTCTTTCCAACGCTTTTTTAACGCTTCACGTGCTAAGACAAGATATAACATAACAAGAGCTAAGTTACGACACCGACGATGCCTGCAAGCTTGACATAGTCCCAAGTAAAGCCTATATTTCGGGCGATCCCAGTACAAAATTCGTCCTTATACCGGGGAACTCGGATCTTCCGGAGAAAATACGAATATTCGTCGCCGCGCTCCTCGCCACCGCGACGAGATTTCCTTAGTTAGACGTACGAGAATCAACCTATCGATTGATCGAGCAGCAGATACTCGCTCGTGGATGTTGTTGCAAAGCGAAGATGGTGGGACATCGCGATAGGACGAACTGAGAGAAGACAGATGGATAGACGGACTGATAGAACGAGAAAAAGAACAGGATGGAGAGAAAGAGAGAGAGAGAGAGAGAGAGAGAGAAAGCGGGAGTCGGATAAGAGACGACAAGAGGGGACATACGCTGAGCGGGGTGGAGGGACAGGCAGGGGTGGACGAGGTGGATAGGTAGTGGTGGTGGTGGAGGTGGTGGCGGTTTGGCAAGGTGGGTGAGGGGAGGAGTGGAGAGGTCGGTGCAGAGCGAGGCGAGGGTGATGGTTTCGAGTGGCGGACGGAGGGTTAAAAGAGGGTTTAGTGGTGGTAGGTGGCGAGTGGCGGTGGGGTTGAACTCCGGTGCGGAATCTAGTCGGATACCGGATCCCCGTGGTGGAAAGTTCAGTGCGCGACCAGCCACCGACGTGTGTTTACGGTCGGAGCTCCAGCGGAAGCTGCGAGGGCTGCCTTGCTCCGGGGGTGAGAGAAACTTTTTCAAATCTTCATATCGCCGGCACTGTGTATCTCGATCTCTTTTTATTTCGTCGATCCTCGTCGTCACCACCGCTGCTTTTCGATCGAATCTTCCTCTCGACGTCAACTGAGGATCCGAGAGAGAGAGAGAGAGAGAGAGGGGGAGGGAGAGATCGATGGAACGATCCACGTCGACCTTCTCGTCGTTTGTCGTCTTAACATCGACGATAACCTCGATGGAAAATCGTCGATCGTGGGGGAGAATCGCGTGTCTCTCTCCCGCGCGATTAACACGCTTCTCCACGTGTTCGCACGCCTCCTTGGACGTTACTTCGTCGTTTCTAACGCAAGATACCTTCGTTAAGTTTTTTGGAATAAACGTCTTTGAGTATTAGATCGATTTCTTGAAAATTTTTCTTATTCTTTTTTAAAGCTCTTTGAACGAAATTAATTGTATCTACGCGCGCTGCTTGCTCGCCTGTGACACGTTTGTCGATCGATTCGGTCGATTTTTTAGGTTCGATAAGGGATTGATCTCGATCTTTTCGTATCGTTATATAAATGCTTAAATCTTTGACGACGTTGTGGAGAAAATCGTGTGCTCATCGCGCGACAGAATCAATTCACTCAATTTCACTTGAAACTCTACTAACGGATTGACATCGATCGCGAGACGTCGATCTTTTCGCGTCGTTAAATAAATCCTTAAATCTTTGACGACAATGATCTTAAATATCATTCGAAACTTTGGAGTTGTCACGAACGACATGAAACAATCGATCTGACCATCGATCTTCCGACACGAGCAGGGCGCGTTTGGACAGGAGAAAGCGAAAGTAGCTTCGATTAGACGAACATCAGTGTTAGCAAGGACGAACGGAGTAGAGACAAAGACCGAACGAAGGTTGGATTATTTGAAGCAGCTCCGATAAGAACGCGTGGAACGCGGTATCGGAGGCGTCGAAGGCGTCGGTGGTGGCGTCGGGGAACTGGTTTGCGGTAGGACGCGTAACCGACGCCGGTGCGCCGTTCCGTTTTCGGACCAGTGGAAAAGTGGAGTTTGCTAATGTGCTAACGGCAGTAGTAATCTTCGATAATAGAGATGGAAACATCGACGAGGATTCAATCGCCGCGTGATCTTTCCATCGAACGAGATTATTATTAACATTGATATAAATCAATTATTATTAATAAGATTTAAGATACCGCGTAACGCGTTTTTCTTCTAATTGTTTTCCTGAAAAACCTCGATGGCGTTCAGATCTCTGAAGAATCTCTTTTGCACGTAGGAATGATCGAACGTCGCGACAGTGACCTCGTTTAAATTGCTACAAGCTCTCGATGTCGTTCATGACGTTTGTAAAACTGTATTTAATTGATCTTCGAGCATATGAGAATCAGACTCTTTCGTAGTTATTTATTTCTCGCTTAACCTGCCTTTTCGACATCACGCGTCCAATTCATGACTGATTAAAAGCAAAAGTTTAAAAGCATCTCGTCTTGTGTTATACAAATGTATGTACGAGTATCTCTGTAATTCTTCCACGGACTGATTAACATTTTTCGTTTCCGAGGTTTCACCAGAAAGTTCGTTGCGTATGTACATACATGGTAATTTTAATGTTTTATGGAACGTTGCTGTCTGACAAAGTACTATAGTTACTTATTGTTAGTAGTAGTAGTAGTAGCAACCGCAGTAGCAGCAGCAGTAGTAAACATTAGTAACGAGACAATAATAGAAGCAACAACGGTAGTTGCGGTGGTGGTATCGTCTGTGGTGGTGTAGTGGTGGTGGTACGATAGTAGTAACCGTAGTAGCGGTAGTATGGCTCCGTGCCGTCGAGTTCATGAATGAACGAGCGCCCCCGCGAACGCTAATGGGCTTCCTTTCTCTCGCATCACGTATTTTTGTTAAAGGGCTATTTATCGAGTATCCGTTATACGAGTAGGCGCTAGATCGATGCCCGTGTTTTTCACGACGTCGACGCGATCGGAGGAAGCGACGATGATGTCGACGACAACGTAACGAAACGTTAACCTTTGACGTTTAATCGAATTAATCTCACCGAATCGTGAAATCGGCGAGACTTGCGATTTGGGTAGATCGTGCGTTTCACGATCGATCGTAAAAGATGTAACGATAAATACAAAGTCTCGAAGAAATTGATGTCAAAGTTGAAGAGTCGCGCGTCTTTAAGTAGCGAGTATCGAGCTTTGGTCAGACCGAGATACCTAACAGTAAGTTCGTACTCTTCACGCGCAAACTCGCTATTTCGAATCGTTTATTTTTCGGGGTTTAACAAAAGCGTCGTTTTCGCGATACGCGAAATGCAATGCGACAGGACGAAACGTAATGCAGTTTGATACTGTTTGCACGGTGATACTGCATTGTTATTCGATCGTAACGAATGTTTACGTATTCGGATCGAACGTCATTACGTGTATTTATTGCAATTAATAATGGACATGTTTCAAATGATGCAACGTATCCTCGATTATATGCCCAATGGAGGGGATTGCTGTAAATAAAATTGTCGGCGAATGAAAGGGAAATAAACGCGCCAAGTCAATTCGGTACGGTTTTCATAGAGACATCGTTCCATATTTTATCGACGTATTATTTGCTCATTTGCGCGCTCGTCCGTCGATAGAGATTCATCGATTCAACTACTTATATAATTATAGCTATTGCATAATGATATGCGGGAATACGCTATTGTGTGCATTTCGAGTAAGGGTTCCTACGTAAATATGCAATTTCGTTCGCGTAATTCTTATTAAAATTAACGGAAAAATCGAATTCAACGATGGATCCACAATATAAACGACTCTTCATCAACGAAACATATCTTTATATTGTTAGTCGTTATTCGTGACGCGTGCACGAAGGATCGTCCTTCGCGGAACGTTTTATCGATGAACACAACGAGTCGCATTTTCGACCGATAGTATCGCAGATTCCGTTTAAGTGCGTCCTTTGGTTTTCTTCGGCGTCGTAAAAGGTTCTGTTTAAATGAAACATCGCCAAGCGGTATTTAATCAAACTTTTAATCGAATTAATACTTACTTCGTCTCATTGGGTTGAATTGATATCGTCGAATTAATTTCGTCGAATTAGGACTTTCGTAGTTTTGGTAACGCGCAAGAACGAATATTCTTCATCAAATTCAATCTTGGAGGCGCACGAGCTATCGTAATAAATGTTTACGTTCGTAATAAAATCTGATCGATTTGAAATTTTACACGCCTCCACGAAAGCCGTGTCCTCTGGCCGGAACAGTAACGACGAACTTACTTGCTCCGACAGAATCGTAAAGCCTCAATCCGAGTAACGATCGACTCCTCCGTCTTCCTCGTCCTTTTTCATCGCGTCTGGATAAATCGCTTGGAAGTTTTTCGTTCTTCCGTTCTCCAATGGGCTGCTTTCAAACGCGTGCCGATTTCGTCGCTCGCGCCAACGAAATGCGATTAGTTGGCAGATATCTGCGATTAAACGTAATTGCGGGAAGAAAGAGGAGCGGAAGGACGAGGGAAAGCGAACAAAGAAAGTTCCGTAACGTTATAACGAGGAAAGTGGGCGATCACGTCAGCCGATTCGATTATTACGGATCAAACGCGATCGGCAAAGGAATTAACCGCGTTTTATCATTCTCGATGCTTTTGACGTAATGCGCTCGATTCTTTCCGCTCTCCTTCCGCTGGCTTTTTACCCGCGCTGTCACGATGTCTCGGTCATCGTATTTCCCTACGGGTTCGACATGTTATCTGCATCATAAAAATCGATCGTGACGCGACATTAATCTTACCCTGGCCCGAATCGCAATCGCGAGCCGAAATACACCGAGAAAACGTCCCCTTCCGTCCATTGTTCGTTTGGGAACATCCAGCTCTTTTTACGCTCTTTTTATCGTCCTTTTTACTCCTCGCAAAAGTATTAGATCGACGTCACGTCGACCATCGCGAGCTGTCATCGGCATGTTGTAATAACGCGATATTAATATCATTACGAAGAACGCGAAGAAACGATCGTTGGTACTTGCGTCGATCGAAAGAGGCGCATCGGACTCTTTTACGGAATATTTCAAGGATGTTGAGGATTGGTGTTGGAATAAGAAGAGAAGAACATATTCAACTTTTGTATAAGAAACAAATAAATAAATCAGTGTGTAGATTTTTTAGAGAAAAACGTACGCTTCCTTCGTATTTTTAACTCTGCTCCGCGGAAAGTTCAGATTTCCAAGTAGCTCGAACAAAATTCTTCGCTGAAAGGAATATTCGAGTCTATCGTAAAATCTCATCCGTGCATCTGGTACAATAGTTCCGAAGAAAGTTGAAAACTGCTTGATAATGCGTACGAGAGCATAGGTACAAATTGTATTTACACGAGGAACTTTATTCCGACACTTACGGAACGCGGTTGGTCGAAGAAAGCACAGGAAACTCCGTAAAATTTCATTTTGTGGAGGAAATAGAGTTACAAGTTTTCGAAACAATATCGATGATGTATTCATAAAATCACCCTACCCGGCTCGAAGGATCATGAGTAAGTAGAACGGGTGTTAGGAATCGAACCGAGGGGATTTTAGAACTGCTTCTTGTCCAACTCTGGTAGCGCAGTCAAATCATTGGAAACTGGAAGATTTCGGAGAGGACGTAAATAAATTTTTATTTGACTTTGATACTCGATGTATTTAGTTTAAGACGTGTTTAAAAGAAGTTGGTGCCTGTATTTCCACTGAGATGACTGGTGAATCTTTTTGAACTCACATTTTTAATGTAACTATTAAATCTTTGCTAGATTCGACTGGCGAGTCCTTTGGACTCGCGCGATTAATTGCTGTATTCTAAATCTAATCTAATGTAACTAAATCTTTACTAAATTCGATTCTTGAGGCGTTTTGTACTCACTCGATCAATGGCTTTAGTTCAAATGTCGTGCTGAAATCCTGTGAAAGAAAATTACCCTAGCTTTCCTCTGTCTCTCAAGAACAGTTGGTTTCTAGTCACATATCGGATTTAGTCGAGAATACGGAATGGCACTCGAAGAGGCAGCCGCGTGGAGCATGAGCTCACACTCGGGCGCTTCCAAATGTTAAGTCCAAGGAGTTAATATCGCCTAGGTATTATGGTAATAATGACGAATGGCCCAATTAACCTTTCGTAGCAAGTTAACCTCGCTCCATCGCCCAGCATCGTTTCTCGCCTTTTAACGGTCGCGCGATACTAATCCTCGATAAGTTATGTCACCAAGAAGGAGGAAACGACGCAATTGCACAGATCGTTAATAAACCTAATCGAAACAATCGTGTTTCGTCGTGGACTTGTAGCGGCTCGGCAACAGTAGCCGAATATAATAACCGAGAGAATTATAATAAAGTAACGTCAGCATAAACAGACGCCGATACGATAGCGGCAGCGGCGCACCTCCGTTCTTCGGGGAGCGAGGTTAAGAAGAAAGGCATTCGCAGCGCGACTTCCAAGGTGTACACAACGTTCAGACGCACGCTATTCTTCATTTTGTATTCTCCATAACCGTTTCTTACTATTATCATTCTTATTGTTACTATCACTGTTATTATTGTTATTATTATTATTGGTGTTGTTTTATTATTATTAAACGTGGGAGGTGAGTCATCGTCTCGATTAAGAATAAAGAAAGGACACAGACTCGATTTTTTCGGTTCTAATTCGTGTTCATTGGCGAATAAAATTTCATAGAAATCAACGAAAGGAAAACGAAAAGAAGTTCGTTCTTCGTGTGAAGAATTGAGTTTTATTTAATAGCTGAACAAAAACCGAAATTACTTTCTTGTCAAGTCAATACCTCCAAAAAGATCTCAATGAAGCGGCAACGCTTTCGAGGGTAGGGGTGGAAAGAGTGCTGTCTACTTTGATATGCCGCGTTTTCAAAATTTCACATCCGGCTATATGACTTAGCTTAGCGACTACCATATGAATAGGCTAGCCGGGACAGCAATTGACACTGCGCGACCCGCGATACCCGAACGGACAAAGGAGAAGGAACAAAAGTTTTTTCGCGCTCCTCGCTTCTAGGAGGGGACAAAGCCCTTCTTCCACTTGCCTTTTTGGAAATATTTCCACTTGTTCGCCTCTCGTACCTTTACTCTTTCCTCTCCTCTATTCGTCCTCCCTTCAATGTTCTTCTTCTACTTCCTTCTCCTCCTCCTCTCGACTTTCACCCTTCAATGCGTTGTTCTCGATCGAGCTCGATGCGAGGGAAGTCAAGTTGAGAAATCCTTGCAAGAGATTCTCTCTCTCTCTCTCTCTCTCTCTCTCTCTCTCTCTCTTGCTTCTCAGTCGCGTCTCGCTCCCTCGGTTCTCTCGCTTACGCTCGCTCTCGGCCTCGATCGAATGCCCCCTACTCGAGGTAACATTCGGTGGATGGCACCGTGGTTGTCACGAGAGAACGAAAGAGCAAAGAAAAGGGGCGCGCAATCGCACTCGAACTCGACGTCACCTGCGGCCGGCTCGACGGCTCTACAACACGCTCCACGGAAGACGCGAGCCTTTCTCGAGCTTATTACGATCTTTCGTCTGAAATATCCACTCGATCGACCTAATGCTCGCTTTCGACGATCAACGAGACAGCGACGAGGGCGAGAGAGAGAGAGAGAGAGAGAGAGAGAGAAAAAAATTATATTCGAGTGACGTGCGAGAGACAGAGAAGAAATGAAAGGATACAAGTTCGGAAGAAGGATGGGGAGAAGAAAGAAAGAAAAGAAGAAACACAAGGATGGTTTGAAGGAAGGAAGAGAAACTCGGATAAAGGGTAAAACGAAAGGGTGGGCCTCCATTATCGTAATTAATACCATTACAATTAACGTGTCGGAGACGACGACGGTACGTTCGAGGAACGAGCTTGGATTCCTTTTACGACGCTTTTATCGTGGACGAGCTTTTCCTCTCTCTCTTTCTTTGCGCGTGTGTATAAATGCACACACGTACGGATAAGAGTCTTCTTTCGAAAAGACTTGAATCTCCTATTCTGTCTTTTCTCTCTCTCTCTCTCTCTGTCTGTCTGTCTGTCTGTCTCTCTCCCTCTCTCTTTCTCTGTCACCTGCTCGTGTGCTTTCACTATTACTGTTCCACGTCGGCTCACATTCGGTCGATGTTGCGACGATGTTATTCGCATGTCGAGTTTACTTCTTCCTTTCCTGCTCTTCTTTTCGTCGTCAACGTCAACGTTAAAATCAACGAAGACGACGACGACGACACAGTTTGCTCATTGTAACGGAGCGTTTTGCAACGTAACGAAAGAAAGACGGGGGATAAAAAATTGAAAGGAAGGAGGAAGAACGCGATACAAACGCGATTAACGTTTATTGTACTCGTGTTGTCCGACGAATGAAAAGTTTGTGAGCGCAGGAGTATTAGAACTATACACGTTGCGGGCTGGCGCTTTTTCAACTTTATGACAACGAAAAGGGAATAAAATTCGCTGGACGGGCCAAGATAAATGTCAATAAATGAGTTTTACCGAGCGTGCATTTGTCGCGTAATATATGAACCGTAGCTCCTAGTAACATCGTGCCCCATGTACACGACGATATACGTAGGTGTGTATAGGCGCGTACGTCGAGAATGTCGCTTTTGAAATATGTAACAGGCGGCGAAGAAGAAATTAAAAATATCGAATCGTTCCGCAACGTGGAATTTAAATAGAAAACAGCACGGGTCGTTACGGATTATAGACGTTAGAGCTACCGACGTTCGAGGTACACTTTATTTTACCGCAGAATTTAGCATGACTCGTTTGGGAGAAGACGAATTTATTCGAGAAAAGAATCCGATATAAACTATATGAAGAAGAGAAATCGTATCGAGATTTAGAAAATAAAGCGTCTCCAGGACAAGTAACCCTCCTGGTCGTTCCAGAGTTAACGAGAAAAATCTCTTCTTCTGAAATTAAAATTGAGATTGAGATGTATTCGGTAAATCAAGGCTTTCTAAAGTTTTTCCTAAGTGGGCCAAATCGTAAATTTCAAAATATTGTATTTGGCGGGCCAAGAAAAGTGGTAGTTAAGACAATAAATTATGTATAATCTTTTTAATTGCACAAGATATATTACATATAAAATTAAGTATTTTTTTTAACTGAATAACTGTTAACCGTAACATGATAAAATTTATTTATTTTTGTATAAAAATGTAAATTATTTCTTGAATTCAAGATCGCGGATGATATTACATCGCGTGGTACATTTCTAGGGTTTGCAGTAACACTTTGGGAACCGTTACGATAAATTGATCGATAGGATCGAAATGATTTTTGCACTGTCGTATCGCGTTAAAAATGTCCAACTGGCGTGAATTAATCATTGAATAAAACGAGTTTCTTCGATTATCGAGACGAAAGAACGATTGCTTCGATAAAGGCTAGTGGAGAAACAGTAGAATTATATTCTTCCATTTAATTTGCCGATAAATAAGTTCGGTCCTTTTTCGAGGAAAAATTCGCGGTGAGTTTAATTCGCAATTTCAAGGTACACATCCATTCAGTCTTTAAAGAGGATTTCAATTATCGTGATTAACGTAACGTCGTAGGTCGTTAAAATTAACGCACCGCGGAGGACTGTACTCTCGTAGCACGAGTCTTTTGTGGATCTTTTACCGCAATCGTAATATTCCAGACCCGTGGAGCTTTATAACATCATAACAATATCGAATACTACCTGGTAATGAATCTTTTGAAACGGCTAAAGAAACTACGGAGCTTTAATTGTTTTAATACAGTCTTTAAAATGTCTCAAATACCGTAGCTACCGTCCGATCGAATGGGTTTGTCGAATTAAGCAAAATTATGCAACGAATAACGATTTAATTAATGTATATTCGCGTTACGATATAACGTTAATTATTCAAAGTACGAGGTGCATTGGATTGGCGAGAAAGTAATTTCTATATGCACAAATAAATTGCGTTATGTTCTTTTTTAATAACCTCTGTTAGCGTTACGATTATGAATCATGAAGTTATCAGAAATACGGAAAAAGGTCATCGAACAAATTGGAAAATATATAAACGATTAAAGTTCATTCTTTGTTTCGTTTTGAAGACTTCGAAAAGAGGTGAAATTAAAGAAATGAAATTACTTTCCTGCCAAATGAATAAATCGCAAGTTATCGTTGCGGTGGATTCGCGACGTTGCTTAGAAACGATGAGAAAAGCAACCGCGAGATAACGTACGTATATGCGCCTCGTTCCGTGCGGTAACGAGCAAAAATCGTACTCTCGATAATTTTTACGTTCAGCCATTATCCTTTATGCTCTCCCGGCGAATTGTTCCATTTCTTCCCACGCGACCCATATTACTTCTATGATTCCACGATTGTCGTTTTCCCGAGTACCAACACCTTAACTTACGCACGTTCCACGAGATGGAGAATCGGATTTTTCCACGGGTTCGTTACTTTCGAACGTACCCACCGGCCAAGCCGAGCTTATCGACGAAGCTCGATAATTGTTTTCATCGAAAGAGACGTAAGATCTGATGCATTGACCTTTAATGCCTCGGAAGTATTTCAAGTTTACTTACCGCCATTAAAATAAAAACTATTTTTCATACGAAGAGAAACTCTGTACAAAACGTTTTTATATCAACTATAGAAAAGAAAGTATGTATCTTTTTTAGGGAAAATTTATTGATATATATTCTGAGCAATTGGATAACAAGATGATAATTATAATCCGAAATCGTAATATTTCTCCGATTTTTATTTATATCAATAGGAATATCCAACTTGTCGTTACTATCGTTAATGCAGTCATTGAAATCATCGTTATCCTCGTGTATTATTCTTCCATAGTTTTGGGCCATGTTTGATAGTTTTCTTGCAAAATCGAAACAAAATTAAATTTGCATGCGAAGAGCACGTGTGCACGTAGGCATAAACATGAAAAGATACCGTAATATAGGCAATAAGCAGAAACAAATTCACAGAAGCTACCCGGCACGATACTTGACGCTTTAATGATAAATATGACGACAATAACAGTGATAAATATATTTTCTAAATATTGTTTCTATTAATTATTTTCTAAATTTCCAAAACGATCCGGCATTCTCTAAATGCCCCCGATGAAGGTGATTCGACGAGCTGAATTCACCAACGATGTCGCATTTATCCGATAAAGAGCCTGAAATGCATGGAAAGACGATAGGGAAGTTCCAAGATGATCTGTTGCGGCGGTATCATCTTTTACGTTCTGCGTTTGGGTATCGTAAGACGAGATCTCTTCTTTATTCGATGGATGGAAAGCGTCGTTTTGCTCGTAGACGCAGTCCTCGTTGGTGCCAAACGATGCAAAACGCGGTCGTATGTTCCGCGTTACGCGTTACATCCAAATTACGTCGTAACTTTGAGGATGGTGGGCTTAATTAATGCCAGTGGTAACGTGTTTACCCTGTTACCAGTAGATAAACCCGTACGGATTGTCCTATCTTGAGCCGGCCGTGGCTAATAAACCTATTAACGCGCAGCCGACTGTACCGACTGGCCAATACCCTTCTTCGACGGACCTTTCGGATATTTTATCCGTCGTGTTACGAGCGTTCGTACGAGCGTGGTCCTTTCTCGATCTCCGACGGATTCAAAGTCGAAGCGTTTCAATGGTTTCACGAGGCATCGATGGACGACCGGAAGACGTTTATAATATTATTTAATACGTCGCGTGTTTCTCCATTTGCCGTGCCCGTAATTACATCTTCGACTTCTTTAACGATTTAATTCTAAACGAAAGTTCCTTATAGTATTAATTGCCTAATCGATTACATTTTTCCCCTGATTCGTAGAAGATTTTCGTAGTCGTGCGTACATTCGAAATTTGACGAAGTTATATTATTAATAAAGAGAAGAAGACACGATTTTACCTTTAAAATGTTAGAGGAAAAAGGAAACCAAGTTGATCTTTTTAACTTATTCTCTGCCAATTATGAGATATCTCGTAGTAAGAATTTGTACCAAAACTGCTGCTTACTGTAAATGCCATTTTAGTACTATATCCATGTTTTCTTATGATCGTTTTAGTGTGAAGTTTTAGGATCGTTTAAAGCCATTTATATTTTTCAGCCTTTTTTCAAATATTTAGACGCTTTCGAGTGGGTTTTAGAACATATTTCGTTACTTTATTTCTCGTTTAAATACGTCGCTCGTGAGCTACATCTTTTGTCGTAATTATCTTTCAAAATTAACGGATCGCTGAATTTGGACGGTCAATTTAGCGCTTTCCTTTCGCTCTGGTTTCCACGTTTGGTCATCCGAGATTTTGCCGTCGACGCTTTGCGATTCGAATTTCACTCGAGGTAAAATTTCTTTTAGAACGTCGGAAAAACTCGACGATAATTACGTATGTCCATATTTGTGGGATCCTTTCAAATTTTACTTTGGATCGTTTATTGGTCCTGCGATACCGCATATCTTCGAAATATATTCGCGTGGTTTTGTGATTAATTCTTATAGGTTCGCGAATCCAGTACTCGCGCGAATAAGGAGGATTGTTATTTTTATTTGCGTTGTTTAAAAACTTACTTCGCATTGATGTACAACATTGTTAGATTAATATTTTACATTGGTCAGTGGGCGTGCAGACGTACTCGCTTTCCGTGGACTCGAAAGGATCGATCGTTTCAATCGATCGATATAAATAGAAATTCGTAAGCTAACGCGGTTATACAAGGATAGATGGACGACGGAGAGACGACGAAAGTAGGACGATTCGGGTCGTTTAAGATTCGGACGAGGTGGATAAAATTTGCTCTCTTGATTTTTTCACGATAAAACCCAATCAACTAGCGATGGTACGTAGGTACAGCCGGATACGATCGTACCTACGTACGAGTAGGCTGTTCTATACGCGTACGGGTTAATAGCACGTTTGACTATCCTCGCGCTTAATGTAGTTGAAAACGGAGAACAAAATTGGATGAGCAATTAAGAATTTAAAAAAAGTTTGTTGAAGGGTTGAGTCTTTCTAAAATCTCATACTTTGTCATAGTCTCTTACGTAGTAGAGAACAAGCTACCAAAAACGTTCGAATTTAACCTGATTACGTTCGTCACTCTAGGTGTTTTGATTTCTCTTTTGTTTTTCGTTGGAAAAAATTCGTCGATCAATGCAATGGGAATAGATTTCTCAATTACTCCGGGTCGAGCAGCAATCGCACCTTCGACGGTTTAGAGACGGTTTAAATACCGTAAATTCGGTCGCCTTAATTTAGATAAGTGGTTACTTGGATCCGTTAGAATCTTTCGCACGAAATTTTCACGATTCTTGAGAGCTTTCGAAACTTATCTGACGAATGGTCTCGCTGGATACACGCGTAGTCGCGCTATACCACTTTCAATATCCTTGAAAACGTCGAATTATGTTTTCCTACTCCGAAAATCGAGGTCGAAGCTTACTTACAGGTATCGCGTTCCACTTTTATCGTGGCTAGGATATTGCTGTCGCTCGTAATATTCGCGAGGCTCCACCGCGTTACTCGGGTATTTCAATACGACTTTCGTGTATCGTGTTTTCATAACATTAGGAAGAAGGAAGTCGTACATTAAAACGTATAATCGACCGAATGCGATCGCACGAACGTTCATTTATAGATCTACGCTTTTCGACGATGCTAAGCGCGTAAATGTTGAATGCAAATTTTGCATTACTTTCGAGGAATTTAGCATTAGCCGAATCAAAGCATCATGAAATCTCTTCGGCATATCGAGATGTTATGACAATCATGCTTTGTGGTACATTAATAGTAACAAAAGCGACGGATGAACTCACGTCATTTATAGAGCTACGAATATAACTTTTTTTACTCGTGGAAGAGATCACGGAAAGGTGAACGATTAATAATTCGGAAAAGATCGATAATTCATCGCTGGAATTTATTTTTATCACCCATCGAAAGATCGAAAATTCGTTGGTCACCGCGACGTTAAGACGTTAAGTTCCCGAACAAAGTCGAATTGTTATTAAATAATTATTCGTTTTTTTGTGTAAGGGGTGTGGGAATGGAACGAGGAGTAGTGGGATTGTATCGTTTATTCAATTTGCCGGTCACCTTCGTTTGACTTGCAACAACCCAATTATCTCCGAGCCGCCAGGTCAGAAGCAACTCCAGGGTACCGGTTCAGGATTAACGATTCACGAATATCGACGTGGTACATCCTTGTCATACATGCATCCTGACCTAACCTCGTTGCGACATATAATCGTATATAACGAAGATCGCGCCGGTTGTTGGATTATTTCGGTCCTGCGACAGCGATATTGCCCCCTTAGCGCATCATCACGGAGTCGCCAGCCCGAGTTCCTCGGTTTATCGTGGAGAAACCGTCGAGTGGATCGTGCGTCTCCCATCCCACCCAGTTGAGATAGAATCGCCGTTACAACGTTACACACTCGAGATTTTAATATTTCTCTTCTCGACGACGATCAAATCGCGTCTGCATTCGTGCTTCGTTGCCTTGAATCGAAACCTTTCCCCTTCAAGGAGCGGTTCCTCGTTTCTCTTCCGTCCCTTTGTTGTAGCCGATCACTAGTCTGTGTTCGATCTTATTTTCTACTTCTTTTATATTTTTTGTCTGCAAATCGTTACGATATTACAGCCAAGGAACTATATACACACCACGCACGAATTAGAAGACTACAAAGACTATAAAATCTTCCAAACGTTCTAAATAACGCAATTACTTACTGACAATCCTTGATCGTTTTCCCAATGGGTAGAATGTTCTATTGAAAAAATTTTCCGAATGTTCACGATTGGATAACTTGTAAACTCGAGGATAGAAAAAAAAAGAATCGTCAGCAAGGTTATATATGTAATTATTTAATTTTGAATTTAATTCCTGGATATTTTCTGGCGACATTCCAACAACGCTACCTTAGATCTAATAAATGATGCCTCATCGCGCTTTAATGCGTCCACCGCGAAGCATCGTGGAACCTTCAATAAGGAGCAAAATCGTCGATTCGAAGAACACCAGAGTTTCAGCCGAGCAAAGGGAACGAACTCGATTTTATCGATGGAAGAAACGATCAGCCTTCGACGAGCACGTAGATCACGCGTCTTCACGATCACGTAGAGCCACTGATACGTACACTACCCGACAAAAATCTCCTTCGCAAGCCGACGCTCGCATATGCGTCATACGAATGTCATTTCCACCGTTCGCACGTGCGCGTAACACACTCCATATTACGTAATTCATACCTCGTAAACAGGCTCGTGAGTTACAGTTCCGCGAGTATCGGTCCGGCGTAACCAAACGCACTGTGCGCACTAATTACAAGGTAAACACGAGCATAATTAATCACGAAACGCGTACGAACTCACCGGCACCTCTGGCGGTCGTTCGACGACCGCGTCGCCCCTATCGTTATCGACTGTCGAACGTATCCGAGGCGCGCTCTCGATTTGCTTTTCGATTTACGCTTCTGGAGGCTCCAACGACCCGTACTTCGACTCGCGTCGCTTGGCTTTTCCTGGATTTATACCTCCACGGTCGGTGCTTTTAGAATCGTCCAACACGTACACTACGCCCTTCTTTCGATGGGCAGAATCGATCTGGATCGTTCGCGATAGACGCTCTTGCAAGATCGTTTAACCGTTTGAGACCGAGTGAGGGAGTTTTGAAAGAACACTGTCGAAAAATGCCAAACAGCGCGATAGCGCTTCTTTTTATTTTACGTCGTCGTTGTATTCTTTCCTTTTCGGCAGGGTTTCCTGGCATGCTCTTTTTATTTTGTGATATATTATTGCACTGTTATTATAGTATTGTGTCTATTGTAAAACGTATTATTTACATTAAAGGAAGGAGCTTTGAGATGTACTTGTGTCGCACTCTCTGTGTACGCACCATCTGTTGTCGAGAATGCTCGAAATGTGCTGGGTTTTCTCGACATGAAATCTGAACAGCGCGATCGCGCTGCTTGGGACTGAAACGGTTAAAACAGGAATAACTGGAGCTAAGAATAATCGGACGCGATCGATCCAAATTTGGATGAAATTACGAAATTACTTTCGAAAGAGATTTCTAGCCGAATTCGAATCGATCTTTTTCGTTCGAATTTCAATCGAGCGAATTCGATTTATTAATCGCGAATTTCGTGTCCGGATGCGACGAACTTTAATCGAAACTCGATTAAATCTCGTTACACTTCATATTCGAGCGTGGTTTCACGAAGCGCTTCAATCGCTAAGGGAAGCGTTTAAATCCTTCGAATATTGTCATCGGAATGGGATGGATGGATCGATGAAACGCGAATTGTAGGACCGATGGTCTCGTGTAAATCAGTAGGTAAAGGACGAACGGATGTATGTATATACGATACGTATGTACAGTTCGTATGTATGTACCTATCAACATCGCGGAGTGATCGCTCGGTTCGTCGAGAAATTTGCATATGCACGTACTCGCCGACGGTCGAATTACGTTCAAACTATCACCGAGGGCGTGGGAAGGAAAGAAAGATAGATAGATAGATAGATAGATAGATAGGGAGAGGGTTAAACCGAAACCGTACGCATTAATACGAAGGCTAGCAGATGAACGATCGCCCGTCAAGAGGTAATTGTACTCGCGGTTATGTCGCTTAAGTCGCTGAAGTAACGCCTTTACGGTTTCTACGAGTAAGTGTGCAATTGGCTTTTCATTCTTTCGTATGTTTAGTCGTTCGTTTAATCGTATAAACGATACGTTAAATATAGTAAAAGAAAAAGGATAAGATGATAATGAAAGAATTATTAGGCGTACAAGTTAATTCTCGGCCCTAATCGGTCAAATTTAGCCAACGTCAATTTCTAAAAAGATTAATATTAATCTGATCTTCGGAGTAGTATCCTCCTTTGTACACGTTTTTGCCCTCTCTTAGGAAATCCTCGGATCCCAGATGGGGAAAAATGATGGAGAACTGAGAATCAGCCAGGTGGTGTAGAGATCGGAATTGGTGGTAATCCGAAGGGGTCGAGTCTAGAGAATACGTCACGTGGGAGAACTTCCCAAGCCAAATCTAAGATTCTGCGTGTGAGGTGCGACGTGGACCATTTCTTGGTTATTCAAAGATTGTTTTCCATTTACCATTTGGAGATTAATTTTTGGGTCGAGTGGGAGGTGCTAAAACGAAGGTCACTTTTTGTTACGCTTAACAGTGCGGATTTTAACGTCCGTATATAGAAATGTATGTTATTACGGGAACTGAAAAATGACAGCGTATTTTTTCGTTAAATTAAAATAAATAATTTTATAAAGTATTTTTATTTCGAGTCAATAGCGTAATCATCCTTGTTATTGCACAACTTTTACTCATCTTCTTGTCCAACTTCGACGTACGTAATCGATTGATTAGTATTAAACGAGCGTTGATATGCACAAGTGCAACGTTATTTTTCAGTCCCACTGGTACATATCGCGTATCGTTGATATCCAACGAATTTTTCGTGAATTTTCTGAAACGTATTCGCTTTTACGAGCATCGATAATATCGACGTTTACGAGAAGATCGACACTTTACTCAATTATTCTCAATTTGTCGAAAAGATAGCACCGTAATCTTTTCACGTTCGGTTATTCGAACTCTCGAAACTCCCATCGTGTCTTTTTTTTCCTCAATTTATCGCGTTAGGCAGACCCATCGTTCTTCCTCACTCGCTTTCATTTCCAATTACGTAGCGTAAATGAATTTGAGAGCGCGCGCACGTATGCGGGTAATACGTGTATGCGCGCTGCGTCGAAAACGGGATAATACGCGAAGATAATTATGAACCGGAGACGACAAATTGAAACGACTAACGGAGACACACCGCCGATGAAACGACGCACACATAGCGTAAATGGATTACGATGGGTCTTTACCGAACGGACGAGAATTCACGATCTTTCGCTTTATCGAACGAGTTTTTCGGATTCAACGCATTCCGTTCTTATTTGTATCCCCTTCCTATTCGATAATTGATTTATTTTCACGTTTACTCCAAGTACTCCTTCCACTTTGGTACTACGACCTCTAACAACGATTTTTCATCGAAAGAATTGTCCAACGGGTAATATTGAAGTTTTAACATGCTTGAGGACAGTAGAAATTTTAGGGAGGTACGAAAAAAGACAAGCCATTATTTTCTAATCGTCTAATATTTTCTATCGTGATATCGAAAATCTGATCGGACATATTTTGTAAGAGTAATTAAAATATTACATTTTAATTGTTATTTAAAATGAATACTATAGCATCTGCGACGATACAGATCAAATTTTTCAATCGGAATGACGTAAATCTTATAGCATCCAAATTTTAAAGTAATTTATTATTTATTTAATTTTATATAACCTTGAGTTTTTGTAATTATTAAGCACTTCAAAGTTATGACCAAATGACTTATTAGGTATTTTTATATCGTTTTATTTTCTTCTTTGTGTATTTACAAATTTATTTGACCATTTCACTACCAAACGTCAAATAAATATTTGTGACAATTAAAAGAAAGAAAATACCTTTTTTTAGAAAAATACTTAATGAATCAGCTAGACAATATTTTGAAGCGCATAATAATTACAAAACCTCAAAGTTATGTAAAATTATATGAATAATATCATAATTGACTTTAGTTAGAATTTGGATGCTATGGCATTCACGTCCACGAACGTGTTAAGGCTATAGGTTTGAAACGTTGTGTCCGAGTTTTGATGTTAAATCAGCATTAAAATCTTACAATTTACCGAAGTTGCGCTTTTCTGTGCTACGAATGACATTAGAACAAAAAGAAAGAAACGAAGGAAAAGAGAAGCACTCGAAACGCCTTTCGGACGAGTAGATTCGCTTCCCTTCGTTTTTCCGCGTCGGTGACCGTATTCGCACAAAACGCACGACGTTGAAATCCCCGAAGACCGCGGCGAAGCCAAGAAACCGAGACCAGGAGGAACGAAGAGAACGAACGAGCCAAGATTATCCGAGTCGAGGAATATCGGTGACCAAAGCGAACTTCCGTTTCGACGCGACGGAAGGAGGAAAAGAAGGAAGAAACCACGGGCCAGAGTCAGATGTTGCGTTTTATCCTCCTTCCTTCCGTTCGTCCTTTCGATCTTTCTTTCTTTCTTCTACTTTACGTCGTATCCATGGACCTTGGTAATGTATTATATCTAGCGGCCGCACAGAGCGACTTAAAAGAGAGAAACGAGCGCGCGGCTTAAAAATGTTTTCACGACGGGATAGTTCCTTTTCGTACGTACGCTTTGGAGGAAGAGTAACGAGTGAACAAGATAAAATTTACGCGGGTTAACGCGGCAGAAAAGGACGGACGAAGCGGGTCGAAGACGCTCTTCTTCGTTCGACGGAAGCAGATACAGCTGCCGCATGTATGTTACGTATGTGCGCGTTTTCACAGACGGACAGGCGCGCTAAGAAAGGATATGTACGTACATAAAGATGGATGGACGCGAGGGCAGGAGGAGGAAACTCCGTCATAGTCGCAAGGTGAGGCAGATTTGGTCCATTCGAAGCGTAAAAATTGTCCAGCGATGCATTTTTACGACGTTCCTGTGATTTTTCGTTCCTTCCGTACCACTCTCCTGACTCCATCTTCCTCTTTCCATATCCTCTTTAGCTTCACTTTCTTCGGTAGGCCACCTTCCATCTGCTTTTTTTTTGCGGCGGCTGCTTTTACGATCGTTCAAAGTCAAAATAGACGATTTTCTTTATTCTTCTATTTTCATCATATATGTAGGATTCTTATGGATGTGGAAGGATTATCTGTTAATGTACCAAACTCGGTACATGACGGGGATTCGAGCAATGAAAATAAAGTTAAATAAAAGTTAAGCAGAATAAAAATTAATCATAATTAATTGATATAAATAAAATGTATGTATATTGATTAATTAATTAGTATTTTCTCGACAATCCGATTTCGACGCGTTATCACCGTGACACTTGCAAGTCGATAACAAGAACTTCGACTAGTCAATGATTTTAACAGTTTTGGTGAGTCACGCGCTCTCAGCTAACGAATACGTGCGACCGTAGCAACAAGGTGATTGCATTACGAAATTAATTCAAACTTTATTCAGCTATTTTCTATTTTTCTATTAATGTGAAATTCTTATGGACATGGAAGGATTATCTTAGTGTAACAGACTCGGTACACGACTCAGGATCGAAGATTGGAACAAAGAAAATAAAGATTTAAAAGTTAACCAAGAAATAATACTAACTTGACTGCAGGGTCTGACAGACTTTTTTCGACAATCATTTTATTTTTTTCGACGCAACGTTCGACACTCTTCATATCGTGTATCATCCAATGTTTAACGCGATTCTACGGCATCAAGCTAACAATTTCCTGATATATCCAGATATGTCGCTTTCCTATATATATATTTACCTTTTTTCTTTTTCTCAAAGAAAAGCAATTATATAAAAATGTAATCAGAACTTCTGCAAAAGTTTCACTCGTCTTCGAGGCGTTCCAGATTTAGTCTGAATAAACAAATTTCAACAATTTTTACGTATCTACTACTATCAGCTTAAAAACTAAGGCCAAGTATGACCTAAGTTTTTCATAACGAATCGATCCTGCGAATGCGAACAAAGAACGACGTGGTTTCGAAGCCGGCGTTTTGATTCGAGTGTCGTTGTTCGAGAGTCGGTAAAGGTTTTTGTTCGAAATCAGATCGAAAGTCGGCGTTCGTTACGAGGCGGGTTTTGTATTTGCTCTTGCGAGTTTGCGATGCTTGGCAGCCGCTCGACGGGAGATACGACACGCGTGGTTATTTTAATGCGAGATTCGTGAGGTACGTTGCTAGAAGAGAATTAAACGAATCGGTCCGATTTACGAAGCGAAGAAAGGACGAGATAAAGGTTGGCAAGAACACGAAGGGATAATAACGAGTCAACGATTCTCGTATCGTTAAACTGTCGTTAATTATTAAAAATACCAGTGAATCTTTCTTCAATGGGCAATGCTGAGAAAGTGTCACATTCGTTACTTAAAAAGTTAACACGGAATTATTATACGGATTTCACAAATACATAGATTTTTACAGCAAGTTCACGAAATTCCTTTAAACGACAATCGAATAATATATTCGTTCGTCATGTTTTTGTATAGCGAACAGTGGTAATAGTCTTTTTTTCCTTTCGGTTCTATCGGTCGGTGAAGTTCACGACGGAAGGAAAAATATTTCGGCTGGAATTCTCAGGCAGCGTCGAGAATTTAATTTTCGAACGAAATCGCGTTAGCTTCGAGGCGCGCCATTTTATCGAGTAAACTCGCTTCCGGATATTTAAAGACAAATCGATCCGCGTCGGTTCGTCGTTCGAAGTGGCAATTGCCGATAGCGCGGCAATAAGTCGTAATAAGTCGTGTAAATCGCGTGTATACTGCACGCATATAACGTTGCCTCGCTCCACCGTATATGTATTATGCAATGAAGTTGGAGAGCTCCTTGACTCGGTCTCTTGTACTCGCGTCCCTCGCAAAGAGGGAGACAAAGATGGGGTCGAAGAGAACGGCGCGAGTGCAGAAAGAAGTAGGATGGAACGCGGAGCAAGTGTATTTGAACAGACACGCGACACTTATATTTGCACTCTCTTTTTCCTTTTCTTCCTTCTTTTTTCTTCCATCGTCCCTCCTACCGACTCCCACGCAGCCCGGTTTTTCTCTCTTTCCTTTCCCGGTAGCTCCTTTGTATTATTTTACAATGGATCCCGGCATACGTAGCAGAGATTTTTACCCGTGACCCCTTGTACCACGTGGAATGGAGTGTCATTCATTTTCGAGTTGCGTGACATCCCGCACGTGCGGCTGCTTCGAAGAGAATGCCTCGTTCTATCCCTCTCTTCTCTCTCTCTCTCGATCTCGCTTGACTTCGAACAGAGCATGTACGATATAAAATGGTCCGATGATCCTTTCGTAAAGGTATCTTTAAAGAAACGGAGATAGTAGATGGATAAATACATAGCTCTTTATTCCTCAGTTCCCCTAAGGGTTTCAGGTATCTCTTATATCCTTCTATCACCTCTCCATTTTCTTACATCTAAACTTACACTAGTCTTGCTATAACTTAACCTATTTATCAATGTTGAGACCAAACACCTGTTCACGATGAGCCTTGCGAAATCGATTTGACAAGGACAAACTAAAGTTTTAAGTCTAACGTTTAGGAAAGGTCAATCAAAATTGTTGTTCGTGTAATTAATGCTATATATTTCTCTATTACAAACTATTACATTATTACGAACAAGAAACACTGTATATTTCAAGAGCTTAGCTATTGCCAAATTTCGAAGGAATGTTTTTCTAACGAGTTCAAAAAACCGTTAAAATTACGCTCGCCAAGCGAGCCAGCGAGATGAAACCGGATACGCCTGAAGAATTAACGACGGTTAATTTAACAAAATTAGTCGTTATACTTCGTTCGAGTTTTCGTTTCTTCTTCCGCGTCTTCTTTCATAAGATAGAAATCACTACGACGATGGCGCGTCTCTTTGACGAGTCTCCATTGCGACGTCGAACCGACCGGCATGGAGAAGTCGTTCGAAGGAAAGGAGGAAGATAAAAGGCAAATGGAAGGAAACGGAAAGAAAATAATGGCAAGGGTAGAATAGAAGGGGGAAAAAATGGACGGAGCAGCAAGAAGTTATTTCTAAACGAATTAAAGTAAGAGCTTTTAATGATACGAAAAGTTTCGCACTGGAATCGAGATCGGTCAGTTTGGCCGCGAGGCAAAGCAAAACGATAGCCGCTGAAAGTTTCACAGGGCGTCGTATTTCACGACGACGAAAGCGCAAAATATAAAGGTATGCCGATGAAACGATCCAATATTTATGCGGTCCACGAGAATTTTCGCGGCGGGAATCGACCTCGATTGGGACGATTTTATCCTCCGGCGTACTCGACGGCCATCCTTCCAATGAATTTTAACAATGGAAAATATTTCTTTGGATGGATTAGCGCTTTCTTCCACCTCCTCTTCATTTCCATGCTTTTTTATTCTAACGCGTAACTCCTATTTAATCCGTGGACGTGATCGCTCGTGAGGCATCGCAGTTTATCTAGGCAAGGTTAAGAAAAAAGAAGAATACTTTGCACAACGATTCTCGCGAATCCGTTTAAAATAATCGCGATCGAGCCAAGTACGGCTACGCTCTACCGTAGATATTTCGAAATAGCATCCTCGAAACAAAATATATTCATCGCATTGGGTTATCTATTGGGTTGGCAGAAAAGTAATTGTTTTAAGTGTGAAATAAAACTCATTTTTTAATTTAAAGAACGGACCTTATTGTATATATTTATTCTCTACTCGCTTAAGGGTTGCAAGCATCCTTTACAAAGTCCTACAAACTTTTTACTCATTCCTTAGATCTATACTTATATTATGCCTTACTTCAAACTTAACCTCTAATTTATCCTACGCGAATGATTTTTAATCAATTATATATCTTCCGTTTTGTTCGATGATCTTGTGCTACCTTTCTGGCAACTTCACGATTCGTAATTGTAACACAGACAGAAATAATTAAAAAAAAAA
>JAITYT010001658.1:766098-794831 GCA_025433975.1 Liostenogaster flavolineata
TAAATTAATATTATTTCTGCATCTCTGTAGACGAAAATATCAGACACGCGCTCCTAGGCAGCAAACATTTTGCAAACTTTCCAACGATTTACTTTGAATATATTAATAAGTTTCGATAGTGCCTCGCGTAAAATTTTCCCGAATTTGCAAGTGATTACGGTCCTTCCAAAACTCCAGAAAGAAGAATTGCTCGCGAGCGAAAGAATTCGATCTCGTCGAATGAAATAAGTGGAACTTTTACGACCACGATAGACTCGCGTCCATAGGAGGGGCGAATTCCCTCTAACAGCAGGGGCTTCGCGAGGCTCCGTCTCGACTTTAACAGTATATTCGACTTCACAAGCTACTACGTATCTCTGGCAATGCTACGTCCGGTTGGAAACCTAAGAAATAACTGTCTCGTGAACTTGTCGAGCGTTCTTCGCAAGAGGTGAAAGGTGTAGTTTTAGATCAGCCAAGATGACAGTGGTAAACTCTCGGATATGTCAGACGCGCGGTGGATACGATCTATTGCTATCGATTAGCTAGTCGATCTCGTGGTTTTGATTATTATTCGAAGGAGTAAGATTATAATAACGCGTAAAATTATTAATTAAAAAACATTGAAATATGAATAACTAATGTACGTAATTGTATAACCACAGCGATACGAAAATTGGATTATTGTATTTAGAGTAGTCAGTTTCGCGATATGAGTAGGCGCACGTACAGTCGATGATCGCGATCACATTGTGATCTCCATGGCGTTGGATCCATACGATGTGACTTTAATTAACTATAACTTTGTATTAGGAGATTGGAAAGTAATGTCGTATTTCGAGTCAATGATGTAATCACTCTCGTTATCGATGATCTTTTAATCAATATTTTGAATAGCTTTAGCGTACGCAATCGACCGATTAGTATTAAACAAACGTCTATGTGCGCAAATACGAAATTACTTTCCGATCTCTGCGATACAAAATTGTCGCCAATTAAAGCCTCATCGCCATAAGGGTCGAATGCCATAAAGATAAGTACAAAGAGACCAGATTTGCAAACCTGGTCGATTATATTTTATATAAACCACACATTTTTACGTTTCTGAAATTATTGCCCAATTTTAAACGAACGAAATATTTCGCGTATCAGACTCGTCATCATAACGCAGACCGATATATTGATCCGCATTGTCGACAGTCGACTTGACCATTTCGTTCGGCCGCAAACTCGATTCTCGGGAATGCGATTTGAGTCGTTGGTAATTGTATTACGTCCCACTTGCCGGAAGCACACCACCATGGTCGTTCCCTTCTCCTGCTCGCCGTCTGCATTTCCGATTCAATTTTATATTTTACTTTCTTCATCGCAGCACGCTAAGTAGCGACCTGGCAACACGGTAGCTCGAAAAGTGGAAACGGAGAAATTCACTTCTGCAGCTGGCTGCAAATCAAACCTTAAGTGGTAACCAAATTAACTAGTCTGGAAGATTTCCCTCGTAGCTAACTTCTTTTCTAAATGGTATCTTTATCTACTAACGATCGAGCTAGTACTTAACGAAAGATCGATTCTAGACGCTTTTCCTTGGGAGACGCTGTTTTCTTTCGGTACTCGTCGAAGAGATTTCGTCGTTTATAAATCGTTAATTTAGAAAATCGCTGGAGGTCATGATAAAATCGGTCAAACTACAACGTAATAAAATATTTCAATTATTAATTCAACGATTGTTACCGATAATGAGGAATCGTTGGCCCGTGAAGCGTCCAGCGCATAGAGAATTTTGCAATCAACGGCTAATCGTATGGTTTAAACATAAACGTTGTATTGTTACGACATACGTCGATTTTGTGCAGATATGTCGACTATATCGATTAGCGACGATCGAGTTACTTCTCCATTGTATTTCGGACGTGTTTATTTAACGACGACTGATGCATTTAGGGTGGGCATTAATTCAGAAATACGAATTTGATTAAAGAACACGTCGAAGAACGGTTCATCGTTTCTCTTTTTTCCTTTCTCGAATCACATTTGTATTTATGCGTTTCCGATTATTCAGAAAAACAACGATGAATAAATCGATTTATTAAAAATAATGTAAAAATTAAAAACTAATTGCATAAAAAATGATTTAAAAATAAAAAATCATTGATTTGTATTCATTTGTCTCGTAAACGACGCAGCTTCGAACTCCAAATAAACTCAAATTTTCCATTCGTAGGATGTTTAATTTCTCGATAGGCAGTATATAACGTCGTCGTTATCCTCGATGGATCGATGATGTCCTCGAGGACGAGGATGCGTTTATCGGGAAATAAATGCGCGGAAACGCCTGGAACACGCTCCGCGTTGCGACGAAACTCGCGATCCTATACTAATCGCCTTTTACCTGGAGTCAAAGTTGAGGAAAGAGCGCAACTGTTGTATCGCGATATCGCTTTCAGATTGGTCGAGAAACCTTTTTAAGGGATCGTGGAAAAACGAGAAGACGTACGAACGATCGAACGAAAAACGAGGAGACCGACTCTCTCGTAGGCGGATGAAGGCGCGGCAAGAAACGCAAAATCGAACGTAGCCTTTCGTGGCTAGAGGTGCATCGACGAAAGCAACCGTTTCTTTAAGGGTGAAGAGGGGAAAGGAACGAGAGGCGCTCCGTTTAATTGGATCGAATCGAGACGATGCAACGACCGGCGAAGAGCGTCGTGGTCGTCGAAATGCTCCCGTTTTGCGTCTTAAATTTCAATTATTTCGTGCTTCCGAACGGAGATAGAGAGAGATCAAAGTGTCGAGCAATACGATGCGGACGAGTCGAGCGACGTCGACGTTTCCATCGACTGGCCTCTATTAATTAGTCTCGTTTCGACGCTTTGACGAACCTTCGTACGTTTGTTTTCCTTCCCTTCCCATCGTTCGCGATGGTTTTTTGCTTCTTAGACGCGCCACTCGCTTCGAAATTTCAATTTATATCTCGTTCCATTCTAATCGCATGAAATTCATTGCAGCGCGCGAAAGTCATCGTTTTTCGTCTTTTTCTGTACCAATATCTTTCGTCGGACGATTACTTCGCGCATCCACGGGGAGAGACGAATTTACCGGAGAATAATCTCGCGCCAGTCGTCTCGTTGGACGAATTTATCGAGCTGTTACCTTGAACAAGCAGCTCGGCTCCTGGGTAAACAAATAAGCCCTCGTTCGATGAAAGTCTCGCAGAAATATTGTATATTCGACGGGGAGTTGGAATCTCATTGGTAAATTGTTTCGCGCTTTCGAGTAATCGTAGAGTTTAACGCCTGCTGAAATAGGTCAAGATCGTGGTAAGAGTAATAGACGGAAGAAGGGAAACGCGTAAGAACTCGAGTTTAATTCGTGGGATTTATAACGAGGAGAGTCGGTGGTAAATCGCGTACAGTCTATCGAGCGTCGTTACACCGAATATTAAACGCACGTGCGTTCGCACTTCTCACCGTAATGCATCGCGTACCTGACATTTATTTACGTGCTTAACGAGAGTTACAAACGTTAGGCGTTGCTAATGTCTCCTGTAACGGAGAACGCGTTTAATTTTCTTTTAATTTGCACCTTTAGATCGCGACATTTTTGAATCCAGGTTTAAAAAAAATTCTCTATCCATTTGTAAGGGATTTTATCGAAAAAAATGAGGAATATCGTAGCATAAAGTCAGATACTATATAAATCAACGGAAGATTAAAATTAGAAACATCTCCTACGTTACGCCGTTTGAGCGATCCTTTCGAGTAGACCGCCAACAAGTCGCAATCTTCTACGAGATGGTTAATCACGATTAACGAGAACCGCTCTCATCGTTAACCATAAATCCACTAGTTATTTTCTTTACACTGTGGCTATTCTTCCGGCGACGAAGCGCTGTAAAACGATTCCATAAAGCGCGTACGGCGATTAATAATCCTGTTTATGGATCTTTCGAACGACGCGCCGCTCTACGCACAGAAACGTTCGGAGAATCAATGACGCGCGAGTCTTCGTGGTCTTGGTCCACTTCGACGTGGAAACGAGCACGTCTGGAATCAACATAGACCGAAGTTAATTCGACTTTGCCGACAGGACGACACCCACAGCCTATTGTCTCCGCCAAGAGGCAAGAGGACTCTTGCCCATCGACCTCTCCTTTTTTCCTAGTTTATCGCGAACGTGTAATCGAAAGAGACTCCTGCCTTATCGTTTCTGAATCGCCCTGAGATGGCTCGAGGTATCGAAGGCGTCGTTAAACGCCTACCTTATCGTGAGAACCTTCGTTCTTGGATCGAATCAACACCTTGCATATTTATAGGCGTGTCGGTAAGCGAATCGTGGGAATTCGAAGATTCGACGACGATACTCTCTTCAAAGAACAAACAGATTTTTAGGAAAATTTTCCTGTAAATCATCCGAGTAAGGGAATCGAGATGCGAACGTATAGAATATGAAATAGAATCGAAATGCAAACGTGGAATATGTCGTGGAATATCGTCGTTGATATGGGATAATTTACACCTTGAATTCGAGGCAGGCATTAAAAAGTTAAGCAAGTTATAGAGTGCAAAGTGGCCGCGACTATCGCGGTACAATACGAATAAAGGCTGTTTTGATTGATTTATTAAATTTTTGGCGTCGATCTCGACGGATCATTACACGATAATGACTGTTTTAAATTCAATTGAAACGATATTCTCTTATCCAGGGATCGATCGTCGATCGATTCGTCGGTTTTACGAGGGGAAAGATGGGCGTCGCGCGTCACGACTCGACAAAGCTTCGATCGGCGGATGAACAGTGATGCGCGCTTTCCAATTACGTCATCGATCTCGCGGACCACCTGCGATAAATACGACGACGCGTTCAATCTCGGATAAAGGGGAAAAGGCGTAAGGTACAAAGGTGGAAGAGGGGAAGGGAAACAAAAGGACGGATGGAAAAAGAGAGTTTTGGTCGTTTGATTCGATTTCGCGTCGATGGGAGCTCTGTTCTTATTTTTTTCTTCTTTCTTTCTTTTTCTTCTTTACATAGGTAATTGCCTCTGGCGGGTTGAAAGGGACGAGGATGAGGAGGAGGAGAGAAAGGTGATGAAGAGCGTAGAGGCAAGAATACGGGATTGGAGAGCGTAAAAAGAGGAAAAATTGGATTGTGTCGTGACGTTGGGGAAAAGTGGAAAAGAGCTACGGTATAAATGAAAATCGTTGGATCTTTTCGTTTGGTCACGTGCGTACGTACGAGTAGATAGACGAACGAAACGCTCCTGTTTTCTACGTTATATCGAGCGTGAATGCGCGTACGACGTTTGGCTTCCGACTCGTAAGAACGGACGAAGCCGGCAAATTACGTCGCGACGCTCGCTTCTTATCGTCATCGAAATAAGGCGTTAAGAAGAGACCGTGTCTCGTCTTTCCGTTTTTCCGTCTTTCTTTCTAACTCATCCGCGAATTACGAAAATCGATGAAACATTTATAGTTACGAATGAAAATTTTCTGGTCGCGCGCGACGACGAATATCGTTTTTTTCAAGGATTTATTGAGTCGGCAAAAATATATTTCTTCTACGGTTTAAATACCATTGACAGTACAAAAAAGTACGTTTGAAAAATTTCTTTACATTCAAAGAAACGTCTGTGAACAATGGCGTCGTTTTGCCCTTTCTGTATGTGAATTTTTTAACAGCATTTATTTCTTAAAACCGATATTCCTTTCTTGTCAACCCAATACTTAAACTTGTTAATTGTTCATGTCACATATTTACGTCGTTTTTAATAGTTCATGTTTTGTATAATGTCGCACATGTGCGTCATGCTAAAAAAAATAATTGTAATAATAATAATTATTATTATTATTATATTTTATTTAAATTAGTCGAGCACACGGAATAATTCTTGCGATTAACAGGTTAAGACGCCAAAAAACGGGTCTGGCTCGTTCGTTTTACGATGTTAATCGAAATAGCGACGAAGTTTCCCTCCGAGCCTGTTAAAGGGACTGAGCTTCGATGGAATCGCGAGGAACTTACGGAAAAGAAACTCGCACCGAGTAAGTAAAGATCATCTTTTGTCTTCGTTGGGAATGGACGCGTCGTCGTTCCAACAGGAATCGGCACGGAGGAGGGAAGAAACGGAATCATTGATCTTCGAAATCGTCGACCGTGAAATCACATACGATTGGATAGCGTACGTGCGACGAATTTAAACGCAACGAGACCGCGCGCGCGACTAAAACTGAGCCAGAGCAAAGGGGAAAGAAAATAAAAAAGGAAGAAGAGGGAGGTAGAGAAAAATAAAAAGGAAGGAATTTCGTCGTGGATGGTATCACGAGAACGAATAGCTCGAAGGAATTATCGATTTAATTTCCACGTATAACCGAGAACTTTCCGCTTCTCTCGTTTACGACGAAACGCGTACTTTCCCTTTAATGAAACTCCGCCGTTGACTCGTCGTCCATGCCGCGTTCAAGATACTTCGTTATTTGTCCGGAACGTTGCTGGCTTTCACGGAACGAAATTCTTAAAAAGTTTTTAGCGCCTCCCGTGGTAGATTCGTCTGGAGACCCCGACAGACCCACCAATCCCACCGAGGAAGCTCGAAGACGATGCCGACACATCGCCGACAGGGAAATATATCTGCCGGCTTACGTCGGATTTTCGATCGTAAGGACGCGCTGTATTTTAACTTTCGCCTCTAAAGGAGCAAAGACGACGTCTAAGGGCTTCCAGACGCAAACTGAGAATAATGGAAACGCTTCGAGCTATTTTCGAATCGATCGATCTCGACGATTCGACTCTCGTCGAAGTTAAAAGGAGTCTACGTTGCTCTTCTAAAGGAATCGAGAAAGAAGGCGACTTTCCGCGTCGAGGGGAATTTCACAGGAATATTCCGCGGTTAATAGGTTAAGCGGTGCTAAGCGCCCGCGATGCGTCTCGGATAAAAAAGTTAGCTAGTGAATTTGATCAAACTTTAATCGCCCGTAAAACGTTTAAAAATCGCGAAATTCTATCGTAGTCTCGTTATTTACTCGTCATACGAAGGAAATTTCCGGAGTCAGTCGGAAAATATTTCCGTCGTTGGGTGATATTCCGAGCGGGTCGCGCACTGGCCTTCCGACGTCAATCGTCGGCGACCCTTACGCGACGGTTACTTTCCTGACCGTTTCACGGAATTTCTATCTATTTTCTCGTACTTACTTGGTAAAGTGTAACGAGCGTGAAGATAGGATCGGAGGAAAGGAGTGGAAAGAAGAAGGCAGGACCGCTATTACGTAACGGTTTTAATGGGGCTGTTGCCCATGAGCGCGCTGCCTTTCGAGGGTTGCAAACTCGAGCGTAATAGCTGGCGACTCTAATTGTAAATTAACATGTTCTTCTTTTAGGAATCGCGCAAGAGGTGGTTCAACGATCCGGATCAATCCGTTCGAATTTTCAGGTCTCGTGACGCGCTTCGATGATCGAGGAAGAATTCTTTAACTTAGAGTTCTCCTCGATCTTTCGATCCCTTTTATTTCCGCGGCATCGTAGGGTTCGAGGGGTTCGCGACATCGCTGGATAATTTTAGAAGCATTTTAATGCAAATAATAATGTCTGAGTCGGAGCTTCTAAAGCCGCGTGATTGCCGTAACGATTCCTGCAGAGTTTTGGTACTGTTAGGTAGTGTGATTCTAACAAGTAAATAAATGCTGTTCAAGTTGCGACTGATTTCAACACGCATGAACGAAATCAAAGAAACGACTACTAGTCCTACTAAGGTTGTAAGAGATGTTTGCAACCCTTAGGGAAGCAGTGAATAAATATCGTCGCGACGGTACTGGCGTTAGTTGTGAGGTTCGATCAAACGAGTGCCACACCAAACAGTAGGATAAATAATCAGAAACAAGAGAGTCGTTTCTCGAACCATCGCAGAGAATAAGCTAGATAATTTAGCTTGAGAAATTGGTGATATTTTGTGATATTAAACGCTGCATTGTTCCTGTCCGTGTTCATTGATTTATAATACCGCTGAGGTGAAATCTCGCGCGCAGCAATATCTATCTATCTACTAGTTTGCTGCGGCATTACTTCTACAAAAGCACTGACTTCTTCCTTTAGAGGCCCCCTACCCACGGAAAGATCTTGGCAGTCGCTTACCGATGCTGATTGGATACGTCGAGTGAGTCAATAAACGCATTTCTTCGTGTTGGACCAATCACCAACGAGCACATAGGCGGCCTAAAAGTGAAAGCAGAGTTTTCATGTTTTCTAAAAATGTTCTTCTCCGGTCTGTTTTTCTAACCTTCAAGTCTGTACCCACTCTTTCATTTTCTCTTTCCACCTGTCTCTCTACCTCCACTCTCTCGACTTTTCTTATCGCCCTTCTCTGATCCCTTCCCTACTCTTTCATCGTTCCTCCAAGTCACACCTGTCCTGAAATCTCCCTCATTCTACCGCCACACGCACTCTTCTCAATCCCACACTCTCATCTCTTTTTCAACCGGAAACGGAAGCTTCCCTAAATATGCTCAAAAATACGTTAAAAGCCTTAATTACCAGCGTGACAGCCGTAGACACGCTCGTCCAGATTTTATTTCCCTTTTTTTTATTACTTTCCCTTGTTTTACCACACTGGTAATTTCGTTTCTCTTGAAGTATAAATTCTACGAACCTCGGGACTGTGTTAGACCTTTCGTTACCCTTTTTTTCCAGCGCGTCACCAGCATTTAGAATCGTTGCAGCGAGGCATCGTAAACCTCATCGGGGTTTGTACTTTGATGGGCTACATATTACTTTTTTTGTGGTAAAAATTCGCGATATTAGATCGATAAAACAGGCCCAAAAAGCAGCGTGTATCGATTCGCAATCGAACGAAATTTTTCTGGTCTTACGACTCGCCAACTCTTGCCTCGAATTTCGTAAGGAAGCCAGGAGGTCTACGGCGACCTATTAAATCCACGAGAGAGCGTTTAAGCGGCGGAGACCCTGCGAAAGGAACCCAGTCGATATAGGAAGAAACCTCGAGAATGGCCGCGTCGGGTCTTCGCAATTTCCAGAGGCGTACGTGCGACAGGTCGACGCTAACGATACCCTGGGATAATTGCGATTAGGTTTCGGCTCGATAAAAAGCGAGGTAAGAGGACGCCGGTACTTAATACTTGCCCTTTTTCGTCGTTACGAAATCGTCCGTTCGTTAATTGGAAGCGACTAAAATGCAAACGAAAGCGCGACTCAATGGTGGCGCGCGAGAAATGTAAATTCGCGCGGACCGACGACGGGTCGCGGTCGCGCCGGTATCTCGTTACCTGGCGAACGAAGGGACAGGACAAGAGCTAGCGATACGCGTTGGGCGTGGAAGGGCGGAAGGAGGAAGACGCGATCGTAAACAACGACCTGTCGTCGGACGATTAATTCTTCGAAAAATAAGGGAGATGCGAGAAAGTTGATCCCTCCTTCGACACGAACGAAAAAACGATCGTTTCGAGCTTCGAGTTTTGAACTGGAACGGATTAAAATTGTCTGGCGGAGTTATTGATCTTGGCAAGGAAGTAATTTCGGATTTTTTAGTACACATTTTTTTGGGCACAAATTTTATACACATTTTTATAAAAATTATTCAATGACTCCGTTGCCATGTTGTCTTTCTGACAACTTCGCGATTCGTGATCGGAAGTGACGCTGATAGAAATCATTAAAGAAAAATCTAACGCCGCCTGTTCGTGAAAATCGAATTTATTTTCTTGAAAAATCAATAAAATGATACCGTTGTAGAGACAAAGATTCTACGGAGGTACGGTATTATGTACGGTATTCATAGACAGCGAATCCGCATTGCTCTTTTGCAGAACTGTGAAGAGGAAAGCTTCTTTTACATTACAGGCAGCTTTAGTTGTAATGTAAATCAGTCTAAAATATGCTTTTAATACGGTATTTGTAAATACAGTCGACGTTCGGCTGTGCGCGTTCATCCGTGATTGTCGAGTATAGTCGACGCTCGTACCGAAGTGGTTAAGGGGAAAAAAGCTGATTCATCGATGAGCTCGTGGATTTTCAATATTGATTATTATTTTTTAATTATTACGACGTTAGGAGAGCCACTCGTTTTTTTCTAACGTTTCCACGAGTCCGTTCAAACAAAGAAACTCCCGATAGTATTCGTATTCTTGAACGATAGTCGGTCGAGGGATTTTCCTTAAGAACACAGCGGCGGATACGCTTCATTTCCACGTCTACGGCTGAAGACACAAATATCAATGAAAATTCATGAAAGTTCATGAATATATAGAGTCCGACTCGCTCTTTTTAAATATGCTAACGGAATCAGGAAGTCATATGGCTCAAAAAACTCTCTTGCGAATTTTTCACCGGTTACAGAATTTTCCTCGCGTCATCTTCTAAATTCTCTCAGCGTTTAGAATATTCGTTATTTTCTGATATTCATTCTTTCACGCTTCAGAAATTAACAAGGATTTCTAACGTAGAACCCACGTAAAAAAAAACATTACGCCATTTGTTTCTTAAAACAGAGATTAGTTTCTCGTGAGTTCAATAGGAATAAATCCCAAATAAATTTCGTTTCGTTCTCGTGAAAAGTAAAAGCAAGCCATGCACTCTAAAAGGATTTCCACGGATAGATATTATACGACCAATACGTTGTAACGTACGATTCGCTTTATCGACGAGGCAGCTTATCAAAGATTTTATTAGCTGTTTCGAAAGATACGTTAACCAACTTCGCGTCGAATTTAATAAATTTTTACACGCTCATCGGACTGGAGCCTTGTTAATTTCGAAAATAGAACGAATCGATGAGGAACAAGGAGGGTAGAGAGGAAAGTGGAGATTATGGCGTTTTGCTGGAACGAGGCTCTCGCCGTTTTTCGATTATATAACCAAGGCAATATCAAGATGCGATTTACCGCGTTGACAACAGAGAATCGTAAAGGGACCGCTATGAAGCGGTCGTTGTAATCGTGTCGTTGATGGGAAGGGATTTTAATTTTTGTCACGCTCGAACTCGTTGCTACGCGGTGTATTAGTGGGAACGGAAAGCAACGTTGTATTTGCACATATCAATTGACTCAAATATTTGAGTTGACTCGATCATTGACTCAAAATAAAAATGTATTATAAAATTATTCGTTTCAATTCGACGAAAAAAATACGATGCTACTTTCCGGTCTCTCCGATACTTTGGAAAATTTATAACATCCCTTGGACAGATATTTTTCCCCTTTTTTCGAAAAGTTATCGAAAATCTCCGGGGTAAGCGAGACGGTCACGGTACGACGACCGTCGAAGTTCTTAAAAGCGTTCGCAGTCAGCAGTTCGAGAAAGTCGACGGACAAGCGACAGAAAGCGAGGTAACTCGTTCCACGTAACCAACGGAAATCACTTTAATATCGTCGCTGCTTCTTCCGTCTCTTCTTTCTCCTTTCCCCTCTATTGCCCCAACAGAAATCTTCTCGTTGCTTTTCTCTTGAAAGAGAAACTCTCCTCCTCGTCGTCGTCGTCCGTGTCTCGTTAACGCTTCCAGTGCCGATCTCGGATACATTCGCAACAGGATGTCGAAAAGTACGATTGCGAGTGGTAAGAGCAGACAAGATGAATTTTTACGGCGCTTGTTTTTTCCCCTCTCTTATATATTAGGGATGCCCATAAATAACGTCCTTATTAAAATTTTATTTTAATTAAGAGTTAATACACTTTCAATGTACAATATAATTTACTTTACTATTCGCGATCTTCGCCCATCTCTCTGAAAAATTCTCTACTTTCTTTTTGAGAAACGAAGGTGATTTTGAAGTAAAATATTTTTTGACCGAATTAAAGAACGACATTACTTATGGGCATCCGTAGTATTGGATCTTCCAGAAAGTTTTTACACTAAAATCGCTAGAAACTTCGGTCACTGAAAATTTGCATGCTTCAATTTCGTAACGCGACTCGTTAACATAGATATCAACGTTTCAATATAATTGTCAAATTTCATTATTTTTTTTAAACTTATTTCCTAAAAACATTCCGTCAGGTACGGGATTAAGTAACGATCTGGCAATGCGCGAAGATATCGCGTATCTTCTTAGCTTTCATTCGATCCTTCGTAAGTCGTCCTTGGATAAAATCATCGCGAGACGTCTCGTGGTCGTGGGTATCAGCGACTCCTCGTAGGAGGTACCTACCGTCTGAAACGTAAAGTCGAGAACGCGGTAAGAGGGACAGGAGTTTCTGTCGTGGCGCGAAATTAAATTTTTAACGAGCTCGTTGGTCGCCCTACCCGCTCTAACACGGTCTCCCTTCCTCGTAGCACGGTGTGCGGAGTAAATATCTGCACATCGGTAATTAAATTCGATTCGGTCCTACCGGGAGCGCTAGGATTCCCTTTCGAGAAAGAAATACTGGAGAGGATAAGCGGCAGAGAGCCACGTTGAGCGACGGAGAGAGAGAGAGAGAGAGAGAGGTAGAATGTCGTATCCGTATTACTCACACGTACACAAAGCTTCTACGTGAATTCCAGCAACGTCGCACACGACGTTGCGATGCGTTCGAGAAATCACGACGACGTAGACTCTCGACGAAGGTACTTACTCTTCCTCCGAGTAAACTTCTTACTCCTTCTCCTCCTCCTCGTTATTTACCACCTAACTATTTTGCAATTTAACTCTATTTTATCCTTGTTCGTTTCTCCGAACAACATTCTATCGGGGAATAAAATCGAGAATTTCATCATCGATCGTAGTGTTAAAAAATATTGTGGGGTAGTATTAATTGTTTTTATTATGGATCGACAAGTCACGATGACGTAGACTCGCGATAAAAGTACATACTCATGCTTCGAGTAAACTCGTTATTCCTTTTTTTCGTTATTCGCCATCTAGCTATTTTGCAATTTAACTCTATTTCATCCTCATTCGTTTCTCCGAACGGCATCCGATTGAGAAATAAAGTCGAGAATTTCACCCCTGATTGTAGCGGCAAAAAACACCACTGGAGCATATTTCGTTTTTTATTATCGATCGAGGAATCACAACGATGATATTTGCTGTTCCTTCGAGTACAATTCGTACTCCTCCTCCTCGTTACTTTCCATCTAACTATTTTGTAATTTAACTCGTCCTTAATCCCTCTTCCTTCCCAGAAAGTCGAGACGAAACAATTCCATGGCGACAGTCGACCTGTTAACTCGACCATTTAATTTTCTTTTGTATCTTTATCGAATCATACCAAAGGCGAACATTGCTTCCCTTCTCTTTCCATCGCTTAACTCACGCAATGTTTGTGAAGTGATTGTCGAAGCGTTTGAAGAAGAAATGCGTCAAGAAGAAACAGTTCCATTGCGACATTCGACCTTTCTATTTTCTCTTTTATCTTTATCGAATGATCTCAAAGGCAAACGTTGCTTCCTTTCTCTCTCCATTACCCAAACCCAGGCAAAATCGTCGCTCGTAGTTGGAGCGCATACCGATGGAGAAACGGTTCGTAAGACAAAAGGAGAAAAGAAAAGTCGACGATAGGAGGAGAATACGCCTCTCGTAGACGAAGCTCGCGTCGCCTTTTCCTTCCGTATGTCCGTGCACGGCTTTCGAGTGAGTCGCGAAAAGCTCGCGTTATTATTAAAAAAGTTGAGGTTGTTATCCCCGGCGGCATTCGCCCATTAATTGCGGCGCATCTCTCGCGAGGGCCGCCACCGCCGTCGCCCTCGTCCTCGTCCTCTACTAGCGTCCCTACTGTGTAGTAACGCGGATGCACGTGGAATTCGGAGGCGACGCGGAGGGAAACGAGCGTAGCTCCTGGATTCCCGTTGCGTACGACCGGAAAGAGCGAGGAGGAAAGAGGCTCGAGAGCGTAGCCGGAAACGACAGTGGCGGTGGATATTAGTAGTGGCGGCAATAACGCCGAGAGTACGAGGAGGAGGAGGAGGTTACTCTGTAAGATCGAACGGTCGACGAGAGGTCAAAAGTCTTGCTTTCGAGAATCGATAATTTCGCGATATCGCTCGAATTAAGATGTTTCGTTCGTTTATTTTTTTTTTGGATTTTAAAATGAAACTGGAGCTTGAATCGATCGCGTTTACGATCTATGGGTGGCCGGAAGGAGCTCTCAGCGAGGCCGCCTTGCCACGAGGTGGCAACGATATTTACCACTCGTTCCGATCGATTTGATTTGTCGACGAACTGCAGTGTAACGAATACCGTCCAGTCGAGTACGTGCTACACGGTATTTCCGAAATTTTGGCTGGAAATTTTCGGGTGGAATTTATGCGATCGATACACCAGAGCGACCGTAATGACATTTACTATGCGTATCTAGACAAATCGTGAATTTATGGTACGATACACACACCCATTAATACCACGTCGTATATCGTACGTACGACAGACTAATGGCGTTGTTGAGGCTATGAATTTACGTTGACTCGTTAGACGCGTATTAGAGTATTTCCATGCGCCACTGTGTCGCGAGATTTTACTTTCACGATGAAAATCGACGATAAAAATTTCCAAAGCGTCGGGTCCTTTATCCTTCCTGTCACTGGCTTCGACGAATCGTTGATCCTTCGTCCAGTCGACTCTATGCCATTTCTATCGTTCGCGTTTTTCGTTCAAGTTATCCAGCAGTCGAAAAAGTATCGAGCCTTTTTCTCGTTAAAATGTTCACTTAAAAGACTCGATACTTTTTCGACTACCGAATACTTCGAACAAAAACGCGAATGATATGACATAAATGTAAAAAACTATAATATAAGATAATATAATAATATAATACAATATAAAAAGTATCGAGCCTTTCGAGTTCAAGAAAGGGCTCGATAATTTTTCGACTACTCGATATTTCTTCCAGCCATGAAGTGGAGTACTTATTGGTGCCTCCCCCTCCCCCCGAGGTCGTCCGCTTATACGTATCGGTCTTTTCGAACGATGTAACGTACGGCACCTATACCGTGCAATGGGGAAAACGTCGAGATCCCAACGGTAATCGACAATTTCGATCGTTTTCAGAAAAGCATTTCCGATTTGAGTTCGAACTAACTACTTGCGCGTCCGTCATGGTTCGTCCATCTCGCGAAACGGCTAATATGCATACGCACGAGCGCAAAGCCGACGTACGCCTCGTAACTGCCACAGTCGAATCCGCAATGCCTTTGAACGTTGATAGTCGGACGCATGCAGTGCACTTGAATTAGCAACGTGGTCGTAGTCCCTATCGCGTCGGCGATGGTACAACTTCATTAGATACCGAAGTCTTCCCTTCTCTCTTCCTACCGGGCTCCACCCTCCCCTTGTCGCCCGTTTCGCGTCTCTTTCCTCATACACGGTTCCATTATAGCGCGGTTAATGTATCAACGGAACACATTACGAAATTACGCGTTAAATTAATTTCGGCCTGTCGTTATTACGACTCGCAATATCGTTATTATTCGCGGAGTAGCTCTCGTCGGAAGACGCATCAATATCGAGCTCGTTTAATCGTTCGTGCTGATTTACGCACGGTTTTGGCTAATAAACGATCAGAGGCTCTTGGAATCGTTCTCTCGTTTCTAATGCCATATTAAGTATTCGTTTTAGCCATGAAACAGTCGTCGTACATAGAAGCAAGTGCAAGTAGAGAAGATGGATCGTTCATCGACGCATCGAAATAATTAAAAATTTATTGCAATCGTGTCGAGCATCGTTGAAAAAATCGCAAGAAAAACGACGCTTGTGAGAACTGAAAAAACTCTCGATACAGGAGAAGAATCAAGTTCGCGAGAAACGTGTAAAAACCGACTAGTAGATACATACATTTGCGCATGTATTCGCGAGATGCTTCACGGATACGGTTTCCTACGAATACGCTCGACGAGCTCTTCATTTTAAGCAGCTTTTCGTATCGCGATCGAAGAAGTACCGCCTCGTGGTCCATCCAACCTCGTTATTCCATAGCCTAAAGCCTAAGTAAAGCGCAATACTTCAAATAAATATTTAAAGTATTAAGATGGATTCGTCCGGTTGCGATAACGACTTCAACGAATCTCATCGTATAATTTTTTGCCATTTCGCGCGAATCCACGCATCGTGCGGCTTGTAACGAGGAAGCGATAAAAAACTTGGAGTGTAAAAAAGGAGAAAATGAAGTAGTCGCTGTATTAAAAGGGGAAAAAGAAAAACAGGGGTGGAAGGCTGGACGCGCGGCAGGCGAACGACCGAGCCTCCGTGTATCGGTGACGTAACGCGAAAGTAGGAACGCGCGTAAGCATAGAAAAAATATCGAACGTGACAATTTCAATCGAGAGCGACATCATAGAGCCTGGACGAAGCGGCGTCGCAGGAACGGTCGCAAAACCGTGGTGCCAATGATGGATACCGCGCGCACGCGGAATGCATTCGAGTTTTCTTTTCTCCGTCTCTCTTTTTCCCTCTCTTCGTATCCCTTTTATTCTCCCTTTTTCCCCTTTTCTTTTTGCGGGCGGTCGCGGGAAAGGGTTTCATTATCTGTACTTTTTAATAAGCACGGCCACGTGCGTGGCAAATGCAGTCGCGATTTATTTTTTGGCATAGAAAAGAGCATCGAGCGACGCACCTTTTAATCTCACGCAATGCGCTTTTTCACCTTCCCGTACGAACGAACGTTCCCAGTCGGCGCGACGCGTCTCTACGTATTTTCGCAGTTCGACGGGACGACGTCTAGTCGAGGGAATCGATTCAAAATCGTTTAGTCGAAAGGAATTAATTAGAAGTCGTGGATTTCTAGACGTTTTTGTTTCTCGTAATTGCGTGACTCCAGTAGAAAGGATAATTCTGCGCTTCTTCTTTTTTCCATTAATGGCAAAACCGCATCGATTCGATCGTGAATACATACGGTCCGACGTAATACCGAAATATCGCGCTATTCGATAAAGTATACTCGAAATTTTGAGCTACTCTGCATTTGCAATTTTGAAGATGAAATTTTCGAACGTGAGTGTCACGTCAAATTCCGTTTCGATGTCAATCGTAGGTACGGAAGGTAAATATTAACATCCATCTCGCTCCTTCGGAGTTCCAGAGCGTAATTTAGTTACATTGAATTTCAATTACATCGTAATTTAATTGTAACGACGATTACAGTGACCGGATGAATTATAGTCGAATTAATCGAAAAGTTTGAATTGCGTAATTCAATTACGAACGAAATTGAACCACGACGTATGACGTTTAATGTCAAATTACAGAGTAATTCTATTAGTACGTCTGTGTTTGATAGATAGTTAGGCGATTTTAATAAGAGGGAAAAAACCGACGTATTCAGTGATGGAAACGAACATTCGCTCACGCACCGCATTCGATTACGCGAACGCTGAAACGTTGATGATTTCGAGTCCTTGATGTCATCTTTCGATGACTCCGCTGTTCCACTTGGGCATCCGCGATAGCTGCCAGTGTCTTCAGCAGATTTCGAAGCGCGGTCCTACTTTTTGGATAATTTATATCAAAGGGGAGATGGGATTAATTCATCAGCGGTAACGAAACCCGCTTTAGCTCTTCCATCCGAAAATCTCTCGGTTGTTTCACGAGCCAATGATATTTTGCATTGAAATCGTATCGATTTCTCTTGTAGGTTTTAAATAATTCAGCGTGGAGATGAGAGAAGGAAATCACGCGTTCACGTTGTCGTCGTCGTCACAAATGCCGCTCGAAGTATCAGTGGTAAAATTAGGGAGTCAAACTGAGAAGGTTGATAGCTGCTGGTGATTTTTAAATGCCAGAAATTCTTCGCTACCGTGATTATTTTGCAATTGATCAGTTAACTCTTTGAAGCACGGCAGAGTTAAAAATTATTCACGTTTTTGATATCTATCTAAATATGCATGGTAGAATGTTTTTATACTACCTCGAAAAATTAAAATTACTTGAAAAAAGGTTTATATCGAGACCCGCCTATTTCGACAGTTCATTGCGCTCACCAATAAATTCCGCGTTTTTTTTTTAATTTTTTTATTGATTTCATATAATTTAACTTCTCTTTTAATTAAAATAAACTTAATTTGTTTATTTTTATAAGGATAGGATTTCTGTGCAACACGGGTTTTTTAATTGTCCGAAATTTATTATTAATTCGACTGACTTCAAAGTTTGATGACAACGATCGTCGTGCGTCGAAGTTTGGTAGACGCCAATCAGAACTTCTTTCGTGGTATGATACTTTTATTAAAATATCCTTCGTTTTCTTTTTTTCTTCTTTTCTAAGCAAGTCGTCGTCCACGTCGATGTTTAACTCGGCAGTGATTATTAATTTAAGACAATTAGGGTTGGTTACTTCGCCGAAATTTAGGTCGTTTGTTGAATCGAGCAGCAGGGCCATTGAAATAATTACACTCACTGCCCGTTAATTTCGAGGTTTGCCGCGTTGTACGTATACGTCGGTCGGTCGACCCCCGTCCGTGTGTCGGCATGCAAGAAACGAACGCACGCCCACGTGAGTTCCTCCGTACGCGCATAATGCACACGAATACGTTATACGGTGGACGAATGATTTCGTTTGTTCATCGAGCGAGCGATCGGGCCTCAAAAGAGAACGACGTTCTGTCGTTCGCTGCACGCGACGAAACGCATCGATCGATCGTTCCATCGATTTGCGTTCACCGATTCGTGGAGATGCATCGTGATCGCGCGTTATTGCGCGTACACCACTATGCATAAGTTATCGAACGGCTAGTGTAGGTTCGATTCGATTTGCAAAACGAGCGGAAACCGTATAAAAATTTTACTGGAAAAATCGCAACGAGGAATAACGGGCGATTGAAAAAATATCGGGCCTTTTTAAATCAAGATCGAAACAATTGTTTTTTGTATTCTAAAAGAACTCGATTCTTTCAAGGGGAAAATTGAGACAATCGTCTTTTTTTTTGTAAAGAACTTTACGGTTTTTTGTTATAGTTCTTGTTAGTTTTATAAGTTTTCGTTATAAAAATTACGTTTGGACGTTTATAGGATCGCGCGAAGAACGAAAGAATCTTTATCTTCGAGTAAAGACGGAAAAATTTAAAGAAATGGAAAAATATAGACGAATGAGTGCGATTCTTTCTCTCGTCGATCGTTGCTTTCACCCTTAGAATTTAATCGATTATTAAGGATATTTGTATTTAACAGACGCAAGGTTGAATTTTCATCGAGTATGACACTCGTTTTTAGGTCTGGTATTAAAATTATTTCAGTTCAAATATTAATACCTTGTATATGCTTCAACTTATTTGTATTCCGCTATTAATTAATCATATTCTAATTAAATATCTAGGATTTACTGTAATCATATGTATTAATTAATATATTTTTTAAGAGTTTTTGATTCAAATTCATTTGAATATTACAAGAGCACCATCGCGAGAAGTAAACAGTCGCAAGATATGTTTCGAGTTCCGGGCAGTCGGTCACCGCCACTTCGGCTCCTTTCAAACAATTTGGGCGCATCGCTTAGGGCCGGCTTCTTCCGAATTAAATCGTAGTGCAAGGGGCTAAGAACGATTGCATCGCGTCGATCTGTCGTGAGAGAGAAAGCAACGGTTTCCAATGAACCTTCATCTTCCTTCCTTCTTTTCTTCCTTCCGTAGACAAATAAGATCGTTTATCGAGGAGGTACAAGACGCTTCGATCCGTCTCGACGTGTGAGATTTAGCTTCATCTCGATGGAATCGTCGAGAAGTTCGACGATAATGGAGAAGCGACGACTCTCTCGTTGCATACGTATGCAGGCACGTAGCACGCACGAGCACGAACGAGGGATAATTTACGAGCGCCAACGATGCTATCGCCAACCCGCTCGAAAACTACGAAGCACGCCTCACCGCTTGGACAAAGACGACCCAATGCGATTCCGCTACTCTGTCTACCTATGAGCGTCGTTTCTCCGCGTCTACGCGATCGTATCAATTGCACTGATAACGCGATGAATCGTTTAGTAACTGCGAATGCTCGTACGTGCGTTTATCCAGGTGAACTGCAATCGGTCAACTGGCGGATTCGTTGCCGAAACGAGGATCGACAATAAGTTTCCGAGCTCCATCTCCGATATTCCTAACTGTTGTCACCACCGCATTTTCGATCGATTAATGTCCATCAACGGTGTTGTATGTCGTTTGGGTTTGCTAAACCATTGGATCCATGAAATATCGAGTACATCGTGCGCAGAATATCGAGATGAAAACAATTCCTGGACGCAATCCAAGTTAATGTTTCATACCATGTTTTTTTTAAAGAAATGAATTTATTGTCCTTTTGGACAAAAACCGATCGAATCATTATCAATATCTCAACGACAGCAGATCCATGAAACATTGATTTAATCCTATCCAAAAAGTATAGAGATAGAAATAATTTCCACGACATTGTCCGAATTAATGTTACTTAGCATTTTTTTGCAAGAAACGACTTCTTCTTGGACGAGAGCCACTCGAATTACCACCGGTGTCTCAACGACATTGGACCCATGAAACATCGACTACATCGTGTGGAAAAAGTATCGAGATAAAAACAATTTTTTTAACATTGTCCGAATTAATGTTGCTCAGTGTTTTTTGGAAGAAACAATTTCCTCTTGGACGAGAGCCACTCGAATTACCACCGGTGTCTCAACGATATTGGATCCATGTAACATCGACTACGTCGTGTGGAAAAAGTATCGAGACGAGAACAATTTCCACGACATTTCCGAATTAATGTTGCTTAGCATTTCTTGGAAGAAACGATTTCTCCTTGGACAAGAGCCAATCGAAACCAAATTTCACGACATAGTTCGGATTTACGTTACTTAAAATTTTATGGAGGAAACGATTTTCTCTTGGACAAGAGCCACTTGAATTACCATCAATGTCTCAACGACACCAGATTCATAAAACATCGACTAAGTCCTATCTAAAGAGTACCGAAATGAAAATAAATTCAACGATCGCGATCCTTGATAGCCAGGGGTGTGTTTCGCTTCAGTCTCGAGGCGAACGTTTTCCGAGCAGCGGAGTAACGCAATAGTTGGCAGATTCGTCGAGCTCGTGGACGGCTAGGTGAGATATACTCGCGCATGGGCCACGTACATACACACGTGTGACTAAATAATCCGAACGGTCGTAACGATACTGCGTCTGCGTTAACCAACCGACGTGTCCGTAGGTATCGTGGCTGGTGATGCATTCGGTAACGTCACGTACCAAAGGACAAACATCGAGACGGACTGGCAGCGTTACGCGACCGATTGCAGCCGCCCTCGTCGCGCATTCACTCTGCGGCGACAGACCCGACCGACCGTCAAAGCGCATTTTTTATATGGTTTATCTTTTAACCGGGGAAGTCTTCTACGATCTACACGTGTCAACGAGACTTTGCGCGAAATGCTACCATTGAAATTGTTGTGTTTGATGATTCTGACGATCTTTGAAAAAAAATGTGTCCGAAAATACTTATGATTTTTTAAGAAAAAGTATATGCCCTCTTTCAACAGGTATTCTCCGAAATATTCGAGACGATAGATCGATTCGATGAATGACTTAGACCATCTTTGAAAAAAGTAGGTCAGTTCTTTACTGTAGAGGAAAATAAATCGCAAGTATTTAAAATTTCGTACGATTGTTATAAAAAAAAGATGCCTCGTTTCGACAACTACTCTTTTGACGATCTCCGAAAAAATGGGTCAGTTCTTTGTCTTAGAGAACGATAAATCGCAAACTTTAATAATATGTCTGATTTTCTTTACAGAAGATAATGTTCGACAGCTACTCTTTGAAATATTTGCGACGGTAGATCGATACAATATCGCCTCGTCTAACAACTCCGACTATCTTCGGCAGAAGTCGTCCTTTGTCGCAAAGAAAGATGAATCGCAACTGTTTAAAATACGTATAATTCCATTAAAACGAAAGAGATGTATTATCTCTACGACGTTCACGATTTACGACGTCCCTTCTCTCTCGCTGTCAACTCTCGTAGCGCTTTAAACATGTTTTCTTCAATCCAGAAGAAAGAAACTCTTAGAAACACAGAATTGCACTTTTCTCCCGTAATATTCATTATTCGTCGAATCTGCTTGTATACAATTAACAAAGATCGTATTTATTCTCCATGGAAAGTCGGAAGTCATAGAGTTTGTTTTTTTTCATTTGGAAGGCGTACATCTTGGATGGAAGGGTGGAGTATTCTGCGATGGTCGTCGTCGTCGTTTCACGCGAAATATTCGAGAACCCATTCGACAGCACCGATGTGAAGTGGAAGATCCATCGACGCGTCGTCGCGATCATTCTGCAACACCGATCGAACGGCATTCGGCGCGTCGAGAGATACGTATCGTTCGGATAACGACGAACGCGATGACGACACGAGAAGCGTCGAGGGGAACTACGTTTCGATGAATAAGCGAATGTAAAATGGCGAACGATCGAATAAGCGATAGAGACGCGTTAACGACGAGGGGAATGTCTTGTCACTCCTAAGAAAACGAATCACGATCGAGGTGAAAATGTAGCCTACCATTTAAAAATATTCGAGTCTTCGTTCTGCAAAAAATGTAGACTTTGAATATTGCCTCCGTTTCGACTTTACTCCTCGTAATCGTGAAATTACGATGACATCGTAATAAATTTTTAATTTAGTCGTTCTGTAGATCCAAAGAAACAATTAATTATCTTTTACACCTACGTTTCTCCATCTCTTTTACCACTAGCTCTTATCACGATCGTAATTACGTCACCGAGTTCTTCGATCTTCAAAAATTTTAAATTAAAGTCCAAAATCGCTCGTTTAACTGTATGTATTTCTAGTATTAATTATCCGATTCATTTATGGCAACGAAAACAAGTTTTACGCCGTACATTATACGTGTTGCCGCGTCTAGACTCGTGGTGACATAATCGTGACCTTTGTTTTTGGAAAGATATTATCGAATATCGCTATGCGTGGTCTCTCTGAAAGAGATTATCGAGCATCGCTCCGCATAGTCTTTTCATATCCGCTGGATATGATAAAGAAATAAAAAAACCAAGATCTGGTGGATTAAACATGGATGCAAACGCGTAGCGTCGGTCCAGTTTCCTCCGGAGAGTATTATTTAACATACAGGAATTTATCAGTTTCGTATTCTCTGGAAGAGGCGAAATTACAAACAACCAATTCTCCGACCGGTCAGAAAGGTGATGTACAGCGACTCTGTAACAGCGGGTCTGAATCAAAGCCGCACGAATGCTCGGCGGCTACCGAATAAAAAGAAGGCCGAGCCGCACATGCTGGAAAAATGTTCAAAATTTCGTCGCGTATGGGAATCACGACTCTTCACGATTCTCGAAAACTCCTCGTAAATTCTGTTACGCGTTCAAGATCATTTCCGGTTTTTTCTTTTATATCAAGCTTGTAAAGTATTAAAGTATATTTTTTTATTTGAAATTAACCAGAATTATCTTAAACACCGAAACAAAATATTCCACAGATCAAGATTTGTCTCCTAAATTTAGTAGCAAAAACCAAATTGCGATTAGATTCGTTTGTACCATCGGTGACGCATTTCGTCCGATGGCACAATGGAGACTGTACCACCTGTGGTACGAATCGTGGTGAATGTGTAAATACGTTCGCGTAGACTCCATACGATCAATAGCGACCCAGACTGCTTCTCATTAATACCTTCTGGTACTTGATGCGTTGGAAAAGTTGAAGGAACCACCGTGACGTTTGGATTAAAACAACACCTTCGACGTGATCACTACAATTTCGAAGCCACTACATAACTAGCGTTCTAACAGGTGGATGACGGTGTAATTCTCGTTTGAATAAATCGCTCGAAGATTACGAGCGGTGTATCGTAGGTACACTCGCGGAATATTCATCGTTTCCCAAAGGTCGATGAAATTAGAGTCTACATATTCGATCTAAATATAAATTAGAGTCGGTTTATACTCGACAGTCCAGCATCAGGCTTGAGATTCAGAAGACGGGGTTGTTAGAATAAAAAAAAATTACGTTCGCGTAAAATCCAGGGTTTTGATGATTCCTGTGCGTTCTCTATATTTGTTTACCTTGATAGTGCGCACCGAAGGGGGGATCCTAATTCAACAGGTCCTATTAGGCATATTATCCGTGCGGATAATTCAGCGTCTACGGAACTACGTCCAGAATTTACCATCCTGACTCGTCGTGCTCAAGAAAGGCGTAATCCAGAATTACAACATCGTCCTCGAATATTCCTCGCGTTTATTAAGATTCTTTGAGACAAAGATTCAGTGATCTCGTTCCACTCGTCATTCCATCGAATTTCATGTTCGAAATTTTCTATACTATTGGACTGGCAAGAAAGTAATTTTTGCCTTCATAAACAGATGACGTTATGTTCGTCATCGAACAAAATCGAAAATACATAATTGATTAAAGTTCATTCTTCGTACAAAGAATTGAATATTATTTATTTTTTATTTAATTACTCTTTAACACGTTGACCGTCACGTTAATCACGCACGATCGCAGATTATTTTGCCTATGACGGTGGTCATCAGTGGCCTCGAAGTACCTCGAATATCTATAATAGTAAAAATTTAACGAACGTCGTTCCAACCTTGAGCAAAACACGTGAATTCGGCGTGGCGGTCAAGGCGTTAGGGATTCTTGAAGGAGAGAAGCTCGAAAGCGAGTCTCGAATGCGGACGAGCGAAAATGGAATGTTTTATTCCAACTACGGCGGATTCGAAGCAACGGGTATTGTAATTCTTGCGCGATAAAAACATGGATCGCCTCACCGAGTGTGGGAACTCGAAGTAGACCGAAGCAGGAGAAAGGGGCGCTAGAGGCACATTTACGTATCGAGGCACGCACACGCGTAATATCCGTAGAGAGTCGCGAACCCCCTAAATTCCGCGGCATCGCTCTCCTCGAATTGTCAGTCCTTGTATCTCGCGTTCAACGATGCGCGAGGAATCTCATCCTCCGCGGATGTTCCGCAGTTTTCCTATTGGATCGTGCGCTGTCAGCTCGATGCTAATGAACGTACCAGCCACGCGAGCATTAGCCGCGTCTCCTGCTTCCTCTCGCGGATCGGCACTGAACTCATGAGATGGGTTGGAAACTGGGTAGTTACATGGATATACGTACGCGCAAGAACAAAGTCGAGGAGCTTTTGGAAAGTACGTTTGTTACGCTGTTTATTATCGAGGAGAACTCGTTGATTCTCGCATCGCTTTGAAGTTCGACGACTTCGCGCGACGAGAGATTCGACGTTTCTTCGTCCTTCGTGTCATCGTCGTCGTCGTCGTCGTCGTCGTCGTGGTGATCGATATAACGCGATCCACGCGTGCCACTCGTTTCACGGATTTCTTTCGTCCTTGTGCGTAACGTGGAATCACAAAGGAATAAGTAAGAAACGGTCCGTGATTGGTTCAAAGGAACGCGACCTTCGTTTTTCCGCGCTTTAAGCCAATTTTCATTAACGAGAGAAATGATTACGCTCATTAATTTTCTTTCTTAATTACCTCTGGATCGTAAGATCGGAGCGAGAGTTGAAATTAAATTGAATTATGAGTACGACATAGTTTTAACGTTGTCTTTGCGCTAAATAAGAGAAAAAGGGGCGAGACGGGCGAATGGAGGAGATAGATAAGAATAAAGCACGAGAACAAAGCTAAGAATCCTTAAAAGGATATTCGTACAAAAGGAATTCAATGAGGTACGCGAAGTATCTAAAAATGTTAAATTATCCGTCTTCGTCGTATTTAGATATTCGTTTGTTTAATAAATATCTATCATAAATATTTCTATCCTACAACGTCGGATACAAAGATTTTATTTTATATTCGCGTTTTTCATCCTTTCTTCTCCCTATTTTTCCACCTACTCTACTTACCCTTCCCGCCCTTCCGTGCTTCTTTATCGTCTTTCTTTCCTCGTATCTACACCGTTTGTATTTGCGCCGTTGACAGTTGGGTATAAATTTCTTTTACAAATTTTCGTCTCGGTGGTTCGCAATGACGACGACGTCGACGACGAGCGCGTGGATGATATCGTCACCGGTGAGAGGGAGGCAGGTTATTATCTTTCGAAAAATATACGAGTCGATCTTTCGACCGGCGGCTTGGAAATATCTTTTATACGCGTTCGTAGAAAAATATGAAGCTGCCCCCACCGCTGGAAGAACGTATTTCGTCGTTTCTATCGAAACGCGTGTCTCGAAATAACTAGAAAGTCACCGAACGAACGAAGGAATCTACCGAATCATCGTCAAATTTTGACGAGAAGAAAGCATCGTTTTCGATGCGCGCGATCAAATTTTTTGACGCACCACGTATTTCACTACGAATTACGTAAAAATAAATGTATTTAGAAACATTTTTAAAGGCAATGATCGAAGAGTCGCCACGCTCACGATTTCTCTCGGCTCACCCGGTATACGCGCACACGCGTGTACGTACGTGTGGATTATTTATACGTGTGCGTATATAAATTCAACTCTACGGCGGAGGAATACGCGTCGGCGACGCTGCCATTCGCTTTCGTTAATGGTGGTACATCGTACCCAACCATTTCATTCCCGAGGGATCCTACCCGTGTTTTCCTCTTTTGCTCGAACACATCGATTTTCGACTTCCTCTTTTTAATAACGATCGTAGGACTCCTCGTTCGAAGAGACTGTCTCGTGACACGTATAAACTTTTAACGAAGAAAATTGATTTACGAGGAATTTCCACGAATACCATCCGATATTTTATCAGATTCGTAAGTAAAAGTACGAATTTCGATTTAGCGATACGCAAGGGATTAGGGCGACGACACGTAAAAATTCGTTACGCATTCGCGTGATTCGAAATTCGATTTTCGATGACTGTTCGAGTTTCTCGTCGATGGAAAGCAAATATCCTCTTCTTCCTTTTTTTTTAAAGCGATTTTTATCCCGCGATATCGAATATTTTTTAATTTAAAAAAATGATCTCCCGCTAGATATCGATGCGAACAAATAGCTCGTTTTTCCTCGTAACTCCATTTGCGATATTAACCGCGCAATTTAAACAGAGATAGACGAAGGAACTAGAACGAATTCGCGTCTTCTTTCGAGCGCAAAATTGCGTCTCGCGATGAGGGAGTAATCACTTTTTCTCGTTCGCGACGTTACACTCCACTGTGTAATATTTTCTATCTCCTACATCGCAAGATCGCGGAATTTTAGAAAAAAGATTTGACCGTCGCGCGCGATCGATATCCCTCTAATGCCCTTTTCATGAATTTGATCGACTCCTATTTCAATCGTTCGTGTCTGTACAGATTTTTCAATATTTTTCCACGGCATATGTGTTACTCATCAAAAGCCTCTGCCTACGGCGGTGCGCTTTGGTCGAACGTTCAGAATGAAATTGTTAATTGATATTTATAGAAAGCGTGTCAATCGAGCCGTAAAATTTCATAACGATGACAAATATCGTACGTTCGCTTAAAATGGTTAGAGTTAAAGTAGTAATAGCATCTGGTTGTTATGATCATATGTCATGCGTTATTATGTCATTCGTCATGATATTATTGCTATTTTGTATCATTTGCGATCAAGACGTTAAATACAAGCTATGATCGACGCGTTTTTCTGCATATCGAAAAGTTGAAAAAACTGATCGACGTTCGAAGGACGAAGGACAGTGTCGTCCATGAAGCGTATGTACGTCGATACGGTGGCTGAACAATCCGCTGTAAACATCACCGCGCGCCCTCGCCGTCATTTTCACCCGTATTCTAGCTCTCCTGCCGCGGTAAGTTGAAGCACGCAGTGCCGCGAGCAGGGGCGCGTCATAGTCCGGCGACTCTCTCTCGCTAATTACAAATTATTAAGTAAACCGTGGCGAGGAAATCTGACGCGTGGTGTAAGCGGACAAGGGTAAACAGTAGCAACGACGATTATCGAGGATAAATTCGCGAGACTGGAGAGTATACGAAGGGCTAGCGTCACGCGTTATCGCCCACGACTGGGAACCCGTGTAATAGATTTTGTATATGGACCGCGACCAGCGGAGCCTGGACGAGAGGCGATGGTCAGGGGATGATCGACGGGATGATCAAGAGAGTCTGGTCGAGGCGATGTTGAAGAGAGGGTAATTGAGAGGATGATCGAGAGGATGATCGATGAAGATGGTCGAATTATCGAGAGAGGATGGTCAAAGGAGGATGATCGAAAAAGTATGATTGAGGAGGATGGTTGATAGTGAATGATCGAGAGAGATAGTCGGAGTAAAATGATGCAAAGAGGATGATCGATAGAGGATGGTCAAACAGGACGGTCGAGCGGATGATGATCGAAGAGGATGGCCAAAGGAGGATGATCGAGAAGAATGATGAAAAGAGGATGATCTGGAGAGGATGGCCAAAGGAGAACGATCGTGAGAGGATGGTCAAAAGGGATGGTCGAGAGGAGAATGATGTAAAGAGGATACTCGATAGAGGATGATCAAAAGAGGGTGATCGAGGTAGATAGTCGAAGAAGAATGATTTAGGAAGTATGGTCAAGAGGATGATCGAGGAGGATGATTAAAGGAAAATGATGCAAAGAGGATAACCGACAAAGGATGGTTAAAGAGAATGGTCGAAAGGGTGATCGAGGAGGATGGTTGAAGGAAGATGATGATGAAAGAGAATGATCTAGAGGGTCTGATCCTGGGGGATGGTAGATAGGGGAACGGACGAAGAGCACGACCAGAGTTCCGCATGCCAGACCAATCGTAGTTACAATTGGCAACACCTTTTGAATTCCGTTTTCGGAACTGCACCCTTCGCTAGAAATCGCGAATAATTTCAAGAGAGAACGAGAAAGAGAGAGAGAGAGAGAGAGAGAGAGAGAGA
>JAITYT010001658.1:803662-838060 GCA_025433975.1 Liostenogaster flavolineata
TGAAAAAATCACGATATCTTCAGAAGCTTCCGAGTAAACGCGATTAATCGATCGACGTTACTCCGCGTTCGAGGCGACTTTAATACGACCTCACTGCCATTATTCCGCGTTAAAGCAGAGTCTCTCTTTCGATGAGTTTCACTGACTAGGCGACAGTCGGATTTGTCGAGAAAGATCTTGAAGATGATTTCAATGAGAAGGAGACGCTTCGAAATCGAGAAATTCACGTCTTACGCTCCTTCGAAAGATTCCTCGTGCTATCCGAATCGAAAGGGACTCTTCGCGAATTAAAATCATTCGTCGATCGACGTTTCGACTGGAACCAAACCACCAAAACCAAATCAAACTTTGCATACGGAACACGCAAAGTGTACTCGCGATACGAAAAGCAAAGTTGGACTTCGAAAACCTTTCGGAAGAAATTCGATGGAACGTAAGGTAGAAGCAACGTGCGCGCGCTCGTGGAAACGATGGCAGGGCGAGGCATCGAGAAAAAGAGACGAAAAGAGATCGAGCGAGCGGAAAGGTGGAAAAAGAGAAAGGAAGGGAAGGAACGAATGCGCGATGTCGAGGGGCAGTAGTAGCTCGAAACCGTAAAACGCCCTTTCCGATCTTTCGCATCGTTCGACGCGAATAGTGACGGCGGGTATCTTTTGAAAGGTAGACGCGTCTCCTCTCTTTCGATCGGTCGCAAACGCGAAAAAAGGCGAGTAACGTCAGGGCGTCTCGCGCGACAACGCGAAATAAGGGAACTTTTGAATTCCGAGTTAGACTTTCTATAATTTTATCGTTCAATTACGAATAACGCGCGAGAAATGAGATCTAAGAAAAACGAAGAACGATGCGGAGGGGAGAGGGAGGGTTACTCCAATTGTATAATACAGATTCTATGGAGATGCGTCGATCGTCGAAATTGATTTCGATTAAAGTTTTATTGAAATTTAGTTATTTATCTTTTGGGATTATTGAGAATTAATTTAGGACGAATCAAAAGGCAATTCGCGTTCTATACGTCCCGATAACTGTATATATTATAATAACATTATATTATTATAATTATATATATATTGTAATATATATATTATTATTATTAATATATTATTCGAAATTATTCGCGTGTCTCAGTGATTAATATATTTATAATAAAAATATAAATATTATTATTGTGTAAATTATATATGACATTTAAATTCGTACGAATAACATGCAGATACCAATTCAGTTATTTCGTGGCTTTAAAATCGTTCGAAAAGGTCACCGCTCTTTGCCTGCGTTCGATTCACCGAGGAACGAATTTTCTTTCGCGTGTACTCGCGTGTCGTTGTACACTCCGTCATCCTGTCCGCAATTTGCAAAGTAACTTCCTTTCGCATAAAAAGTCATACTCGTCCAAAGAAGCGCGCTTTTATGTCACACGGAACCTACCGAGCATCGTTATCGATGTTGTTGTCATTGTCGTTCTCGTTCTCGGATGCGTTTCATAACGGACAAATTTCGAATCCACGTCCAGCCTACCGCATCGAATTAATCGATTCTCCTAAGTATATTCGATATTCCACGGCCACGACGAGCGCAATCGACTCACATCGAATCGTCGAGCCTCAAAAGCCGTGTTCAGCCATCGACGGCTGGTCGTCTATCGGTCGATCGATTCGTCAATCGATAGATCGGTTCATCGATCAGCAACTTCTCGTCCTCTCCCTCCAATCGTTCGTCTCTGTCTCTCTGCACCCCCGTTTTCCCCTCTTTCCTTCGTGCGTCGCGCGCCTGGCTTTGTTTCGATTTGAAAAGACCCTTTCATCGGAGCGTCACCATCCTTCTTCGTCTGGTCCTATCGGCCTATTCGGCTATCCAACAGCCTACGTAGACGGCAGTGGATAGATACTGCCTACCCACGCCCCCTTCCTCGCTCTCTTCTGTTCCCGCCATTATAATACGATGCGATGCGAGAATTTAAAGCGTAGTAAAACATTTTTTTTTTAACATTTTGGTCATCAAGTAGATTGTGTACCTTGTGGAATTTTTTAACGTATTTTTCTTTTTCAAACGACGCAAGTAGGCGAGTGAAAACGTGGCGGAAGAAAAATAAAGCGGTATTAATGAAAGGTAGCACAGAGATATCTCTAGTTTTGCAAAAGAGATGTTCTTTCGTTCGAAAGTTTTCTCGAGAAAGGTTAAATATACATGGATCCGGTTTTGTAAAATAGACTTTACTCGCAAAAGTAAAAGTGAAGAGACACTTTTCTGCGAAAACGCGCAAAAGCTTGTTTTCAAAAGAAAAATGTAACGCGTACGGCGAATATTTTCTCCGTCTTTGCTATTTTTAATAAAATTCTCTATAAAATATCGTATTATCGTTTCTCATCCGAAATATGCAAGTTATTTTCGAATCGACAGGCAACCTTCTCGCTTTTAAAATCACTTCTTCTCCATTTTGCTAAAAAGTCTTTTTTAATCGTATTTGTAACAGTTAATGCGTCGGTACGTACGCACGTTTATGCGCCATCGCTCACGTTTATCGGCTTCGAGAATTTTATGGTTCGACGGTTACTTTCAATATTCGGTGGATCGAAGGTAGGAAAGCGCTTAACCGCCGTTCCTTGACTTCGAATGCAATTTATCGGCCCGAGAAAACGGATACGTTCATAGTAAGGGACATTATAATAAGAATCTATACGCTTTACCAGAGCGTACTTGCATTAAGACTAATGGCGGGAGAGAAGAATAAAAGCGATTGAAATAGAATTTATATTCCGAGTCCAATGATCCACGAGTTAATAAACCAATATCAAAATTATGGCTACGTAAAACATGAATCGAAAGTTGAAGAAAATTATTGGATCGACGAGAAAGTAATATCGGTTTTTACGACCGGATGGCGTTTTTTTTTAATAACTTCCGTCAACGTTACGATGAGGACTCGCGAAGCTGCCACTAAGATGGCAGAAGACCCTCGAACAGAATTGAAAATATATAATTGGTTAACTTTTTGTCACGTATCGGTGGTTATGTCGAGAATCTCAATTTTTACTTCTCCGTCGGCCTCAGTGGTTCCGCAGTGAAACCATTGTACCTGAAATACAGTTCACATGTTTATAAAATATAAAGTTCCTGAATTTATCTATTTTTTCGATGGTTTCAGCACGAAACCACGTGAGCAAAAACATTTGAAAAATTTAAAAGAGCAATTTTCTTCATTGGGAATGTTTTTACTCGCGCAACGGATCATACGATGTATACATAAAGACTTTGTAATCACAATGAACACTTAAATGCTTCGAAAGATTAAAGTTCGTTTTTTTTTATAAAAAAAAATTGGATTTTATTTTACACTAGAAAAGAACGAAATTACTTTTGTGCCAATCCAATGCAGGAAGTCCGCATCAAGGAAAATGAAAATACGACAACGAATAGACTTATTTGAACTTATTTATTTTTCAAAAAATAGCATACTGATAGGGATAATTAGTGCAAACGGTGGCGCAAAAGAGACAGCTCGATCGTTCATCGAATGTTGAGGTTCGTACAGTCAACTCTTCTACAACGCGATACTCTTATAATGCGGTTGCCTTCAATAACGTTCCATCAACTTAATTGGCTGAAGAAGATTTTCTGTAGCATGAACTTATGTATGTGTTAAATTTTTACAGTTGAAATTAATGAGGCATTCATACACAAAAAAAAACAGAAAAACATGAATATTTGCCAAGTGAGAAAGACATTTGGCACAAGAAGAAAAGTTAGGCCACTCATTTACAGCGAGGTTAAAAGCGTTTGTTTTTACTGCAAAACAGTATCTTTTTTTTAGTTAGTTTTAATTTAAATTTTAAAATAATTTTATATGTACTAAACATATAAATATTATCTTGCTTTTTGTATTTATACAATTTTATTTCATAACCGTATGCATCATAACTCGGTGCTCTGAGAATGCAATTTTTATATAACGCGGCACAAATTTGCCTGATTTGTACCAGTTTAATACACGTACATATAACGCGATACGAATTAATCGCGTTATAGGAGGGTTGACTGTATCTAAAATTGCCTCGTTCACCAAAGCTCGTAGTTGCTTTTTCATGCTTGTTATTTTTCGAACGCTAGAATATTCCGGCGATGCGAGCCTCGAGGATTTCCTCGTTTATTATCGAGTTTATCTCGTACAGTCGATTCTTAATTTATTTAAATACTCTCGATACAAATTTATTAATTAAATCCATCGAAAATGCATCGATGATGGGGACTCGACGAAACCTTTTACGGGACATTAAATACGCGCTCCTACTCCATAATCGTTACGTTCTCGTAAAGCGCACGTTATTATGTCCCGAGAATGCGCGATAACTTCGACAATGACTCGACTTCGCGTAGTATTTTACGGGGGGGCGCAAAGTACCGCAAGGATTTCGCTGAACGTCTTTCACCCATTTAGGAAGAAGAGAAAGCGCGCTTTTTGTCTCTCGTTTAGTCATTATATCGGTCTGTTTTACCGAGGCAACGGCGTACCTTTTGGTACGAATTAACGCGCGACTCCGCATCGCCTTTCAGTCACCCTTCCGACAACTATAGCGAGCCGTCTTTAATCGCGTACACGCTGTTGATTCGTATTTATGCTCAATTTGTCCGCCTTAGCCGGGACGTTAAAGGGAAGATACGACTCGAAACGAATTTGTCTCGCGTCTCGTTTTGGCTTGGCAGAGAAACGAGAGCAGATTTCCAAGTACGTTCGTATTTATGCTCGAATACAGTCTTTTGTCGCGTAAATATTTCTTCCGTAATAATTCCCTCTTAACGCATTTTTTTCGTCATTTTTTATGATGCCATTCTCCGTATCACGATAGAAGCGTAATCAACGCTGGACGACTCTACGATCGGAGTTGCGTATTTTTTGAATTTTTGCGCGAATTTCGTTTCTCCTCGAGAATAAAGAGGGAGAAAACGAAAACAGAACGCCAAAAAAAGAAAGAAACTTTCTACCTTCCCTTCGACAAGATAGATAAGAGCAATCAAACAGCTCGATATTAGCTTTTCTTCTCGACTCGTTCGCGCGCTTTCTCTCTCTTTCTCTCGCACATCCTTCCTAGTTGGCCGCTTCCGAGCGTTTAACGCTCACGCAGCCGCAATCGGCACGTTCCTGCGGTGGAGACGATTAGTTCGTGGCAGCCACCCGTTGTGTAGCGTAACGCAATATAAACACCTTATGATTGCCCTTAGGGGATCCCTCTCGCTTTCTCTCGCTCTCCTGTTCTCTCCTGCTTGCCCTCGTAGACCCGCCGTTACGATAAACCCACCGCCTATTTATAGGATCTGCGGTCAGGAGGGTGAAACGGTTCGAGGGTCACGCCCGTGATTCGCATTTAAACGGCCACCACCGAAGGCAGGGAGGCGATAGGGGATGCGTCGAAATTATTTCATGGCTTTGTATTAGGCCGTGTAATATGGAATGTCCGATTTCTCTTCATTCGCGAATTGATTGATTAAGTGGCCAGACGTATGTTCGAATTTACTTGAATTTAGAAATTAATTCTTCTTCTTCTTCGAATAATCCGACATTTCGTATGACACGATCTAATACATCGTAGTTTCGGTTTACGTGGCACGTGAAACCCACGAGATACCCTAAGGTGCTTCACGGTGATCAGCTTCCTTTTATAGGCTATTTAATTTCGAGAGAGAGAGAGAGAGAGAGAGAATGGAACATCCGGATGTCAATTCGCAGTCGAGTAAGAAGGAAGCGCCAACCGACTGTGAAATAAGGGATACCTCGATATCTCAGAAACTTCTTCGATTAAAAGTTTCGTGGGGAGTTCAAGGTCGTAATAAAAGTTGCCGTATTGTTATCGAGTTGGTTTTGTCGAAAGCGCGATGCGATATGGAAAGAAAGAATTGGAACGCGTTGGTCGATGATTTTCAAAGTCGTTATTTTATTTTTTAAATCGTTATTCTATTATACGTTACGATAAATATTTTGCTTTAAATACGTCTTTTGCCGTGAAATCGTGGAAATTATTAGCTTTTGCGGAAGAAATCGTATACGTGAATTGCTCGATTGGACTCGACAACGGATCGACAAACGGATAATTTTTAAAAGATAGAATTGACTCTTTCAGGAGTTAAGCGTTTCACTTCCAGCCTTTGCAACATCCTTTCGCGATGGAATTACAGACGAAATTTAGTGACTCCTGCTCGATCGTACATCCGCCGAAGCGATCTTATCCCACGCGAAACGATCTTTTATTGCATTTCGTAATCCTTCGTACGAACGCCTTCCGTCCGGATCCAAGAAAACGAACTTTCCTCGCGGTAGCCATGAACGCCGTAACGAACGAAAGCGTAGCGTTTACTATAACATTGCGTGGGAATAATTTTGGTGATACTCCGAGCGATCCGCTCTATGGCACTGATAATTTCAGCCGAGTCGATATATGTAAATTTAAAAGATAGAAATATGTGAAAATCAATTCGATACAGACGTCTTGGGAGAGAGAGAGATTCTTATCCGTCCGCGAAAAAAAAATCCAATATTTGTACGATAACAAGGTTTCTTTTTTCTTCTTCTTACTCGTTTCTTTCGCACCAACGTAAGAAAGTTCGCGAGGCGACTACCAGAATGTAATAATTTTTGCGAATTCACGAGGGATACGAGAACCGTAAACACAAAAGTAAACTTCATAAATATAAATTAGTTGGAGAGCGCGATGCAGGGCACGCACGTTTTTCCGATCGCCGCGTGAATGCTGATATTTTCCAACGAGTTTGCACTATCGTACTACATGTTACTTCGCACCTATTTTAGGAACTGCAACAGCGACGCTAAGATATCTCGCGATTTTTTCACCAAGCATTTTCTAAAATCATATCGTTCGCATTTATTATTTTGATTTCAAATCGAGAGTAGAGAAGAGCATTGAGCAAAAGATAGCAAAATAACGATCTTACAAGATCGACTTTTTTTATTCGTCAAGTGGACAAGCGACATAATCGATTTATCATTTTATCCTATGCCTTAAAATTACTTCGAATTTGTTATTTTTAAGTCATATCGGCAGCAGACGACAATATCGAAAAGAACGATTTACCAAGGTCTATCCCATTTTTCTACCTTTCAATCGAACGAATAGAAAATAAAGTACATAAAGAAATAGAACACTAATTTTTATTGTTTTCCATTGTTTTCATTTTACAGTTCCTCAAAGGTGAAAGAAAAACGTCGTAAAATAATGTGACCTTTTTTGAAAGCTATTTCCAGAGAAAATTCCATAAGGGATGAGGTTAACGAGACAGGGAAGCTTCTGCTCGTAGAAGTAGAGCTCAGTGCGAGTAGTCGTATCGCGTTCGACACTGAAGTTCTACCGTGAGATAAAACGTCATCGCAGGCAACCGGCGAGTCGCGCTCGCGTAACGAGCTTGACGTTCGCGAATCGGAAATTCGAAGCGTCCCTAGGGACGTTCCGCTCCAGCCTCGTACGTACTACAAGCCCGCGTCGATTTAATCGGAATTTTAAATCGATACGGGGCCCGGATGTTTACTCGAAAAGTGTCAGCCTGTAAATTATTCATAGTTTACGCCGGGGCGTTACGGTTCCTGTTTTCTTTGTGACGTTGCACGGCAAAGAGGAGAGTCCCTATTGCGACCGCCATCGCGACCACCATTCTGCCTCCACGGCCAACGGACCGCTCGAATTTATTTAGAGGATCGTTTTGCAAATTGAGTTTCGCGGTCGACTATTAGTAGGAAACACCGTGTTTCTTTTCCTACCTTTTCTCGTGCTTTCGCACAACGTTTGCAACGTGCATACTTTGCTGCTTCACGTTCCCTTTGCTCTAATTATAAATTGTTCGAATCCGTGCTATTTATCGCGTATCGCTTCATCGAGAGATTTTACAAGCCCGATTTCGATTCGGATTCGCGAGAGAAATTTCTTCGTTTTTTCCTAGGCGTTGTTCTCGCTGTTTATTTTTCAGCATTTCCGCGATGCTGCGAATTCGAACGCGAGCTTTATTGTCCGAAAGAAATTCGTTCGCCTCGGTCGTTATCGGTAATTATGATCCTTTTTTCGAAGAGTTTTTCATGGGATGGGAGGCGGAGTATTACGAAGCAAAAATGGCGAGTTTCTCGACATTGCGCGCATTTAACGTCGCATCGATTATTAAATGTTGAAATGGAAAGGAAATAACATTTTTGAACGATCATGGTTCGAAAAAATTGTCGAAGCCACGGATGCTTTCTCAAAACGATAGAATTTCTGCTTTGCACGAATCGTCAAAAATCTTTCCATGATTTACTATAACGAACATAGAACACGAGACGAGAGAAGAGGGAAGTACGGCGAGCACGAACGACGTGGCATTTTTTGCTATTATTTCAGCCGACCTACGTGACTCGCCGAAACGACGCCACTGCCAGTTTGTCTTCGATCATCGCGAGCCGTAAACACGCGGGGAACATTACGCGTAATTACGTCGTGTTTATTGCCATCTTCGTTCGAGGCGAAAGAAAACGTCGTTTGGCCAAGGCTGAGGATCATCAACGCAGTTTCGAGATGCTAACCTGTCGAGCACTCGTCTCTTCTGGAGATTCGGTGAAAGTATCAACGTGGTCAATGATCTCGTACTTGTTTCTAAAACATTTGTGTGATTAATTATATGCGAAATGATGAAATAATAAATATCCACAACGTTGATCGTTTGCCATTGTCGTTCGCTTTTTCTAAGAGTAAGAACGTGAGAAAGATCCCTCGAATAATCGTTTCTTCAAGAATGGAGCTCGTGCGCACAGATGTGTACGCGATACATAATAAATGGAAACTCGAAGAGCGTAGATGCAATCCAAAGAAGCGGTAGATTCAAGCATTCGTAATTCCATCTGTTCGTCTTTCCCCCTGTAATTTCGACCACTTTGGTCGACCAAAGAGAAATTCTGGATCTGGCATAAAGCACAAAAGAACACAAAGGAAAGTTTCTCGTAAGAAAGCCGGTTGTAGACGATCGTTAGATCCGATGCAGTTCTCGTTTTCTTCACGTTTGCATGAACGTACGTCTGGCAGTCGCATCCTTTACATTTTCCGCGGTTAAAAATAGCTTTCGTATCAAGATCTTTCAAGGAGATTACCATTCGTGAAAAATCGTTCGGTGCAACTTGAAAATACTATCCTTAAAGCCTTACTACCCTTACCCTTACTAAAATCGCTACCCTTTGCTCCAACTTCTCTTTCCTAACTTTCGTTCTTTCGATCGATTAAAATCGTACGACCTCTTCCCCTCTTCGTCTTCTTCCTCCATTTTGTTTCTGTTTCTTCTCTTCGTTCGGGGGACGTTATCGAATTATTTCTATGCGACGATACGTTCGTGGTAGTCGAGTTCGAGCGTAAGTCGCGTAGAACTCGACTGAATATCTGTCCCCAAACTCGACCATCAAAGGTATTGCGGTACCGCGGAGAGTACATCTCTTTTACTCGAAAATCCCCCGGAGTAGCGACGAGAAGAGCTGAGTAAACGTTCCACTTCGGAGAACGGAGAGTGCGGATAATTGTTTCAGGCACTGAACGTACCTACCGCGTGTCCCACCCCATCTAACCAACCCGACCAGACGTCGACCGTGCGTGATTAACGTTATTAACCGTGGTATGCGCGGGTGAGTGTGCGTTCGACCACTTTACTAACCTTCCCTATCGATAAGTCGCTTTCCGTCGCTTCGCGAAATCTTGCCAAGTACCTATTCTCTTTCAGTGCCATGTCTCTCTCTTTCTCGGTGGTCTCTCGTATCTTTCGTAGTCTTTGATAGTCAAAACGTCATCGGAAGTTCGACTTCGTCATCGAACGGCTCAAATACGAAAGTAGATTGCACGTGGAATTTACTGTGTCTGTAAGTTTGGATCTCAGCATATTTTTGATCGATCTTACTGAAATGATAGTTTTTAATTTCGATAGCGTTTCGACGTCGTCATAGAACGGCTAGAGTGCAAAAGTAGATCACGCGCGGCTCATTGATTTTTTTAATTCGACCATTAATTTTAATCGAATAATTAAATTCAACCGTATTTGTCCGATCGATCTTATTAAAATGATGTTTTTCGACGAATTGTGATCTGTACGTACGCGCGTTTGTTCGTTAAAAGAGTTTAGAAGCGAAAAAGTAATCAGCGTCATACGTAAAATTGGAGATCGAAGAGTTTGCAGACGCTTTCGAACTTTTCTCGATCGATCTCGACGTTCGTGTAGGATAGCGAGAAAAGCAACCTATTCGACGACGATGAAACGAACGACGTCTAGCTTCGGTTCTTTCGAGCCGTCTTCATTCGGACGTTCGACGAGGAAAAGCCAAGTAAAACTTTTTCATCGTGGGAAACTGGATCGTCTGCGTGTTTCAAACGTTGAGGAAAACCACGAACGACGGAGATATTCCGGAAAGGGGCGGCGTTGCTTTCCAAGAATCGCAAGAACGTATCCGCCGTTGAAAACAGAGATTTTATATTTACTCGAAAGTTACAGTTTAAAAGTAACGAGTCTCGAAAGTTAACGCGTATTGCTTAGTGCGATGCTCGAAAAATGTGTATCAAACGATGCCGTCTTATCAAGTCTCGAGAAACCATGATAGATTAACCTTTAACCGTTCATGTTGCAAATATGCACCGCTTTTTGTCATTTCTAAAAGTTTATTTTTTGCATAACATCACACATATGTGTCATCCTAAAAAAAAATTAACAAATAATAATGATTATTACTATACTTTATTTTAATCAAATGAGCGCACAAAAAATGCTTTAAAAAAACTAATCGGTTATTAAGTTAATCCTTCGTAATAATTTCAGATTAAACGCAAGATAAACTTACTAACTTATTTCGTATCCCTTGAAAAATTGCAAAAGTAAGAGACAGGGTATACCGACGCGTGTGTCGGAAGAATCGATTCGTTAGAATAGACGTTGTCTTTTCATTCTTATCTGTTATCCGCTCGCATTGTTTATCTCGACGTCAAAAGGACCTGGTAGAGGTCGAAGCGATCGTAGCAGAGAACGTAGGAAGTTTGTTATTGGAAGAATTCTTTCGCGTTTTAGTTTTATTCTCGCCGTTCTTTCGTCGAATAATGGGCTCAACTCCGGATTCTTCTTCGTAATCCCATCGCACGGAAAATCTCTATCCGTTGCGACTTAATCCCTGTATGTGGAAGTTGCAAGTATGCGTGTCGTTCGGTATGTGCACGAGTTTTATCATCCGATGAGCTAGGAAGCAAGGTACAGATGTAGGATGTGCAAACGTTTCGAAATACTCACCTAGAAAATTTGTTCTTCGGTCCTCCTGTCGTGTCGACTTTATCGTCATAGTTTTTCAATTCTTAGAAAAAAGTTGAAATATAATTATTGGCGCGTTGGCATCGATCGATCGTCTCGTTACCCTTCGTGCGAGGTTTAAAAATATTTTTAATTAATATTTCTACAGGTTCTGCCCTGCGTCGTAGTCTCGTTAATTACGGTCTACGTTCGATGCATCGGAAGGTGTATAGCAGTTGTCGTCATCGTAAATTCCTCTAGTACCCTTACACCTCCTTCGTCACTGAAAATCTCTCTCTGTCTCTCTTTTTCGTTTTCACTTTCCATTTCTCTTTATCCTTCCCCAATTCACCATGGGCGAGAAAATTCTCAAACTCTTGGTCTTCGTTAGCGAAGTGGGTTTTCAATCTTGGAGAGCCCCGTTGAGTAGGTTTCCTTTTCGCGAGAAAATCTGGAGAAAAACGTCTCGAGAGTAACCCAACGGGCTACCGACCAAACGATGACTGTGAGAGGAGAAAAAGGAGGACATGGTCGAGGGAACGCGAAAGAACGAGAAACTAGATAGGGAAAAGGCAAGGAAGGAAGTCGATCGTTGTCGCGTCTCTAGGAAATTCAACGAAATATGGCGCCTTTATTGATGATCGAAATTAATTAGACGAAGAAAAGAAGATATGACGAGGGGAAAGCAAGAGTTAGGCAGCGAGACGACGAGGAAATTTTAGGTAAAAGTTTTCGATCAGGTGTCCTGAAACGATAACGCGTCTTGACTCATCGACTTCGGCTATTTACTATTGCTCTCTAACTCATTCGATTCTGCAGATTTAGCTGTTGAAAGTTAAACAAGGCAACGCAGGAGGGAACGTTAATGCTTGCCGAGTCGTCGATTCTAACTACTGTTGATGAGACCCTCCATCTTTTTTGTTTCTACAAATTTGGTCATTTAAAGTTAAACAAGGCAAAATAAGGAGAAATGGCAACATCTCCCGACTCGTGGACTCTAGCTACTGCTGACGCTACTCTCCATCTCTTTCGATTCGGTGGATTTCGTCGTTTAAAACAGAAACAGCGAATGCCTCTGAACTATTCCACTCGTAATTTCAGACAACGATAAAACATCGAGACACTGACAAAAACAGCGTCTAGGAACGAGAGACACTCGAAATTCACGAATTTCACAGTCCACTGTGTACCTTTGACCACGGAAGTAATCCGTCTCGGTCAGTCGGTTCTCCTTATTTCGCTTCGTCACTTTCGCTCCGAAGAGGGAGCGTCGAACGGAGCAAAAGTATTTCACGAGGCACACGAACTTCCTCCTAGCCGCTAATGGATCGGACCCTCGTTCTACCCAACAACACGGATTTCGTGTCGTGACCAAGAGCTGTAAAATTCCACCTAACGACGTTCCGTCTACCTCGAATCGAACGTCTCGTTCGACTTCTAACTAATACATTAAAGGGATTGAAAAGTATCGTCGAATCTTTTTGTTTCGTTAAAACAAATAGTTTTATACTTTTATTTTATTTTGATTACATGATATAAACACTTTTATTATCGACGATCTTTCGTCAAATGTCTTGTACAACTTTGGCATGCGCAATCAACCGATTAGTATTATAGAGACGGCTCTCGAATTCATGCTTCGCTTCATCTGGCGGCGAGTTCGCCCTATATAATGTTCGCCCAATAATAAAGTGCGTGCGTTTACTTTGCAAGTTATGTAACTCGTGTGCAAGGGGCAATGGACGTATTAATACTTTAAAGTTTAAAGAACAAATTTTGATCAATAAACATCACAGTGAAGCAATAACAATTGGAATGCAAATGTCGTCAAAAAAACTTTACATTTTCTTCATTCGTACAAAGGGTCTTCAAGAAAAACGAAATAAAGATGTAAAGAATGTTACAAATGTTCATACAAAATAAAAAATAAACAGTTAATAATAATTAATAATAGAAAAGATATGGCATTTTTTTCTATTTACTAAACGAACTACATTTTTGATGGTACGCAACGTCTGATCGAATATTCAAGTGTGATCTACCGATGATGCACGCCGGCGTGAACGTGTCAAAGGAACTTTGATACGCGCAAATACGACGGCACTTTCCAGCAATGTTATCGATACGGTAGGAACGATAGGAAGGAAACCTTTGAAACCTTTATCATAAAGGAAGAATAATAGGAAGACAAAGAAATTGACGAAGCTGGTCCTTGGATATCGTTTGGCGCACGCGGAAATGGAGTCGCTCGTGACAGCGCGACGTTCAACAACGCAGCGTGTACGAGACTATCGTAGGAGTTTGCCTCGCTCCGCCGACGTTCGCTTCGACGACGCGTCGCTTTATCAATGCCACTTCGCTTACAGATATAATTCAGCGACGTGCTGCCGCCTCCGGCCCCAACACGCCTCCGTGCGTCTCTCCGTGCGCGTGCACGCGTGAAATCGCGAAAAATGCTCTCCCACCCTCGCTCTGCTTTTAAAGCGCGTACGCTCGGTTCACGTACGCGCAACTTGGATGGGTTTATTTGAAGTTCCTTTTATTTTCATCGTCATAGACGTTAGGTACCAGCTATTGGCATTATTGATGTATCTTCTTTTCAAAAGAAACGTCGGAATCAATTTTCGCCGTACGTCTCGCGTACATAAAAGAACTCGTGTTCCTCGAGGAAGAGTCGGTCGCCCCATACGTAGCTCCTACTACTTGCGATCGGAGTCGTCGCGTATTATACGACTGTGGCGTTTCACGCTTTCTATAATACTCTCCTTCTTTCTTTCCGTCTTATTAACACGTTAAACGCCATGTTGGTCCTTAAGGACCGGCGTTAAACGTTCCGTTCGCGTCGGACCGGTCCTCAGGGACCGGCCGCAGACTTTACGTTTATTACACTATATTATTAAGAAACTAAATATTTTGCTTGGATGACATCGACTTTTGTTCAATGAAAAAAAAGAATATAATATTTAAAAAAAAGTTAATGTAATTTACTAAAACAGGGCCGAGATTGGGTCTGAACGAAACAGCAAGCAAAACGGGCTGGGCACAAGTTAACTGACGCAAACGGTAGTTTCTCAACGTCACTGCGAAAGTTCTGATTTATAAATTCGCTATAATAAAATAAAAAGAAGCTTGCCATCGAATCCAGTAAACATCACAGTCATAATCCGGTTACGACTTACGATTACTCCGAGTGATCAACGAGGGAAACAAGTCGACGGATGGACAAACGCGTACGCATCCACCGCGGAAAGGAAGGAAGGAGACACGACGCGCAATCCAGCGACGGAACAGCAGAGTTCGTTGACGAGAGATCGTCGATGCGGAATACCAGGAGCGTCGGTGGCGGTGGCGGTGATAGTGGTGGTGGTGGCGGTAGTGGTGGCGATGGTGGTAGCGGGCCGGTGGCTCGTTGCACGCTTCCATCGTAATTCAGAGAGAATGGCCGCGCCATCAAACGCGACGATACCACCCCCGTCGCTTCCTCCCCGTCGACGTCGTCCAATGCCCGTAGTTTCAGCCTCGCTCGACCGTGTGTACATTTCGACGTGCGTCCCTACCGTGTCCTCCTGTCATTAATGTATCGCCACGTACGATCCGTGTGTGCGAGCCACCGTCGCACGTGCGTGCGTCCAACAGGACGAATGCATTCCCTCGGTGTTCGAATAAGCGATCGATAAGAACGTTCGTCTTCTTTCAAATAATATGCGTTTATTTTTCTTTCATCTGGCATAATGAACGGTCGAAATCGAAAGATTGGGCGCATCTTTGCGTGTGTGCGTGCGTCTAATAGAACGAATGAACTTCGGTGTTCGAAGGAGCTATCGATGAAAACGTTCGTCTTTGAAATATTATGCGTTGATTTTTGTCTCATCTGATATAATCAACGATCGAAATAGAAACGTTGGACGAATTTATGCGAACTCGCGTGTGTGTATTAACAATATACGAGCTTGTAGGTACGAGTACAGAGCAATCGATTTCCATCGCTCTGTGCAGGACGATCGATGCATGCGCTCTCACGACCGCGCAAACATTGCTTTCGCCGGGACGGTAAACACGAGAGATCACTGTAACGCGCTTCGGCGAAAAAGTGTGCTTGCGCGTGCGGATGAGAACAACGCGCGGCTGTAGAAGAGGTAACCGATACTGACGAGGCCAGCCGATGCAAGGCGTAAAAGATAATCGAAGGAAAATGCTCGTCGCTCCGTAATTAATAATTGGATGTGTTAATGTATAATATTTTGGCAAAGACAAAAATACCACTGGAAATGACAAGGAAATGTCATTTCCAAGTCGGGTGCATTGTTTTCGGTGCACGCTAACAAGTTGGATAATTTTGTATAAATACTTATTTTTCCCTTGTCTTCCAGTCTGTTGAATTTAAACGTGGTCGTACGAACACCGATGATACGACACGCTCTGGTCACCCAAGAGAGGTAGTTACATCAAAAAAGTCCACAAAATTGTTTTGGCACATCGTAAAGTGAAGATGCAAGAGATAGCTGACGCTCTAAAGATATCAAAGAAATGCGTAGACTTTATTTTGCATTACCGGTCATTATTTTTAGACCGGTAACATATCAGCCGTTGTCATACAATATCTACGTAGTGATGATCTGACTCCTTCTAAGCCACGCCTTAAATCCATGCGCACAGGTGTTTAACTTGGAAGAACCTCCGCTTGCTCCCCGCCTTTCGTGGATCGTCGCTGTCGGTTGATCTTACCCCCAACCCCCGGTGGGAGGGAGAGACTACCCTCTTCGTTACGTGTCTCAACACGCATTCGCGGAGTATTACGAGCAGGTGGGAGTCGCCAGCCTTAGCTAAGTCCCAGTAGGTGGTGAATCGCATCGTTGGTCGGAGCCTTAGCCCCAGTCGCATTGCCTACACGAGCAGTTACGGTTTCATGCCCTCTTCACTCAGGGAATACCCATGAGTTTCGAGGGTAATGTCAGTTATCTCTGTAACTAGGGTATAATGTCTATATCGGACTTGCAATGGTCAAACAGGGTCGATGGACAGATACATCTCTGTCGCCTTATGTGTCACATTACTCTAACGTAATCTTAAATTTCTTCAAGTCAAAATCACATATTCCAAAGTGTGAAATAATATCATCCTGGTGTGTGCGTCTTCAGCATATAGGAAAGAGGGCGATAACGCTACCTGTGTGCAATCCACAACAGGATGTGAATTCCCGAAAGCTCAATCGTCAACGGCAAAGCGATCCTTTTACCTAGGTTCTAGGTCAGGCCTGGTCAACACGCGGCCCACCGGGCGATTTTATATTTCTATTGAAAATAGATTTGTAAAAATTAAATGAAAAACAAATATCTCATTAATTGAGACTCGAGAGTTAATTATATCGAATCACAGTATACCAATACAATTTTATTCATTTTGTATTTATATTATACGTGTTTTAAAAGCATGTTTACTTAAAGTAAGGCATGTTGTAACGTAACAGGTCATCAAAGTGGCTCGTGAAATTATTTGGATTGGTTAGACCTATTCTAGGCGATCTACGAGCGATCTCTCTCTCTCTCTCTTAATCTATTTATTCAGTTTGCCTTCTTATAGCGTCGAAAGTGTCTTTATTACTAGAAAAGGGAGACGAGTGAAAAAGAGGGAAGAGAGAGAGAGGGTAGAAGCTCGTAGAATTGTAGAAATTCGTAGATTAGAGGTTTTTTCGTAATTAGAGTGTCGACAAGGAACGGAAAGACTACTTATTTCTGCTGCCATATATTTTATCTCGTCTTTCTTAAAATCGGCACACACGCCGTACACACAATTTCTCTCTTTTTTTTGTCCTGTTCATTTGGGATTTCTTTTTGCAGCGTCGAAATTATCGTTACGAATAAAAAAGGAAACGAGTAAAAGAGAAAAAAGAAAGAAAGCGGATGCCGTGGAACTGCGGTTTGTGGATTGGTGATTTTTTTCGTAATTCGCACGTCGACAAGAAAACTATTTTTTTCTAGTACCATATCTTTTATCTCGTCTTTCGTAAAATTCTTCCTTCTTTTACTCTGTTTATACGGGTTTTCTTCTTGCAGCATCGAAAGTGTCTTCGCGACTAAAAAAGGGAGATAAGTAAAAAAAAAATAAAGTAGATGGTTGGTGAGCAAAAAACGGAGTTTCGTAGATCGGCGATTCTTTCGTAATTCGCTCGTCGAGAAGGAAAGGAAAGACTCCTCTCTCTTGCTGTCATATTTTCTATCGTCCCTGTATGCAACCAAAACGTGATCTCCTCCTCTCTCTCTCTCGCCTTCCTGCAGCATCGAAACTGCCGCCACGATGAAAAAAGGGGATAAAAAGAGGGAAAAAAGGAGGAGAAGCGACAGAGACAGAAGCAATGGGAGGAACGTACGTGGAACCGCGATTCATAGATCGGCGATTCTTCCATAATTCGCACGTCGAGATAGAAAAGAAGCGCTCCTTCCTTTTCTCTTGCCACTTGTTCCTCTACCCAGTCTCTTGTCCCGTCGCGATAGTATCGGCGGCGATCGCAAGCATTGTCGTCGCGAAAGGTACCCTATCCATGATCGATAATGGAAGAGAAAAAAAAGAAAAACACCGTGGGATGAGTTTACGAGGCAAGAAGGGGGTGGAAGCAAAAGCAAGAGCGAGGGGCGATGCGCAGCTCGTACCGCTGATTGGAATTGGCCTTTGTGTTTTGGGTTTCGAAGTTTCGTCGATGGCAGGAGCAGCAGTAGGATCAGGAGGAGGTGGAGGTCGAAACGAAGGACCGACAAATAGCGGGAACGATGCGTTAACGAAGCAACAAGATACATCGTTGAATAGCGGCTAGATGCGATTTCCATGAAACGCAACCTCGTCGAACCCTTCGACCTATCCGTTGATTTCCCGCGCCTCTCCTCTCCCCTCTGTCTCCCTCTCTCTCTCTTTCTTTTTTTCTTTTTTGTTAGAGCTGCTTTATCCTCGGTCGCGGTGATCGATCGGCACGCATCGACGATCCGGCGACGATACGGCTGCGAAAGGCAGGCGAGGAACGCGTTCAATGCGATTGTTTTCGACGCGATCGTTGATAACGCGGATATTAGTTCGCGCTTACGAGAGCGCTCTCTCGTGGGCGATTGACTGGGGGAATGAAAGGGGTGTGAGGAGTGGAGAGGAGAGGACAGGTGAGAAAAGGAGCGGAGAGAGAAAAAGAGTAGAGAAGAGGAATGAAGAGAAGAGGAGAGGAGAGGAGAGGAGAGAAGTTGCAGCTACGAGTAACAAAGCGAATGTCGGATCATTCGTCGTTGACTGTGCGCGACGGGGTAAATGGTCTCTCGTTTCAAACTCTCCCTTCCGCTGTTTCTCTCTCTCTCTCTCACTCTCTCTAGCCAATCGCTTTGTTTCTAGGGTGGTGGAGGAGGATAGGTGTTCGTTCAACGGAAAAGTTCTCCGGGATGTTTTAACGAGTGGACACGAGGGTGAGTGGGTGGATTGTTGCAGGTTCGACCGGACAGCGTTGCCTCGTGATTCTCGTGAAACGAAGTATGTCATGGATGAGGGAAGAGGGGAGCGGTAGAAACGATCGCGATAATTTCGTGGCTAGGATTCGAGGATGGGAATCGAAGCGGTAGAAATGTCGATGTGAAGACGCCCGTTCGATCGCTCGATATTTGGATCTAGTTCGAAGGATCATCGTAGTAGAGAATGGTTCGATGCTGACGATATCTGTTACGTCTTTCCAACTACTTCTTCGCTTTTGTTTCCTCGTACACTGCCGTATTTATCCTGGAAAGAATTTATTTCGACATAGGAGTAGTTACACTCGCAATATTTCCTTGCTTGGTCGAATATTTTACACGCGATAAGAAGATCGTTCGATCCACGAATTACGACTGGTCGTAAAGAACTGAAGAAGATCATCGTTGAAAATTAATGCAGTTTCATGAAATCTCGAACGATTCGATCATCGATCGTCGATCGTAAAACGACATGGATTCTCGATCGATAAAACGTTCGAAAAGCGGGTTTATTGATACGCGCGAGCGTTATACGGCTCTAACATATTTTCGCTTCGCTCGTGAAAAGCGAAGTACGACGGCACAAGCTCGCGGTCGTTCTCCTTTAAGTCACTCAATTTAATAATCTTTCTCGATATAAGTCAAAGAAGAGACGCGAAACAAAGCGGTGGTTTATATCCTTTATCCAGCGCTCGTTCGAACATCTCGCTACGAACGACAGGGATATATTTATGAGATCTCGTCGATGTACGTACTTGCACTCGTCGAAACAATTTCCGTCGATGGCGTCTAACCTTTTTCGCTTCTTCATCGATTTTATTTTAACAGATCGGCTGAAAAGTTGCCGGTCTAAAAATAATGCCCGGTAATGCAAAATAAAGCCTACACGTTCCTTTGATGTCTTTAGGGTGTCAGCTATCTCTTATATCTTCACTTTACAAAGCACTTAAAAAAGCAATGTTTTATCTACGCACGAAATTCTTTTGTTACACTAAAACCACTGTAACTTTTGAATCAAACGTCAGATCGTCGTGAAATTTTTATAGCTATCTTTTTTGAAGGTTAGTACTTTCTAAAAAAAATATTAATTTTGTCAATTGTGGCAGACAATTAATATGTCCGTTAGACCGAAAACTTATCAGCCGATGTGTTAAAAGGATCGTTGACGCGTCAGAGCGGTGTCTTCCTATTTTCTTTCTATTTCTTCTCCGTCGCCTTTCTTGTCGAAGGGTTTACTCATCGTGAGCACCGTAGGCTCAAAACAATAAAGGGCGATGCGAGGAAACGTATATTTGTGACCTCGAGCGCTAGCATTTTCTTGTCCTTTCGCTAAGACTCTCGACAAAATGGGGATGAACGAATTCCCCGAAAAACATATAGTATACGGAAAGCGTCAGAAAAGGAAATGCAAGGAAAAAGAGAGAAAATATTTCGACCCACGGGCTATGATTTTCTCTCTAACATCACTTTGCATCTGGGATCACTTTGCATTCGTGATCGATGTTTGAACGTTCGAGGAGCCGAGGAATCAACAGCGATCCAGAGCCGCTCGAGGCTTATAATACACTGTCAGTTGGGATCAGTAAGGACGATCGGCGAACTCGGCAACAAGGGTCGAGTAGTGGAAACGACAAGGACGATTCTCGCGTCGAGGCAAGCTCGAAAATATTTATAAAATTTTTCTGAAACATTATTTATGTGTTGGGTTGTACGGAAATTTCGGGATTCCCGTCGATCTTTCCGATAAAAAATGGCAAAGAATGAAATGGGCAATACAACGTCCCTACAGAACAATTCAATGATTATGTATTTTGTATCGTTACGAAGTTACGTTTATAATGGAGATAAAATTCGATTTCAGTCGTCGACATCGATCGACGTCATTCCAGACGATATTATTGTTTGACATGTAGTATAGGATATTCGGGACAGCCAGATACGACTAGGTATTAGTGCCAATGCCTGGGGTATAGGCACTAATGGCGATATTGCCGCGACCATGCGACCGGTAGGTAGGGGAAAAGAGCATAAGGACTGTGCAGGGAAAGACTCGTGAGAGTAGTTAAAAAAATTGTAGTAGAGAGAGTAGTAGGAGTGTGAGATTGTTGTTATTGTTATGTCGTAGTAAAGACTGTGGAGTGTTGCGCGCTGAGTATAGATATCAGCGATTCGGTATAAAACGAAGCAAGTGTTGCATTGCGAGATATTATCAATAAATATATTAACTAACGATTAACTGTGTGCGTGAAACTCCACTCCTATATCCTCCCAATCTCACGGACATGATAATTATTTTCATCCAAAATTGTCTGACCGTCGAGCGACTTAAAACGCCGCGAATAACTGTTCGGCAAACGATCCTTCTCGTAACACTCGTGTCCCTTCGTTTCTTCCATCGTTTTATTAGACTTTTTGATCACAGCGCGACGCTTTCATGAAAATATTGTTTGCGCGACATTCGCAACAGGGTATTTTCGTAAATCCTGGTACGACGACCTCCGTAGTAAATATCGGGCGATATATCTTGACGCGCGACTTATCCGAAACGATGTCGGCCTTCGATGCTCTTAGGGACAAATGGTGGCACTTTCAAGTTGGGCCATTGATTCCATTTTCCCCCGCGTTAAAGCAGACTCTAACCCGGTCGGAGGATATTTTTCTTCGGGCGATGGTGTTAGAAAAGGTATTTCAAACATGCACGAACTCCATTCTGCGTTGTAAATCCGAGGAGAGGAGAGAAAAATACCCAAAATCGAACTGAGTTAAATTTGCTTTTATTAGAAACTGTTATGGAAATTAAATGATTTTAAAGGGTTTCTTTTTTATCGCGATATCGTTTCGTTGTAATTACTGTATGACTATAACTTTTCTCGAAGTGCGTACTGGAAAAAATCGAACATTGGGTGATTTGAACACGGATTCTGCGATGCTCTAGTCCAGGCGTCAAAAAATGCGGCTCTTCCAGAAAATACCACGTGCGATTGAAACTTTGTAGATCATGCGCAGAAGTCGGTTTTCGGCCTGAAGGTTAGATACAGGCCTTTTCTTCTATAAAAAAAGAAAGATAATTAATCTACACTGGAGTTTACCATATTTGTTTTTTATTAAAAAACAGTTTGACTCTTAAAAGAAATTTCAATCGTTACACTGTTGATATTTGGCTCTATTGACTAGGTTGACTAGAAGCTTGCCGACCACTGCTCTAATTCACTAAACTACCCTAACCACAACAAATTCGACAGTCTCGTAGGCATTTTTACAACTAAAAATGGCGCTAGGCGCGTTCCTACATTACTGCGATTCGATGTGGATTTTTCTTCGATACGAGGTACGTCCGGAATTTTTTAAACGAGAAAATATCGCTTTCCATGCCAGTAGGATAGAGATATATCAGAGTGCATCACGGAAGTGTCGGCGATCGATGGAATTACGGTCGTCCAACGAAATACTTTCTTTCTATGGATGTACGAACGGTTCGTACATTCGCGTACTTCACTTCTCGCCCGATTACCGATCGATGTATCGACGATCCAACACCGAAATGGCAAACCACTGGTACGTCGGTTACGTTCGGCACGCGTGTCGCGAGTGGCACGCGGCACGCGACGTTTCTTGACACCGTCGTAGAAATTATTTCGATTCCGACCGGACGCGAGTTGCCTTCGCGCGTTGAGCGTCTTTGACGAATTCAAAATATTTTTCTCGACTCGCAACGGAAAGTAAAATATATACTTTTGATCGGGTACACAAAATCCAAGGCATCGTTGGATGGATTTCGATCAGGTGTATTCCACAGAGTGGACCAACTTGAGCTGACTGTTTTTAATATTATAATTTACAACTTTGATGGGGTTTATTTTTAATTATTTTCTTACAGATAATAAACAATGGATGAAAATTTATAATGGCTACATACCCAGCTCAAGAGTGAGTTAAAATTATTGAATTTTGTTATGTTTCGGGACGATCCATTATAACAATGGATTAGTTCAAGTTGGCTCACCCTGTAGATAAAGGATTTTTCAAGCCATTAGCTGATTTTGGGAAAAGATTTTTCCTTGAAATTACGATAGTAAAAGTATCGCATAGTTCGATGATACATTACGTCTGTGAGGAATATTCGTAGCGTTTAATCGCAATCCCCGGATCGAGAGAAAGCAGACCCAGAAAGGAACAAAACGCGCTCGAACTAGGACATGTTCGCGTTAACACACGTAGTATGCAATACGAGTTGATTGCATTTCGACCGCATAAAGGATTTCATTTTCTCGAGAAGCTGGCTACTGGCACCCCGGATTTACCTTTCTCTCCCTCTCCCTCTCTCATTCTCCTTCCACATCACGCTTTCGTGCTCTCTCGAAGCCCTTACTCCTCGTCGCTACTCTTAAGGTCCTCTTTTTCCTCTCGACTCGAACGAACCGCGATCGGCTCCTCGCCACTCGAAAATTTATCCGGCCGGAAATTAAACCCGCCGCTCAGCCGATCCGATCCTCGCCTTGGCCCCATCCTACTCTACTTCCGGTTCGTAGCTCGTCCTCGAATCCTTCGCCATCTCAGGCTTTGCCATCGGCCGAAAATGATCCCTAGTAGAAGCTCCTAGGAGTGATCAAAAAGTAATTTCGCGGTTGATAGTCCCCTTTTCCTCGCCTCTACACTCTTCTCGTTTCTCCTCTCGCGTCTCTCTCTCTCTCTCTCTCTCTCTCTCTCTCTCTTTGCTTTCCTTACCTCCTGCCTTCTTTCCCCCCCTACAAACGTACACTTCCTTCCTTCGTTCGTTCGACCGTGAGTTTTTCATTCGACACCGTGGAAATTCTAATCGCAATTTTCAAAACGCTCTCCTCGATATCGAGCTGAAAAGAATGTCTATGGCTTCTTAGAAATAGCTTCTTGCTAGATTCAGCAATTTTTATCTCGTCGATTGAATATTTTTTGTCGAAACGAATATTCGAGTAACAATAATATAAGTTCTTTCCGATGCAAAAGGTGTCTCTTTCCTTTTTCTCCGCTGGTTTCGTCTCGTTTTGTTTATTCTTTCTTTGTATTAGTCGCGAGTCTTTTTCATTCTGATTTTATTTCTTTTCGTTCGTACATGAATTTTTCGTCGGCTTGGAACTTTCGATCGAGCTTCTTCGAAACTTTTCGAATATAGATGCAAAGAGATTCTACGGTACAATGAAACCGTAACTCGGCATTGCGTCGAATATTTGTTCGTATCGTCGATTTTGTTCGTACTCTATGAAACAGGCTTGGAAAACTCCTGCTCTCGCATCTATGTCCAATAAAATCCCCCGTGAGGGATGGTGTGTTTCGACTATTTGATGTGGCACTTAGAGCCTAGGGCGATGGAATTGCCATACTTTCTACTAACCATACCCAGGTAACGCACGCATAAATATTAACACTAAACCTACCGACGTTTCATGTACACTTCTTCTAGCCGCTCCAAAAAGTCTTTAAAAAGTTACATTTTATGCATTAAATGCGGTTAGGAATGAATTTAATATTAAATTAAATATCAAATGAAACGATTTTTACGAATCGTTTGTACGAATTAATTTTTTTTCTTTCTTTACGTTATAAAACTAGAAGGAAAGAGTAGGAATTTCGTAAATTCCAAGCGAAGATCTAAGAACGGTCATTCGACCGGTCGCTGGTAGATTTAGTGTTAATGCACTCTCGACTTGCGAAAACCTTGCTCTCGCCTTCGCTGATCATTGAAAACGCTGGACCTACTTTCGCACCCGTGTGGGCGTGTTTTCGTTAGGTATATACGGCTCGTATCCAACTAGTATCACGATGACGTGGAGCCACTCGCTAAAGGCGAAGTCCCGGTAAATTGAGAATCGCATCTTTCAACGGTGGTCGATAGCAACACCTGATCGCGCTACTGTGACACGCGACAAGGGAATCGCTAACGGCGAATTCACGAAACGTCTTTCAAAGGACGATCGACTTTAGCGAGCCAAACTTATAAACGAATCACGTCGCGACTCGTGGCGCATTGTTGCTCCTTCAAAGACCGGATTTGTCACTGTGGTTTTGGTTATCGGAGCTCCGAAGTTTCACGTAAATCGTGTTGTCTGTCAAGCGATGAATTTGCCGACGAAGCTGTGCTCATCGAAAATTAATTCAAAATGAAAAAAGCGTAGGGAACTACTCGAATTAATCGCGTTAATCCTTTGTCTTAGTATTTCCTTAAAGATTTTTTTATCATGGGTTACGATTTACTTAATCAAAAACTTCCCTTTCATTCGATTTTCCTTCGTTTAGATCAAATATTTGTACGTCTTTAATCAATCAAGAGTTTTAAAAAGTAGCATCGTATGGAACCGGCGAATCACCCGCTATTTAAGCCAATTGGTCGAAATTTAAAAAAAATGCGAAATATTTCTTTAATCGCGTATAGCTCCAGCGATCTTCGCAGCCTGGATAACGATCCATTTCATCAAAATTTTGCATTCGATTTGCTTTGATTCCGCTTTGATTTAACCACGGATTGCCGAAACGCGGTTCACTCGATCGCAGTCGCCCGCCTCGAAAGAATCATTCAGGTTGAAACCGAGCACGAAATCGTCTCTTTGCGGATAAACTGGCTCGCGCGGCGGAACGCGAATCGAGAAATCGATCGTTCGGTTGCGTCGAGGTGACGTCAATCACCTCGAGTGCCTCTCTTGCGTCGGCTAATCATTTCAGGTTGCTCCCTGGGAGACCTTGGCCGTCGTCGAGACGCTCTCGATCGCGAGACTGACAGCGGTGCTCTCCCTATCTCTCCTGGACGTTTAGGGAGAGATAGAGAGAGAAGAGAGGGAGGAGAGAGAGAGAGAAGGTCTCGAAAGAAGGGATTTCTCGTCGAGAACGAAGCAGGAAACAATTTCATCGGCGTCGTTGGCTCTAATCAGCACTTTGGCTGAGCAAACCCTGATGAAAAATTCTTACAGTGACTGGTAAGAGAAAAACGAGCGTGCGAGCGAGCGAGAAAGAAAGAAAGAAAGAAAGCAGAAAGGGAGGAAGGAAGGAAGAGCAAAGACGAAAGATGGAGAAAGAGAGATAGAGAGTGAAAGAGAGGGGGAAGAGACGAGTAACGGCGGTTGGGGGGATGAAGAAACGTCGCAAGCTCTCACCCCTTTCGACGTACGCTCTTTAGCTTTGTTCCTCTCTCTGTTACTCCTGCTAGCCGAACAATATCCTTTCTTCGCGACGACGTAGAAAATCGAAAAGTCGGCCGGGAGACGAGTGAAAGAAAAGGCCGAACGAGAGGTAAAAAGGAGACGTTCCCCATTCAGCCGTGGCTTAACAATCTATCCTTTCAGAACGAAAGCGCATCCTCTCTTCCTTTCTTTCTCTTCTTCTCCTTCTCTTGGCTCCTTCGAGGCCGCGCGGACGCTTCTTATCTCCCTTTCTCTTCTTCTTATCTTCGTCCTCTCTCTCTCTCTCTCCCCACCTATTTATTCTCTTGCGGACTACTCGTTCTTATCGTTCCGCGTCGTCCGTTCGTCTCGCGCCTCTTTCTCATTTTCAAAGACGCGATCGTGAGCGAAACGCGAGGATCCGGACACCTTTGCGAATAACGCGAGACTAGACGCGTCTAATTATTCGTTAAAGCGTCCTCTTCCGACGGGGTAGCCTCGCAATTTAGCGACCGTAATCGCGAAAGTGCGCTCGCCTCGTCGTGAAAGTGTCTATATACTCGATGCTTACTTTATTACGAGCGAGGCGTGGACGAGAAGAAGAAGAAGAAGAAAGGAAGAGAAAGAGGAAGGAAGAGAAAAAAAATGGAGAAGCAGGCGAACGGGTTTCTACGACGGAGCTAAGCCGAGTAAAGTAAAGCGCAAGAGAAAATGGAATTATAATTACATGAAGAATATAGAGAGTGAGAGAGAAATAAAGAAAGAAGGACAAAGAAAAAAAGAGAAAGAAGGAGGGGAACATTCCAGCACGAATAAGTGGAACTCCATGTATAAGCGTTGATCGTTGATGGCGTGACCTCGCGCTCACACTCCATACAACTTAGTAGTGAAACTATGGAGCTTCGTCCCTCGATGCAAACTCAAGTCCGCTGGCACCAGCGCGCGTGTCTACGGCCTACGCGGAAACTCGTTTATGAATTTCCGTGTTGGTAGGAGCGAGGAAAAGACAGGAGTCAAAGGAAAAGGAGTCCGAAGGCGCTCTTTGATGTGTTAATGAATTCTGTAACCTCGACATTATGTTCCACCTTGGCTACCTCCTATTCGATGCATTTACGTGTTTCTTCCTGCTTGACTGTTTGCTAGCACGCGCGCGCGCGCGCGTTCACTTTAACGAAAGATAAATTCTCTCAAGGTTTTTTCGCTCGACCTTCCTCCCTTTTTTCCTATCGCTCGAATTAATTCCGTGTATGCGCGAGTTCCGTACCTTTCCACTGCCAATGAAGATCTTCCTCTTTCGAGCCCCGTTTCAGCACCGAAATAATCTCGAATATTTACGGAGGTCGCGACTTAGAGAGAAATCTTCTTCGACCTTGTCTATTTTTAAAGAAAGAAGCTACTTCGCTGTCCAGTCGACGATTTTTCTTTCTCTACGACGAAGTATTGAGACGGCAAAGAAGTAATTTTGACTCTTAAGTGCGAGTAAAATTCTTTACACGAACAACGAATTTCGATCGATTATATTACGTTGTCGAGTTAATTTGTAGAAATTTGTAGTTTTTTTTTACAATTAATGACTCGATAAAAATCAAAATTACTTTCTTGTCGACTCAATAATATCTCGGGACGTTTAGACGGAGGAAAACTGCGAAGTGAGCGTGAAAATAAAAGTCATCGTTAAGTTCGCTCGGCATTCGATTAACGACCTCGAACATAAAGAGTCAAGCATTCTCTCGGTCGAGAGTAAGTGTAAGGAGCAAGACGAACGATGGCGACGGTGGGTGGCCTATAGTCGCTATTTCACAGAAGGAACGAAACTTCCTAATTCCGTAAGCCGTTGAGTTATCGCGTTGGATTTTAACCCAAGGTACGGTCGTAGTCGTCGTCGTCTTTACTTTTATGCGCGACCTTATTCCAGTCTATTCTACTGGCGGTGTTCCGCCCGTCTCCAGACCTTCTTCCCTCCCTCCCGCGCGTTTCCTTATAAATCCCACGAAGATAGTTCTCTACCACAACGTTCTTCTTGCGAGCAACTTGATCCGTGTCGCGTTTAGGGCCCCTTTAATGCTCCGCCCTGCTTCGTTCGTCCACTTATCCCTCCGTCTTTGCTTTTCTCTTGCGCTCGTATCAAAGGCCCGAAGTTCGATGAAACGCAGTCGCGCCTTCGGATCACGCATTTCCGCGTCACTCGTGACCTCGACGCAACGTTCTTGTTGCTTCCGTCCTCGAGATGGAAAACTCTAGACCATTGTGTCCACTCGAATCGTATTAGAGAGGAATTGGAGAGTAATGTCGTGTTTGCTTGTATCAACGTTTGCTTGATACTCTTCGACTGATTCATGATATTAATGCTATTATAATACTATCGATATTGGTACTAATGTTATTAAATTGGCAAGAAAGTAATATTGGCTTATTAGTGCGAGATAAAATTTAATTTTTTATGCAGAAACGAACTTTAATCGATCAAATATTTTTCGTCTTGTTCGACGACCTTTTGCCACCTTTCTGGCAACTTCACGATTCATAATCGTAACTCAGACGGAAGTCACTAAAAAAGAATTATAACGCTATGTGCTCGTAAAGCCGATATTACTTTCTTGACGACCGAATAATATTGATAATAGTCCTAATTATATCTTATAATTTAAAAAAATATTATTAAATTATTCGTTTTAATTGAAGGAAGTAACACGACGTTCTTTTCCCGTTCCCTTCATATTTTTGTGCCTTGAAACGTCAAATTTTTCAAGACGCGAATTTAACACGAATTCGACGATAGCATTAGAAATACTACGATAATACAACGTACTTCTTCCTTCTTGTACTTAATTATTACGAGGTAGTCGCTGAGTTTCTCTTAACGTGTTTATTCACAGGTAGGAAGTAATAATTTAAAGCCGTCCCTTTTAATGCCGCATTTTTATCGTCGAACATGGTCCATCGCTAAAAAGCATCGTAACTTTGTTTTCCTTTCGGTATTTCATTCGCGATAACGTTAAAACTTGCATCGAAGGAAGCATAAACAAACCCTTCTCTTCTTAACGAGTGCGGCTGCGAAGCGTCGAATTTGCATCTTCACTTTTCCCTTAGACAATATTCCAAGTAGGTACGCGGATGATAGTTCTTCCTAAAAAATGATCTATGCGCAAATATAATAAATATAGCAAATATAACGAAGTGCATTGAAGTGACACTTTCAATTTAATTAATAATTTTAACGATACTTTGGGTCCACGATGTCGTATCGTGTCATTCTGTAATTAGAAGAATTTTTATAGCTTTTCTCGTAACTGTTTTTATTTCAATCTTCCTTTACAGGCTACAAAGTAGGTTCGTCGCAGTTGACGAAGTAAGCGCATGGATAAATTCAATGACGCGCATGCGATAGCGCGATGCTTCGATTATACATGACGTGAAAGTAATCAAATCGACGAAAAAATGGAAATTATATAGATGGAAATCCTATTCGAGTAGCCTGTATTTTTCGCCGCGTTGTTACCGAAGAACAAAGAGAATGGTTCGCGCAATATCGTTGGACGATGTTACGTATGAATCAAAATATTCTCGTTTGGTTGCCAAAGCCGATCATATTTCGCGGACGTTATAGTTTTTACGACACTTTTAATTTCGCGTACGAGAGACGCTCTTATTGCCTACAATTCAAGTACGCGTCGACAGCCAGAAAACAATTATTTTTCCCTCGAGCGGGCGCATATATCCTTGAGCCAGGTATTACAAAATGGGCGCGCGACTCTCTTCGTTTATCGGCGATGAATCGTTTCTCGTAGGATTTCATTCCGCATATCACAGCAACGAATAAACGAATATTATAGGTTACGTTAAGATTTGACCCGGCGTGTACACGATTTTTGGATAAAATTACACAAAAGATGGATGGTGCAACAAGTTACGACACAGATTACGACGCTTCTGACTCGCGATCGGTTCAAATCTCGAAATATAAAGATCGAGACTATCGTGGTGTGACACGAATTTCGAATAAAATTTCACGCAAAAATGGAGGATTGCGATATATAGTACGACAGATAACAACATCGGCTTTTCATTCGACTCTTGAAAATCGAAACCTAGAAAATCTCTTACGATTTGAATTTGAAGTGCAACGTTAAAGGCGATCGACAGTGAAACAACAAACGACATTAGTCGCATGAAATATTACAGTATCGTGATCTATCATGCGAGAAGTTTAATTTCCGCGATTTAAGCGATTCGTCAACGATTGTTCGTTAACGCGTTAGAAGCATGCCAACTATCGGCGTCGTCAAGGTTCGAGTTTCTCTCCGTAGAAATTTCAACAACGACAACGTCAGTTGCCAACGAATGCGTATCGTCGGTCTGTGGTTGCACGAGCGGTATTCCAAACACGCGGGACAATGAATCAACGATTGTCCGAATTGTCTCGAATAACGTCGTCCTCCTCGCGACGAATTACCTTCCTTTTGTTTTCTTCCATTGTCGTAAGATTAGTCGGTAGTAATCGGAATAACGATTAATTCCAAGAGAGAAACGCGACATAACGCGTGATTCGCGATAAGCCCGGCAACGTACAATACATCACTTCCAATGCAAGAGCTTAATGTTCTTTGGACCGTAACGCGTGAATAACTACGAGAGAGTAAGAGTAATGCTCGCTTCGAGTCTAATGCTTTCCTCTAAGAAGAGAATTCGAACGCACGCGGTACGAAATTCATTCCACTTCTTTTCGACAGCGTTACAAAAAGCCAGAAACGAATCGTGCGTTAAGAAACACTTGTTAATGGAGGTAGGGAAAGAAAGAAACAAAAGTCAATTTTTGGAACTGTCCCTTGTCCTTGAGTGAGGGCTAGTTTTCTTTTTTTTGTATGTAACACGCTTCACTTTTATAAAGTGTTCTTATAAAGACATCTTACCGAGCCATGAGATAAATATCGGACTATTTTAAACAAAATAAAACAATGCTAATAGACAAAAACAGATCGTGCGTTGAAAAACAATGTTGTTGGTGGAGGTAAAGAAAAAAAGAAAAATCGAAAGTTAGTTTTAAAAGGATTGAAATGTTACTTTTAATTAACTTATTTGCGAAAAAATGCTATCGATGAAAAATTGGAATATTTTAAATAATTGAAAGCGAACTCTTCGAAAGAGTATCATCGACTCGTACGCGTGTCGCGTTACTTGCCAAGCCAAATAAACGACATCGAAGTTCGCATGGAAAATCTATCGAAGGATCTTCCATCTTCCGTTTCGTGTTAAACTGAACCACGTAAAGGGAAAGACGTCGACGCGTCTCGTAGAAAAGAAAAGAGAAAAAGAGATTCCAGTACCGAGTAAGAATTCCACTATGAAGAGAGAAAGAGAGAGGAGTATTTTCCAATTACTCGACGCGTAACAGATAACAAACGATGGCATTCGTTCTACCTTTCGTGCTTTTCGAAGCATTCCTTACCTACGTATTGGCGAGATCTTGACAGCAGTCAGTGCCTTCGTACAATACCCACAAACGAACGTCGTCGGGTTCCGAGGATCGAGAGGAAGACGAAATTTCGAGGGGAACTACGCGTCACGTCGTCTACTGGAATCAAACAGCTCGAGGAACACGAAGGAGCCACGAGGACAAAAGAACAATAAAAACCAAGTCGACAATCCTACTACGCTTGAAAATCTTTTTGCCAGCTATAGATAAATTAGAAACAGGAGAAACGCTTTCACGTGTTCCGCCGTGTCAGGGAAAACATAGAAATTAAAAAGAATAAAGAATCTAAAAACAAAAATAAAGGAAAGAATCATTTGGAAAGCAGCGTTCAACATAATTATTAACCTGTTAACCGGGGAATTCTCTTTTTAATTACGCAGCATATAACGATTTTTTTATATTTATTATATACATAACAATATATTATATAATATATATTAATTATATAAAAAATATACAAAATTACGTTTGACGTATTTATACGCTCGGTTAGCAGGTTAAGAAAAAAAGAAAATGCCACGAACGGTGTAAACGCACCTTTAAGAGCACGTGTTCGATAGTCGAGGTTCGTCGCGTGCGAGATGCGGCTGAAGATAAATGAAATTCATAAGACGACGCGGGAAAGAAGGAGTAGGAGGTGGTAGTCCGTAGTCTAGAGGTTGACTGGAAGCAGAATCGAAGGCAGAGGAGAATAAGGAGGTAGGATCGGAATCGGGGGCGATAGTTTTGCATCACGACGGAGCGAGGGTGGAGCGAACGGAGAACAGGGAGAAGAGAGAGGGTCTAGGAAGTATTATAAGTAAGGAAAGACGAAGGGGGCAAGAGAGACAGGGGTGAAGAATTAGGAGAAGGCAAGCTCGTGTCTCGCGGTGGAAAGGCGGAGACGGTGTCGAGACGACGAGGAGAGGGTTTCTTGCCGCCCGAGGGAGGTTTCGCGAGGTATGCGAAGACCCGTGTGCAACAAGTGATGTTATTAGGTCGAAGAAGGAGACGGAGTCGGAAAAGGGGATGGAGAAAACGACGAGCGACGCCGTAGAAGAGAAGAAGAGAGTCGCCGCACCCACCGAATGGCGAATCATAATGCATAACTCTTGCCACGGCGTCCTTGTCTCGCCAACTCCTTCGAGTGGTCGAACCTTCGCAACGACGGCTTCCAACTTTCAGCGAGTTAACTCCCACCGCCAAGATTCCTCGGCGAGCCTCGGGCTCTAGTCGACTACTCGATTTGCCTGATTTTAGCTCCAACACAACCGCGATCACCGCAATCAGTGACTACGTCGTCGAAGGTCGGGGTCAGAAATGAAAGTACGAAGACGCTTTCCGTCGTTGCGATCGAGACTGTTAATTAGCGTAGGATTTGCCTGATTCTTTCTTCTTTGAAATGTGCAACGTCTTTTGGAACTATTGGTTTTTCTGGTTTAGAGGAAGTCTTTGACGATAGTGCGAGTCTCTTTTAGTACTCTTATTAAACTCACTTGTCATTCGATATTCTCGTGCGCGAATCCTTTGGCTTACTTGCTTCCTGGTCGAAGGCTCTGCTTTTTTCATTCACGCTTTCGTACGCGTTTCAATCGATAACGATTAAATTAATAATATTTTTCACTTGTAATTCGAATTATTACTCTCAATGTAGGAAATCCAAATCAATGACTGTAGCTTCGATTGAAAATAGAGATAAATTTAAAACTTCGCCGACAAAAGAGAGGCGATTCGATTTAATGTCAATACGTTTATTTTTCCTAGAAAAATACTTGTTAAAATCGATGGAATAAACCAGTTTCGAAAAAAATTTAATCGAACGCAAAAATAACTGAGAATTACTGCCTTAGAACGGCCACCGAAATCATCCTGTTAAAATGTATTCGACGTATTGTCGGAAGAATCGTATTAAGGCGACGTTTTTTGCATCGGTAAAGTGTATAGTACGTCGGACAGACGACAACGACGACGACGACGACCAGCAAAAGCGCCGGTGCACCTTTTATCCGATAACGTCAGCGAAATAGAATTCCTTTTAGTGTCTCTCGCTTCATGAATAATCAGGAATCCCTCGTCGCCATCAAAAAGTCGTAGATTTCCCGCGTGGCGGAGAGGTCGAGTCGTCCCCCCTAGTCGTCGACATCATTCGTACGTAGTCTGGCTTCTTCATTCCCCCATCATCCTCGTCACCATTCCTGCTAGAAGGGACTAAATCGTCATTTTTCATGACAAGGCTCTCTCCCCACCTTCTTCCACGGTTCTCGCCTTCTTCCTGTTAATCTCTATTTTTCTTCCGTTTCGTATCACCCCTTCTTTTTAATTTTCTCCGTTCCATTTCGAGCGTCTGCAAGCAAATTGATACTTTGTTCTCGTTGATTCGAATGTCCTTGTGAATTTTATTTCCGAATGATTTCTCTCGCAACGCTGTTTTCCGCGATGCGATTTTACTTACTTTCTTCAGTTCTCATGTTACACATTTACAAACTACGACGATGATCGTCTGAATCACATACAACAAGATGAACTTGAAAACCGGATTCTTACAGATCTCGAGGCGTAAAATGTAGTCCCGCTACCTGTTTCATAATAGGAGCATGTTCGAGAAGATACAGCTCAAAAACGTGATCATTATTTTATTGAGAACCTTGCAAAATACATTTCATATCTTTTTAAGGACTTTGATCATCGAGAATTAGTACATTTTATGCTTGTACGTCAAATACGAGCGCTAAAGCTAAAAAAGCGGATAATCAGATTTTGACCAAAATCGTCAGAAATTCTATAGGAAGGGAAAATTTTCAAAAATCACAAAAATTCAAAGTTACGAATTTAATAACTTTGAGACAATCGATTTAACAATTTTTGATTAACACGTTCCTCGTTTCTCTATATTAGCACTATACAAAACGACCGAGGAGAATTTCTTCTAGAAAGAATAAAAAAGAAATAAAGGCGGAGGGGTTTTAGTCAGTAAGAATCTGACACTCCCCGTTGGCACGTGCCGGCGAGGGTCTTATGTAAGATTTCCCCTCCGCCACGGAAACAAATTAAAAAAAAAAAAAAAAAAATTAAA
>JAITYT010001658.1:838194-865978 GCA_025433975.1 Liostenogaster flavolineata
ATTAATGCCACCAACTAAGCTATCATATTCTCCTGCTATGAAGTCAGAATTTAGAGCAAAATATGAAAAATCGCGAAACTCTGACTTCCTAACAGGATAATAGGATTAGGAAGGAGGTATCTCTAAAATTGGCCGTTAATTTAAATTTTCATTTTTCGATTTTTGGGAACTAATTCGAGGTAACTGAAGTACTCTGACTTACTGATTTAAAATCAATACGATATTGATTTTATTTTAGTCTTAAAAAATTTGAAATTTCATGATCGAGTCACTGGATATTTCGCTCAAAATAAGAATTCTCGCTACTCAAAGTTCAAAAATGTACACTTTCGAACTGCAAGGCATATGCTCAAAATAATGTTTTTTATGTTTCTTTTTCAAATACTTGCCTTATTTTTTTTTTCTGGGGCGGAAGGGAAATCTTACGTAAGACTCTTGTCGGTACGTACTAACGAGGAGGGTCAGATTCTTACTGACTAGAACGCCTCTGTCTTTGAACATGACATATTTTGTAAGGGTATGAGTTAAATGACGATCACGTTTTTAAGCTGTAAAAAAAAGGAATATTTATTTCCTTCGAAATCGATGTCATTCGTAATTTATTATTATTGCTAACGCATTGTCCTTTATCGCTTCTTTTCAACCCCAATTACTTGTAATTTATTCTCCAACGCTTTTGCGATATACGTATTGTAGAATACTCGTAAAACGTAAACGCATATCTATCCAACTGCTTCTTCTTTCCTTCCATCTTCTTTCTTTCTTTCATTCGCACTACGGTTTCCACAGTCGACTATTCGATGTTAACGTCCAGTCGACGCACCTTTTCTCTCCGTTTCCCTGCCTCTCTTTCGCGCCGGCAGTTCGACGGAAAAAACTGTGAGAATTTCTCCACCAGCGAACTGAGAAAACCTAGGAAAGGTAACGCGGCGGCACCGGCGCTGAATCGCGCTCGCGTTAAACGAAGGTGTAGGATTTAAGCGAGAGCCGCTCCAGCGCGCGCTAAAAAAGAGAGAAAAAAAAAAAGGATTTTTATTTTCACAAAATCGACTCTCGGACGATCGTTGCGAATCATTCATGACTACCGACTGGCTGTAGAGCTACGGCCAATAGCGATAACGCTGCTACAAAATAATCGAGTAACCAAATACTCGAATTGTTTCCACATCGAGCGACCGAATTTTTGATGTCGCTCTTCTGTATAATACAACCTTGTCGACATTAAGCAATATAAAATTGCAAATGGTCGTGCATCGGCTACTCGAAGTCATATTTTGACATTCTGATCTTTCAGAAATCGAGAAACCCCTAATATCGTTTTATTTCTTGGCCACTACTGCACTCCGATACTCATACAGGCAAAGTAAGAAATTTCACAGACGAGTCGCGTGAAATCGTAAAGTTGTCGAATGCTGGCAGCCATAGTTATATCGATGCCAAATTTAACAAGGATGATAATCGTAGATGCGGTCGCTTAAAGAGACAAAATCGCCACGCGTGCCCGTGGCGTTGTCACGAGGCAAACAGCGATTTATTTACTCTCGTTAGTTAGTAATTAGTCTCTTTGAAACTTGTAAACAAGTGGGGGCACCGTAACACTGATGCCCGCGTTTTAACTATTTGAATGGCGTAGGACTTCGATCGTTACTCTGAGATTTCGCGCGTATCAACCTGTCTTCTCTCTTCCTCCCACGATTATCTCTACAAATACTCATCGATCCGCTCAAGTGCAAGTTCTCGAAGCGTTTGCAAAGCCTTGAGGACATTGTGCTAGTCGTCAATGATTGGATGGCGAAATTGTTCTTACGCGTCTTTAGGCGTTCAAGCGAATTGGACGGACGAAAGATCGAGTTTGTCGAAGTTCGATTCCAGACGTCGCTTGCTCCTATCAATGTAACCGATAAACAGGCGACGGACAGACAGGCGGATACGCCGTAGGACGAGGGTACTTGTACGTAGATCAAACGTCGCCTTAAAGGAACGCGCGGCATTCGGATCCTCCTAGCGTACTCCTTTCATTGTCAGTCCACACTGTCTCTGTAGTTTGCTCGTCCCACCAACAATTTAAGTACAATTCTCTGCAACTACAACGATAGACGCGCGCTGAAACGAGCTTTACCATCTAACCACTCGACGTCTGTGGATTTTCCATTAACCTGGCTAACTTTGAGCCAATCCTCGCGTTACACCCCTTTAACACGATGTTCTCCACACTTGAAGAAGCGTAAAAGAAACGCTTTTCACGTAGTTTAAGCCAATAAAACCGATAAATACGTGTTTTACAAGGTTCTATTGAAAACGACGAAACCGTTTTTTGACTGTATCTTTTCGTACGATGCTCCCAGCGTAAAACGGACATCGAAAATGAATTCTACGCGTCAAAATCTATAAGAAAACACCTTGCAAATGCCAAAATTCGACATTTCAATTTTTCGCGATTTTGGCCGAAATCTGGAGGTCTTGTTTACGTAATTTTGCTGCACAACATTATATTCCATCTTCTTTAAGTTTCAGAAGAATAATCAGTAAAATTATCCTCCAGGAAATCAGAATTTTTTTCTTATAAAGCTAATTATTTAAGCGCGCATATTAAATCGGCTCGTGGCATTCTTCGCGTGTACTCCGTAAAATGCCTGGCACTAAAAGGGTTAATCTTGAATGTCTAGAACCAAGAATATCCGAATCAACGCTTCAGAGTTTGCTTCATAGTCGTGTATGAAGATAGAAACGCAAGAGTAGTTCGTAGTTTTAGAAGACAGAGGCAACAGCTATATCTTAAGTTGAATTATTGGATTTCGTAACGGCGGGCCAGGAAGCGTTACAGATTGTACGCGCGACATTGCGTGATACGCGCGGTTGCTGCAAGCTTATTATGTTTGCGTTTAGACGAGCTTGTTTACTCAAATTTATAGCTGTTTATATAAGCGCCCTGGTTACCTGCAAGTTAATTGCCGCGATTAAGAACTTTGTCGATGATCGCCGGGCGTCGCTTGAATGCCGATTTCTACTAACGAACGACGACGTTCCGGCAACCTCCGGCAAATTGATCTACCCATTCGTGAATTCAAACTATTCCTCCAGTCCAAATCAGTCCTTTCTGGACCCCTCGTGTCCTTAAAAACTTCATAGGCTGCTAATTATCGCGCACTTTGGAAACTGCATTTTACTTATTACTTATAAGATTATAAATATCGTTAAAACTTTTACGAAGCGATTTACAGGCGAATATTCGATAGCACTTTCGTCGTCGTCTTAAAAGTACGTGCTCAGGATCAAGTACCTCTTGCATCATAATTAATAGGACATAATCTATGTCCTAAACTCGGTGAATTGGATATCGAAGCTAATCTTTGAAAAATATGGATAACATTTTTTTTTTAAGAAACCCACGTAAACCGCTGAAGAAGTCATCGAATTGGAGACGCGTTTGCTTGCTCGATCGATGATGCACAGACTACGAATTCGTACGTAAGGAATGCAAAAGATAGAAAGAGACGAACGAAAAGAAAAGACGAATACTCATTCGTAGCTACTTTGCGTGACTGGTTTATTCCATTATTCAAGTGCACCGAGGCGGGAGACCCTTTTTTCGTCGCCCTCGCGTCTTACGGATCGACGTTAAAATTTCTTTTATATTCAACAGGTGAGTTCAGACATTCGAATAAGTGATTTAGACGTATCCTGCCTCCGTGAACAAAGGGGCGGTGGTTATTCCGACATCTGTAATCGATTGGAAAGCGGTTGTGGGAAACTTGTTAAAGTGCCAACCAATTCGATATCTTCATTTTCCAGAAAATTGACCGTTTCTAGGAAGCAGAAGTAATCTGACCTGATAAAAATGGACGCTACGTTTACGCTCGTGTCCTTTTCAAAAATAACTCGTAATCGCCTTCCCGACGTTGTCCACTCGCGACGAGATGAGAAAAGCCGACGCTTTTCTTTCGTCGTCTGAGTTACATTTTTTATCCGATGCGACGTACGCATTACCTAGATTTAAAAAGAAACGATAAAATACTTTGAAAATAAGTTTTAGTGGAATTACACGGATAAAATAGCTCGTTAGATATCACTCCTTGTCCGTTGCTAACAAGAGTAACGAAGAACGCACATATTTTATCGAAATTTATCTATGTAATGTATCTAGAAAGACAATAAATTCGATGCGATTTAAAAATGGAGGATGCGAAATTGGGAATAAAAAATTCTGCGACACGTCGAACGTACATCTATTTTCGCGATCGTTCGTTCTATTTCAACATCGAAAGGGAAAGAGTCAAACGACCGAAAAATTCGGATAATTTTTCAACGACCGTGACGATTCGTCGTTCGTTCCCACACGCTTGTACGAGTCGAACGTCCATGCGCCATGAACGAAGGTCGTAAAAATACTTTCGACAAGGTCGATTTTAATTGGGATCGACCTGCCGCTCGAATCGGCGCGATTCGTTCGAAAATGTTTGAATCCACGCACCGGGGAAGGGTAAGTCATCGTCATTACAGAAACGAGGGAAGTGTACGGGGAGAAGGGGAAAAAATCTATAGGCAGGAACGTGATTTCAGAGGAAAGGGTTAGTGCATGATATCTTTCAAAGGAGTGGGGGGCAACTGTAAAAAGCTTTGGGAGGAGTCGGGTCGACGATGACACGAGTAAAAGCATCAAAAGGCTGTAAAGTGCCGGGGCGGAATGTTTCGAAGTCCTTTTTTTCTTCATTCCTTTTTTTTCTTTCTTTTTTTTACCGTTGCCTAGATCGATCGGATTCAATCTTGCGATTGACGTTACTACCGACAAATTTGATGAAAATGGAAAGGATAATCCATTACGGGACAAAACGTTTTACTGGATAGATGTAAATATTGAAATAGACCGCTGTCACTTTATATTACGAAATATTAATCGAATTGTATACATTATGCTCGACGTGTATCTTGGCCGTGTGTTATCCTCTTATCGAAAGCGCTTTAATCGATAACTATCCGCTTAACACGTTCGCGCACACCGATCAAAGCGCGCCGATTGTTTTATGCGTGGCCGCGTTATTGCAAGGGCTGAGCCCTACGTATTCCATGCGAGACGTAGACTGATAATTTAGGGCGGGTTAAACGACGATCCAGCGATGAGATGGCGAGACAAATTCTGCCTAGAGCTGCGAGACACAACGTAAATATGAATTATTCTATCTCTTTCCTGACGGAATTCTTTGCGAGAAGTAGCTTTGAAAAATGTCATATTATTTCGTGACGTTTTTCGTTCAGTTTTGGGTAATTGTAATGGGTTGGCGAGAAAATAATTCCGCGCTTTAAGTACGAAATAAAACTAGACTTTTTATAAGAAAAACAAATTTCAATCGATTATATGATATATTTTCTATTTGTGTATCTTTTGCGATTATTCTGGCAGCTTCGTGATTCGTAATTGTGACACAAATGGAAATCACGAAGAAACAAAACGAAAACGTTGTCTATTCGTGAATATCGAAATTATTTCATTGCCGACACTATGTAACAAAAAATGACGAGTGTACCGGTGGTAAAAACAAGCCTAATCACATCTTCTTTTTTGTTAATAAGATTAACAAACAAATTTAATCAATTGGACAAATAATGTATCTGGTTAAACTACTGACTTTAAGCCTTTATTTAGTTCTCAACGTACGATTGAAGAACTCGATGTACCCATGTGATGGAGAAACTCACGATTTAAAGCACCGTCATGAACGTATTAAACTTTTTAAAATTTAAGAAAAAACGATAGAGTAGAAGTCCGCATCAGGGAAGGAATTAAAAGAAGCATAATGCCGTAAAATCTTTCGATTGAAAGAATAGATTGAAATATAATTTTGTATCAGAAATGAAATAGCCGTTTTTGCGAAGAAGTGACATGAAAAATTTCATTTCCGTCTTCGCATGTATCGTTTAAGGAATCGTTCAAGTATAGTAAATTTTGTCGCAGTAGATGTATTACACTAACTGTTTCAAAAGGGCCCAAGGATCGCGATTAATATCGCTTAAAATATCTTAAATCGTGTGTAATTCGGTTCAACGATCGCAGTGATTAATTCGTTGAATTCGTGCAACGTTTCGACGTGTAGAGAAATATGCATATTGAATAAAACATATCTACGTTGCAAAAGCCAGACCGATAGAGACATAGGCTCTGTTTGAATATGTATAAGGAAGAGCGAAAGAGACGGGAACGAGTAAGTATCGACCATCTACGACAAGTCAATGATATATGCACGCGGAATATATTTAGTTTAAAAATACAACGATCCGAAGTTAATCGACACTTTCGAATTTTCAGTATCCACCATCTCTAACGACCATTTGTTCGATTTCGTACGTAACCGCGAGCGTATTGTAAATGAAAGAAAGCGTATCTATGTCGAGCGAAATGAATTCGGGTCTCACGGTCAGTAGATCGTAAATATAGGTATTTCTCTTTACACTCTCCAATAAATTACAGAAATCTAGGACAATTAACGAAAGCTGTGAATTCTTAAACTGTTACGTTATTCTTGTATTATATTTTGCGAATCGACTTTTTAGAAACACTGTAAAATTGTAAAACGTAGAATCACCTACAGTGAGAGCACCATAAAGTATTTATTTGCAAATAAATATGCGAATTCGAACACTAAGAAATAACGTTTAACGCATTATCGTTGCGTAATGCGGCAATTTGCTTTCTTCGCCACGTTTTAACTTTATCGAGTCTGTATATTTCCATTTTCCAGTTGAGTGGTAATATCGTTTCTCTCTATGATACTGCAGCCGTATCGATGGTCTTTCCAGTTATCGGAAAAATTTGCCAAATCTCAGTTAACTATTGACCGTTCCGCTGCCCTCGCACATTATCCAAAGATAAAATTTCTATCTGCACGAGCAAAGCGTGGATTCCTCTATCGTGACTGCAATAAAATTCTATTTCCTTGGCACTCGATTTCAGTGCATTAAGACAATGAAAGTCAAACATTAAAAGAATTCGTGTATTTTTACTTCTCGTTACACTTGCTCAGAAAGTTTCATCAGATTCAACGTCTAAATGTTTATCAAATATTAGTGTTTTTATTTAATTTTTCGCCCATTATTTTCCGAAATCTTAACGAAATTATTATGTACTGATATATCTGCAAAAAATATTTACGTGATTTTTGTTAAGAGTTTCGAATCGAGTCTAGTGAAAGAATCGACAGAGATTCAATGTCGAAGATAAACCAATCTCTTCTATCGACTCGACACGCCATTCGATTCTCTTCGTCGATTTACGATGACTTTATATCAAACGTGGCGCGTTTTTCGTGCTGCCACACAAAGAAGGTGAAGTGTTTAATCCGAAACAGCATCGCTCGGATCGAACCGTCTAGTCGGTCGTACGAGAGATGGAAGAAAATTCTCTCACTGCTCTTTGTACATGGGAAGACGATGCTCTTAGCTAAATCTTCTTACGGCGGATCGAAGAGCCGATGAAGATAAGATAAAGCCGAAGGACGCGTGATGCGTCGCGTCGCTTTGAATTATGTAAAACGACGTATTTCAATTCGAATGTTAAGCGATTCCTTCCTCACGTCGAAAATCTCAGGAAAAGATCACCACTATTACCACTACTTTCTGCCACACGTCTGATTTGCTTCATTATAAAATTTTGCGAATGAACCTTGATATCTCGACTACTAGCATTCTACGGGATAAATTCAGATCAAATTTGATCTCGTTTGAAATCATAGCAAAGCTAGATGCTAGATTTAGAGTCTAGAAGATAATCGATATCGACAATTCGATTTTAAGCATCGAATGCGTAAGAGAAACGGAAAAAAAACCTCTCTTTCTAAACTCGCACAACGAAGAAGCGAAAAAAAAAATAACAAAAATTCGTTCAACCCGTTGGTCTCGTTGTATAATAGATTCGAACGCGTCTTCGAACGTAACACGAAGATCGAACGAATATCATAGCAGCTAACTCGTTCGTCACTGTGACGCGTGTTTCTCGCATCGTCACCCCATAAATCATCCAGTTTTTGGCGCGTCACCATTGTAGGAGCAGCGTCGATCTAACGGGTGATTTTTCTGAAAAAGATCGACACGTTCTAATTCTGCCATCCTCGAAAAGCGAGTCGCCGTTCGCGAAACGGAGAAAGCGCGAAGAAATGTAAGGATAAGAGAACGTAAGAGAAGAAACTAAGACAAAAAGAGATAAAGAAGGTGGAAGACGAGTCACCTTCTCGTCGTCGAGGTTGCCGTCCTTTTTTTCATCCCGTCTACCATTTCTTATCCTCCTTCTCTCTCTCTCTCTCTCACTTTGACACTAGCTATGCTCCCTCTCTTCGACCCCGTTCCACTCCTCTTTTCACTCGTTTCTCCCATCGCGTATTTCCTACGCCATTTTTGTTTGTATTTCGCGGTGATCGTAGACCGGAAACGGACGTCCGCACCGTGAAAAATGGCCACCGTCGTGCTTCCGGCACGGAGTGTATCCTGCCTCGCTTCGCCATTCTCCCTTCTGTTTCTCTCTCTCTCTTTCTCTCGTATGTCCTCCTCTCTCGGACTGTCTCTCTTGCTCTGCTTGCCTCCCTCTCGCCTCTCTGAGGCTCCTCACGCATCAACCCCTTCCCCTACGCGCCGCCTTCAGTCGCAACGAGACACGGCCCCGTATATCCCATCCAACCTCCACCCATCCTCTATCCTACACCATCATCCTTCCACCTTTCCGTTCCTCCGCTCTTTGCCACCCGTCTCCACGTCCGTTTTCAACCCCCGTAGTCCCAAATCTTCGATGGTTCTGCGGTATTCATGTCACCGTGATCGTAACATACCGTAGTCCTTACGTTACGATCAAGCCTCGTCGACACTTCCCTTCTCTGTTATGGCGCAATATATCCGTGCAATCCTCGCGAGAACGACGAAAAAATAAATATTAACGCATCTACGCAGATCTACAATTATTTTTACGCGCATAGATCAATACTTGCTTTATAAACTAACGCGTATTTTTATTAGGTTGTTTATTGGATTTACGAGTTTCTGGCTAAATTCTAAACTGATCGTAACGACTCCTTCGACGTCGCGTTTAATTCCGATTTCGATAGAAAATTCGATCTTGACATTTAGAGAAATATTTATTTCTTCAGTTTATTTGGCACTTTGATCGCTTGAACACGCAGATTCGATTTTCTTAATTTTTTTTCTGACTGTTTCTCTTTTTCAAGAAAACACTGACTGATAATCGATCTTCCAGTGTTTTTCGGTGCATCGTTCCGGACAATTTTGCGCGTCTGACCACAACCTGCCACTACCACTGAATCAATTCCTCACGGAGTCGTGCTTCTATTTTCAATAACGCCGAAAGTCTTTCATGTCGAGTTTGTTGACGGACAGTCGGAAAATATCGATGCGCTAGAATTGGTAATTTCAAATTGGGAAGATAATTGGAAACATGAGAGAAATTAACGGTGTTAATAGGATGCATAACGAGGCGAGAATATCACGAGCTACGCAACGATCGATTCTGGTAACGATCAGTTGACCTATGTTCGATCGTAAACCATCTCTAACGGTAAAGCGTCCATTGTATACAAATATATATGTTTATGCGTAATATACATTTGTATAGGATTCGTCGAGTCTCATAACTCAACCTCGGTGCTCACGGTTAAGTATTTCCAATCGATAAAGGCGTTCATCGCGTAGTGTCGTAAATCGATGTTACCGAAATTAATTATTAGATTGGTATGGATTTATCATCTGTATCCAAAGAGCGTGGTTCTACCGAACTTGATATAAAAAATGTGATTGGACTTGAACAAATAAGGAGCATATATTTATAAATTATTACGAGATTTTATTACTCGTTAAACTCTATTCATATCTTGCATATAATTGAGCTTCTAATATTGTAATTGCACAAAGTGACGATCGATATAACGTTCTCAAAAATAAACGATCAGAATATGCAAGTAATAATCGTATAAATTTGTTGATTTACGTGCTTTCATTGAATGTTCAGAAAGAGCGAGGGAAAAGGCGAGTGGTCGAAAAGCCCACTTGGCTGGAAGATGTTTTATGGCCCTTCGAACAAAGATTGCAACGATAAAACTCGCACTATGATGTCGTTCTATTATAATTTTCATCGCTTTAATACGCAACATAATCGCGTATTCAACATACATAACATAAAAATGTAAACTTTAGTAAACAAAATGTTGTTCGGAAAGTCTCCAGCGGATTCCATTTATTATTTGCCATTTTTTATCGGCGGAGACTTTCCGAATAACCCACCACGTATATTGAAAAATGATTTCAAAAATTTCATTAAGAGAGATATTAGTCCTTGTTGGTTTTAACGTGATAACTTTCTTATCGATTATCCACGAAATCGACCTGGAAAATAGTTTTCCTACGTAAGGGCTAATTTTGTAATATTCGTGAATTTTTCACACGCAAGAAGCATCGTATAAATGTATTACGATTCTCACGGTACGCGTCTGAAAAATAGGATGTCAGTTCTTGGGAAATAAATGAATATCTTGCCTTGCGGAGCCATCAATCCCATTCTCCATCGATCACGATTCGGTACGTGTACACCGACGTAAATACGTATCGATCCGGAATTCAACGATTCTTAACTGTCGAAACGTCAAGCCACCGCCCAAAATATTTTTCACCGTTTCCATTTTAAATTCGGCATTGATTCTCTCGTGTACGATATCTAGATACGTTGCCACCGTTTACGACCCGAGGCGTCCGGCGAGGTGGTGGCCGATCCAGCAGCGTGAACGAGTGGCCGTTATCTTTCGCCTGCGGAGCGATGGGACAGGGGTGAATCACGCGTTCGGTCGCGTCTAATCGCGCCTCTTTCTTCGCCTTCTTCCGCTTCACGGATTTCGTGGCTCGACGTCGCGGCCGTTTTCGACTGTTACCAAGCCTTCGTCTCGCATAGACGTGCTTTTCTCCGAAAATCGATCTTCATTATCGACGCGTTCTTGTCTTTATCCGAAAGCGAACGACGTCGAAGCCGTAATTTCGTTTCTTCGATTCGTGGTTCCTCGATCGAGTCGACGAACTTGCGTTGCGTTTTCCGTTGTATACTCAATTCTTTTTTTTACACGAACTTTTTCTACACCATTGTGATTTACCACGAATTAGAAATTAGAATTGATTATAGACAATGCACCCGACCAGTCGGTCTTAGAACTACATTCGTTAGATCAAGGTATAATCGTGACATTTGAAACATACTACGTGATGCGAACATTTCAATACATTTTGGACAAATTGAACGATAAAACGCTAACAGTCATTGATGCGTGAAAGAAATTTTCAATTATGGATAGTATCAATAAAATTGAATTAGTACTGGCAGAATGAAGACCATTAACTTCGGAAACGTATCTATCGTGTAACAACAGAATTAGATGTATTTGTAGTCACCGTTATCGTTCTTGAACTTTATTCGAGCTGAGATTTACGATCTTGGCCAGCGAGCCTTAGAGAATGCGAGTGTAGTTAATTCATAATAAACATGTTACCGTTACGTTGTGAATCGTAATTCTTTGTGGACCCTTCGTCAGTGATGGTATACCGGGCGCGTATACCCATCTTCGGTCTAAACTTAGGCGAATCGGCAATTCTTCGTATCCCGTGTCGGCTGTGAGCCAGCTCGCAATTGATCGTAGCGCGGACAAGATACGATACACGATTGCCTATAAATAATGTTGCTCTTTCAAGATAATTTATCCCATCGTTATTGATCGCTGCATGGTACTTACGGTCTGCGATCTGAATATTTGACATTTCGACATTCGCGTAATTTATTTACATATGGATATATGTTTAGTCTGCTGATTACGGATAGCTTTAAAAGTGCTTTCAATTTGTTTCAAAAACGATATAATTATTTCTATATCGTACGAATTAACATACATCCGACGTACTCTTAAAATTAAGATTTAAGTTTGCATTAGAACTCGTAGAATGAGAACTTGAAGAACTTGAGAAATTCTTCGAAGAGCTTCTGCGTTTGCAACGATACAGGTTTTGCATCACGATATTTCCACGTCGAGCGTACAACATTACCACCACCTGCGTCGTGGAGACCCTCTCCTGTCTGTTATATGGTGTTGAGTACGCTAAAAGGGAATCTAAAATGCAGCGATAATGAGCACTGGTCAAACAACGACCTTTCTGTAGATGATACCACCGCCTCTTCGAACTACTCTCACCCGACTCCTGATACTCCGAGTGTCTTCGAGGAAAAGGACGGTCTTTCGTATGCACTTGTAGCTGCTAAGCGGCGAGACGTTCAAAGTAGACAAGCGCGTTGTATGACAAAAACGTCCGCCAAACGCTCCACGGGTTTGTAGATTCCAAGAGCTTGACTTTTCGAGCGTGACTAAATTTCCGCCTGCCTCGCGTTGTTCGATCAGTGATTCGATATAAAATCCAAAACGGCAGAAAAAGTCATTGGCTTTAGCGACGGAAGATAAATAGTAATTCGGTGACGTTTCTGATTCGACACAAATTTATCCTACGTTTCACGTGGAATTTTATAAAGTGGACGTAACGCGATTATCTTTTGAATATTTATGGATTTATATTGGAATCATGCGCTGCGTTTTCGTTGATTACCGTCGAAAAATTATCCGATCACGTAATCGTAGCTCGTGGTATTGCAAATTTCTAAAACGCTCGTTATCCAATATTTCACGTACACACAACATCAACGTTGCTGGCAAACGTCGAACGACCGATAAACAGCAGTACCGTGTACTCTAATTTTCCTCGTTCCAATATACATGTTCCTACACACGGAACCAAACCTTATACAAATCCTTAAACATTTCTTAAACACGATTTAAGATACTCGTCATGCAACCCTACATCGTGCGTTTCTTAATCAATTCTTACCATTATCGTAATTACGTCATCTACTTCTTCAGCGGTACATAGAAAATTCTAAACAAAAGTTTAAAGTCGGCCGTTTAATCAGGTATATTCTTTATAGTATTAATTGTTTAACTAATAAAACTTTTTCCTAATTTTATTAATAAAAAAGAAACTGTAAGAAAAATGTATCACTGATGGTTCACACTGTCGTGAACGTGTTACTGATTCGCGTGCCAAATATTCTCGCGTACCATCGATCATCGATATCGACATGTTCTTACTATAGATTTTGGTACTTTGTAGTACTTATCAACGATAAATGTTCCGTGAAGATCGGTAGATTATTTCTAGATTTTTGACGATTTTACAAAAAGCAAGGAACACATCGGAAAAGAAGATGAAGGAATAAATAATTACGGGGTGACTCGCGTTAAGATTTCTTTTTTGCCGTGATTTTTAAAATTCCGTAGAATTCTAAAGGACAATTTAATCGATTCGATCGTCGTTGCAACCAATAACGAGCGGAGCAGGTTTTAAAATTCTTACGCGCTATTGTCAGCCGAATTAATTATCTTGTCTTCTTGCTCCCTCCCTCTCCCGCTGTCCCTAAGGCTACCATCCGCCGTCTTTCTCTCCGGCCCCTATTATAAATGGAACGGCGAGATTTCTATCAGAAATTTACGGCAATATCGACAGGATTAAAAGTATTTACTCTCGGCTTCGACGTTAGTGGTTTTCCACCTTTTTCCTCGACCCATTGTTATGTTCTTTATTTATTATTTTATTTCGTCCTTTTTGTATCATTACCTTCGAAAAATCTTCCCCTATAGCTAACGGCATCAAACTTTCAAAGTAGCGTACCAACCTTACCCTCTTTGACCGTGCTCGTTACTTCTCTTCTTCTAACCGTTCTACCCTTACTCCTGTTTCAGGAAAGTTTCGAGAATGCGTTGAATCGACTTCGACTCGGCAAACTTGGGTCTTGGGAATGGATTCGACCTTGTTACTACTCCTTCTGACCGGTAAGTCAATCACTCACGAAACGCTAACAATTCCGAGAAGGAAAGACTCCGCGGTGGGAAGATTCTTTCCGATGAAACGTGGAATACGACGATCCTTAGGATCACTCGGAACTATTTACAACGACTGTAATTATATTCGTTCCTCGGTTGAACTTTGATCTATGTTTCTTCTGGTTATTTGCGAACAGTAGCGTCTTCATCAAAACGGGAGAACAATATTCCGCGATTATTCGCGCTATGTTGCGATCGCTCTCGCTACGTCGAAAGAAATGTATTTTTTTAATGAATTAAATACCATTAATAACACAAAGAAGTGCGTTTGAGAAGTTTCTTTGTGTCGATGTGCACAGAAACGTCTGCGAACAAAGGCATTGTTTTATCTCCTTTGTATTCTGGTAAGAAAGTAATTTCGATTTTTTAATTCGAAACGAAACTCAATTTTTTTTAATAGAATGAACTTAATCAATTCTATGATTTCCATCTTATTCAATGACTTTTTGCTATCTTTCTGGCAACTTCACGATTCGTAGTCGTGACACTGACAGAGCAATTAATAAAGAAAACATAAAATCATCTAGTTGTAAAAATCGATATTACTTTCTTGCAAATTCAATAGTCACGCAGATTTCCTATTCGTTTCTCATTTCGTTTAATCGTTCGCATTTGCGTCGAACTCGTTTAACGTCGATCAATTCGCGAAGATCGAAAAATTGTTAACCAACGTAATCCACGCTAGTTAGATACGAATTGACGTACTTGCAATTTTATTCTGTTCAATCGAATCGTGATGTAATGCGCAAAGAACGTAAGTAAAAATCCTCGACGTACTTCATTTAACGAAAAAAATGGTATCGTTATCATCGTCGAACGGATAATCAAGCGAAAGGATTACATCGAAAGGCGAAAAGTTATAGAGAAACTCGGGAAACTTTAGAGTTCGAGAATCTCTTCGCAGTGCTCTTACAGCGCTCAAGATACGATCTTTCTTTTTTCCTTCCTTCCATCCCACTTCCTCTCTTCTTTCCACGAATTCTTACGTAAGATGAGTCGACGCGTTCTATTTATTTTTATTCGATTCCGTATTTAACTTTTATAAGCGTATAATTGTTGTTGCTCATGGAATAATGGTCAATCGGTTCGAGACAACTTAACTTCTCGCGCATATTTCGATAAATATTCTATACTTGAAATTAAATTATTTAAATCATTTCTATATCTAACTGTAAATTAGTGTTTCTCGCACGCTATTCGAACCAACACTGGTAGCATCATCGTTCGTCGTCGGATCGATGAAAGAACCGATTGGTGGGTGGGCACTCGAACGAAACAAGCGTCTATGGTGACGTTTCCTTTTGATCGATATTCCGAATTATTCTCCCATCGATATGACAATTCCTTCTCGATTCGTATTCCGGATTGTTCTACAATCTCTATGGCGATTCTCTTACCTTTAACGAACCAACCGTGATGAAAATATTGCCCGTTATTTGTAGAACAAAATTGTCTCAGAACGTAAAGTTTTTTAACGGCAGAAAGATCGTCGAAACATGGCGATCTCAGGATGAATTATGTCGACGATTTGATCCTCCTAGTTCCGAGTTGGACCACGTCGTACTCGAGTGGATTTTCCTTTCTCGGGTCAAACGCTCGAACCAAGCGCCTTGGCAGTCGGGTAGGCTAAGTCGCTGGCCCGCAACGAACCCTTGAAATCCATCGGTGTGTTCGAGCATCAACGAATTCGACAAGCCAGACGCGGAAAATGAATTCTTCAACGGATAAAACGAGAGGGAATAAAGAGGGCCGCGATGGGAGGAGGGAGGGGGCAAGCGAGGAACAAAGAGAAAGCAGTCGAGAGGGAAAAATGGACGAATGCCAACGACAATAGAGAATTGGCAGCGATCGAGGTGCGATTCGCGTCGTTCCGTCGCACCGGAGCAGTCTTGTTCCATTAGTTTTCTCGGATGGTCCTAGGACGAACCATTGTGTACGTATCACCTAATACGCGTCAAAAGGAAAGAAAATCGGACGGATTGAGAGACCGAAAGAAACAAAAAGGAAAATGGCGACCTAGGGAAGAAGACAAGAATGTTGAAAGAAGCGATTCGGAACTCCATCGAAGAGCAACACTTCATCAACGACGTCGTGGAATTCGCAAATGGTTCCTTCTCATCGGAGCACGGTTGAAATAGACTAGAACGAGTGAAAAATGATCTTCAGATTTTGAATTTTCTCGAACATTTCAAACCTACCCTAAGGGAGCCCAGGAAGAACGAAAAAACTCTGCTTCTCTTGCGTGAATCTTCAAACGCTTGGATGCGATTTGACCAATGTGAATAGTGATGGGGAGATGAGAAGGAGGCAGAGAAAGCTAGAAAGTAGGATAACGACAATTGTTGACAACGCTCTGGTGCGTCAACAATAATATCTAGTCAATACGGTCAGGGCGAGAGACAGAGGTACGAAAGTAGGACAGGGCCACTCGGCGAAAGAACGTTTGATTTGGCAGCGATGGAGGTGCGAGTAGGACACTTCTATCAACGAACGACCAACGTACGGGCGTCGGCAGCGCTATTTTTTCCTCTTTTTTCGGACGAGCTTCGAATCGAGCGCGGACCGTCCTCTGCCTCTCACCTTGACAACTTCAGAGACATCCCCGCGGTGAACAGAAGGAAGAATCGCGTACGTACGTCACCGATCGAGAATTCTCTCCCTCTCTCTGTCACGTACACGTCGAGTTTCGCGTACGTACACGTTTTCTCTCTCTTTCTCTCTCCTCGTATGGTCCACGGTCGATGCAACGACGGACCGGAGACGAGAAAGTACGAAAGAGTTCCGCGTGCGATCGTATGGGTGCGTCTGCGTGTGAAGGTTCGCGCGTACGTACGCCGTTTGCATCGGTGTTGGTGTTAGTGGTGGTAAAAAATAGTGAGAAGCAAAGAGAGAAAAAGAGGGACGAAACACGAAGGGATAGATAGATAGATAGATAGATAGGGTCTACGGATAGAGGGAGAAAGAGGAATCGAGACGGGAGGTGGGAGGAAGAAGAACGACTAAAAGGAGAGAAGAAAAAAGGAGAAAGAAGTAGGTTTGGTTTGGCAGCGGGTGGTGGGCATCGAACTCGGGACATCGCGCGCGGATGACGAGTAATCGATCACGAGCACTCTGCCAACACTTCGTGACGAAGAGCGCAGTGATTCTCATTTTTGACGCGACGATTCGGTACTCCGGTACCTTCGATTTGCGCTAGAATCGATCGAGACCGAGGAAGCAACTGCAATTGCAGTTGGTAACCGAACGAGTGGATCCAGCGTTACGCGATACGACGTGCTGCTGTGAATTTCGCTGGATCTATCTCTGGATCACCTTCCGACGCCTGTTTGGTCTTCGTTCGCCATTGAGAAATTCGAAAATTATAGAATAGATCTATGCCCGTGAACTTAGATGGAAGCTCGAGGAAAGGAAAAATCAGTAGAGTGCAAGCGGAACGAAGCAATCGGAGAAATAGGAAACACCGAGATCCGTTTCGAGTAGCATCGATCATCGAGAAGGGTCTTTCGTTACCAGTTCTCGCGATCGAATAAAATCGCGAGGCTAAAAGTAGATGTTCGATGTTCGAGAAGTTCGACGAACTCGATTTAAATCGATTAGTAACTTGCACGTTGAAGGGACTCAACTCCGTAAGACGCGAACCTTTTGTAAAGAGGCGATGACGCGAAACATGGTCGTACTTCAGAACGAGACAAAGAAGAAAGCTCGATGCTGGTGGATCTGTAATTTATAATATTCTCGACAGGAACGCTTGCTTATTTTTCCTTTTTATTTTTATATTTTTTATGGAACTTCGTAAGAAAAAAGCGAGCAAAACGGAATAAGATTACGGGCTCGCGAGAAAACGCAGAGAGTGGCAACAAAAGGAATGCGTTGCGACGCGAATCAAAAGAGCTCGGACGAGTCCATCATGCAAATGCTCGAGCGGGAAAACTGAGAGCCACGTGTAGGAGATATCTCCGGGTGCGTTCGTAATGCTTTCGTGAAAAATACAGACAGAGAGAGACACTCCCTCTCCTCTCTTCCTGTCCCCGTCTCCTGTCCTCTCTGCCTACTGCCCCTACCCCCTTGACGCCACTGTCCCCCTGGCCATCCCTGTATCGATTTCTGGCCGATGGAGTATCGCGATACTCGTTCTCCCTCTTTCCTGCCTTTTCCACTGCTTTCCTCTCTCTTTCTCTCTTTCCGTCCTCCTGTCCTGTCCTATCCTTCCCCGGACTCCTCTCTATTCCAGGATCGTCTCTCTTTGCGATTCCTTCCTCCTTCCTCCGTCGCTGTCTAGCCGTATCACCCCTGTATTTATCTTTCTCTTTCGCTCTTTGCTCGGCCTTTTTTCACTCTTTCTCCTCTGGTCTTCCTCTTTCTTCCCCTCCCATCGGTCCTGGCCATTCCTCACTTTGTGTTCGTGCATCCTTGTACCGTGGTTCTTCCTACGGATACGGAGAGGTGAACGGACATCCAGCCGAGGCGAACGACTACTCGATGCCGATTTTTTTCACGCTCCACCTTGCATCCACCTACCGTGCCACCCGCCGATGCGATCGTTCTTTTTACTTCGTGCCGGTAAAAAATTGTACGTAAGGTATCGAGCTTCTTTTTCTTTCTCGCCGCGAGACGATAGAAAAGGAAGCTTGCGACAACCAAACCAAGAGTTAATCGATGTGAGCGTCGCGTGGGGATGTTAACGACTGACGAAAGACTCCGGAGAACATTTCTTTTCATCGATTTTTCTGATCTATAAATTTCTAGGATCGGTATTGCATATGTATGAAACGATAACTCGTGACTCTTGCAAAGCTTTTCTTCAAATTGTTTCGTTCGTGAATATCATACGTCCTTTTCGCGACTGCTGCGCTACGTAGCTGTCGTTTTTTAATCTTTAACACGTTGACTGCCATGTCACCCATATTTGGGTGACACGTATCTGTGTACAAAATTAGCGTAATCCGTATTTTGGCAACGGCCTTATTTTCTTACGTAAGACGTAGATATCTAATGAAAAATTTAGGCCATTTTTCAATATTTTGGCAGTCGAAGTGTTAAATTTGCGAGTTAATCGATGTGTAAGTGAGAATATCAACGACCAACGAAAGATTCTAAAGAACATTGCTTTCCGTCGATTTCATTGATCCATAAATTTATAAATAAATTATAACTCGTAACTCTTATAACTCGTTTCTTTCCAATTTGTTTCGTTATCGCCACTTTTTTCATTTTGGAATAATCAAAGATATTGATACAAAATTAATAATGAATGTTAAATAATTAAAATTACCATTGCAAAAATATTTTAACGCACAGTGCTTATAAAATTCAATACCCCCGGTTTTCGATGGGAGGAACTTGTCCGTTCTACGAGTGGACGTACGATCGACGCGCGGAACGATAAAAACTGCTGATCCCCGTGAATAAATAATTGGAGGATCTCTTTCAGTCTCTCCCTTTTTTCTTCCTTCGTTCGTTATTTTCGTTCTCGTTCGTTTTCTCTTTAAAAGGTCCGCTGTTGGATAAAAAACATTAAATCGTTAAGAACGATTCGACGTATCCAGAATTCGCCAATTAGAAAATTGCAAGATCGAGTAAATTACGCTTTTTTAAGAACACTACTCTAGACTGTCCTGCAAGAAGTGTCATTTTTCTTATAACAAATAACGAATGACAATGAGAGATCATCTTGGTTAATCAAATTCCCAGAAAGAAAGATATTCGGATAAAGTCAGATAAATTCATCGCTCGTAGAAACGTGGAAAAAACATCGATACATAAAAAAAATAATAATGTCGTTATCAAAGTTTTGTTCGCCAAGGATGCTTACCTCACCATTACTCGACTCAAGGGCTCACTTGTCTCTAAACCGGTGAAACGTGACTGCGTTTCCAGATAACGGCACTTACTTTATGAGATGGCGAGCCCGGTATCTAGTAGCAGGAACCAGCACCGTATCTACGCCAGGATGTATGGTACGAGCAAACCCTTTATCGCCGTAACATCGAGAACTTGTCGATTACTCGCAATTTCAACCGTCGTGTCGTGCAATTTTCTCATTGAAAAGTTCGAGTCCAGAGGTCACTCGTATGGCGTGTTTAATCGAAATATTTTGTTATCGAAGTTTCATTCTCTATTCTGAGAAACGTCGATGAATATAGGCAATACACGTCATATAATACAATCCACACATTTTAACATAAGCACTTGTTAGCTAATTAACTCATTAGACGCCAATGTATCGATTTTAAAGCACGAATAATTCGAATATTTTGTTTCGAGCATTTCTTTATACTAAATTACTTTATTACAATTATAGCTCATCCTGCCGGCGTCCCAAAAATTATATTGGAGCGTATAATGGATTAATTTAAAAATCCATCTCTTAGATGGTGTCATGAATTTTGTATTCGTATAAAAAAAAGTTTCTTTGTCCTTGAAAGTGAACGTTTTTACGTAGAAGAACGACGAATCTATGTTTCAACGAATTCAACTTATTTCACGCCGTTCGTCAGATTCTTCCACGAGTTAAATACAATTTCATAATTCATGGTGAATGCTCGACGTTTCCCTCGTCTGTGTATCTTTTCTCCCCTTTCGTTTCTTCCCTTCTTTCTCCCTTTTTTTTACAAACACGATCTCGTTTCTCGTCGTTCCACAAATTATAAAACCGAGCGTTATGAGAATGAATACTTGCGGTGACTCGTCGCAGGCACGTATCTGTACGTACATTTTATGCGTACGTTTTATGTGTGCGCTTTATACTACCCTTCCGCGACATCAAATACTCTTTTATTGTTTCGCGCGGTAAGGTGAAACCTTCTGTACGTAACAACGTGGCTTTCGTCGAAGTATCGCGCGTCATATGAGCAAGTGAAAAGCGAAACACGCGTACGTGTATGCGTGTTCAGGACAGAACGAGCTCGCGTATTAACGCGTTTCGCGTTTAACGTCAAATTAATGTTCTCAAACTTTGGAATTGCTTTCCTGTAATTTCGTGTGGAATTTTAATCGACCAACGACTAATTAACAAAAGGGAATCACAAGTCGAAAGAAAGAAATTTCCACCTTGAAAATCGTCACACGGACTGTCGAGACAACGCGAAGTCGAACTTGTAGTCTCGCGCGGTAAAATTTAACGTCAAATTAATGCTCTCGAGCTTTGAAATCGATCGCCTGTAATTTCGCACGGAATTTCAGTCGAAGGCTGACTAACAGTCGAAACAAAGAGATTTTCACCTTGAAATTTTTGAATAGACATATATTTTGGAATATTTGGAATAGAATATAGTCTGGACAGTCCAGCTCGAGACGCTTGTCCATGCGGTTTGAATTTTGTGGAAGAACGTTTGTATCGTACGTTCGCGAGTTCGTACTTGAGAATTAAAAAGGGAATGCGAAAAAAAAGGAAGATACGCGTTCCGACCGTTCGATTTCCGTAAAATCGATTTTGCATGGTCGTCGTTGCGGTTGCCGCTTTGCAAATCCCGTTGCTGCGGAGATCGGAAGCGCACAGGGCGCATTGCCAGAGGCAGCGAAATGTATGTTTAATATTTACTAGCGACCGCAGAGCAGAAGCAGGATGTATAGGCATCGCGCATAGATGACCCATGGCAACAAAAACACGATGATCGAATGACTGTTCGGGAAAACTGCTTCCTCCCTCGTAGATATTTTGCGTGAAAGGAGAATAAGCGTATAACGAGGAGAACGCATTTCTCTTCGCGTGCGCGCGCGTTAAATTTTCAACTCGGTACTGTTCTCCGCCATGAAAAGAAAAAGCTACTATCCAAACGCGGTACGTATTTATTTGAATAGTATGTTGTAGTTTTTTTGAAGTTTTCACGCTGTTCTTCCCCCCGTTAAAGAAGCTTTTAAATCTGCCAGATACTTACTTCGATTTTACAATAAGAAGTGGAAAGAATAAGTCTTGCTTAATGGACCCGTGATATGTTATTGTTTTTGTCTCGTTGAACCATAACAGAGCTCGGTACGAGATAAAGTGAACAAATTGAAAGTTTCTTTGCTTTATATACGGATATAACCAAAATATTTACGGATTCGACATTTGTATCTTCATTTTTTCATTATTTTTCATCTTTCTTCCTTTTGACATTCTCTTTTCAATTTTTATTTTTACCGAACATTAACCGATCATGAAGATCGATTCGTCATGGAGGAATTAATTTTACAACGCATCGAGGGAACGCAACGACGTGTGCATCAAAAATCAAATATCTCTCAACAATGTATTAATATACTCACTGACGTTTTGAATAATTGCTTTCGCGTTTAAACAAAAAATAATCGTGAATATCCTCGCGGAAAATAATTTTCCCTTTGCTCGATCCGATTCCTTTCTCCTTGACATAATCCGCAAGTCACGTCGAAAAAAACCCATCGAATTTAAATATCGAAGAGAAATGCTTCATTTTCTACCTAAAACAAATCCCATCGAGAATATCCTCGATATCGTACCTATCTCGCACCCGTAAGCGTACCCGCGGGTGCGTATCTCACTGATAATTGATCCCGGTCACGAGACAACGTCGATACGAGGCCGTGGTTGTCATCGACGTCGTGAGAGCTAGACAAGTCGGCACCTAACGTCAGTGGTAACTCGCGATGCTTATTGTTCGTACCTCAAATTGTATTTTCACCCCGACGTATCTGTCATACGTCGTTTCCGCGCCTAATCCATCAAGGGAGCTCCACGCCCCACTCGTTAGGGATACCAGTTCTGGCGTCGCCAGTTCGTCTCCGTATGCACGTTATTGCATCATGGAAGTTCGTTCGTAGAGCTGCTTATGTTGCGTCGTGCTTCGCGCAAAATCATGGAGATTTCGACGGTGGCACGAGGTAAACCAAACCATCCGCCGTTATTTCGCACGATATCCTACAACGAGTAGGATCCCATACGTTCTAGCTTCGGATCCAGTCTCGATATCCAATCGACGACGTGCTGCTGTTAATCTATTTGCGTCGCAGCTCTTAAAAGACTGCTGGCTTTCGTTAATCCAAGAAGTTCGAGCGACACACGCCCATCGAGAAAAATTGTCACGCGACGACTGTCACCGCGGAATATTTCGCTCCAAGATGTAAATAGGTCCCTGCGAAAGAACTGCTAAGGATTTTTTTAACTAACGTTATCCGACGTTAATTAAAACGCCTTAAGCGAACAAGCACCTGAACGGCGTATAGAAGAGGACAAGGGAAAAAGTCGAAATCGATTTTTCCCCTAAAACGAATTTCGTATTCTTAGCAGGCGAGACAAATGTTCGGTTTTCGAGCTTTCCGTACTAGAAAATAAAAAAGTGTTAACTGTCGATAGCTCGCCATTATCGATTGCTATATTCTTTCGTTCTTCGAAGACGTGACGCGTATCAACGGCAGAAATCAAGTCGATATGAGTTCTAATTTTGTTAAAAATTCTCACCCCCCAAAAATTGCACAAATTAGATTAAATCGCTGGTCAAATTCATCATCATCGTAAGAGGCACGACGCAATCGTCGATTTGGAGTTTAAACTCATGGACCTTCGTACAGTTGTAATCTTTATCGGAGTCTAAAAAAGATTTCCGATCGTTTAAAAAAAGAACAAAATTTCAGACTAATGCAAATTCGAGTCTATAGTTTCTTCAATCATTGTGTGACGAAATATCGATTCTTAGAAGCGTCGATTCCCACTTCAAAATCCAACAAGTTGCACTTTGAAAAGGCAATTAAAGCAAACGATTTTTGGCTAACTCTAATTGAATCGATTCGATGAAAGATAGAAAACGTTTATAGCATTTCGGGCAACGTTGAGTCGATCTGAACTGCCATCAAATTCGCACTAATATTGTATATCGCGATTGAACGGTGCTCGGTCTTTCTAGACTACGAAAATAATCGAAATACTATCGGAAGTTAGAGCGGACGATGGTCGATGAAAGGCGTTTCGCGTTAACGGCGCTCCCGCGTTTTCGTTCATGAGTCATACGCCGTGACACTTTTATGTCCGTCCGCCGTGCAGAAACGCGCATCCAAAATTTATAGCCGCTATGCGTTTGTTATCCCCGTTTTGTCGCGACTTTATATATCTGCCCATGTATACCTACGTATACACGTGTCCGAACGTATATAAACACGTACGTGTACACGATCAAACGCGCGCACAATAAACGAATCGCCACAAGTTGCACAATCCCGATGCGTCGAGTAATAACGATTCGCTTTCATGATAATCCGATCTCCTCGATTTTCCCCGATCTATCATTGTTCTGTGTCGTCGAGAATTTGTCGGTTAATATGGCTAATAGAAACTATGTCGACGAGCGAACGTCCCTTTACAAATCGAAAATGGAGGCAACGAACGAAAAGTTTACGAACGCTTCTCGATACGAATATAATAGCGTTTATACATATAAAGCTATCGGTACAAGGAAATCGACGCTATTCGCATCGTTTCCGTTTTCTAGTCAGCACCATTTTACTGGAAACTTTTTTCATTTCAATCTAATCTACGCGTGGGACTTATACTGAGAAAAAATACGTAGTTTTTATTCATACGAGTCCTTCTGTCGCAGTAATTTGATCGAAATATCGGATTGTTCGGAAAATTTCTATCGGTTTTTTAACATTCATTAATGTAAAAAATCTAATATAAAATAACAAATATAAACATAATATAAAATATAACATATTTTTTATTGGCGAAGACCTTTCGGACAATTCAGTATAATTCAACGAAAGTCGTCGACGCTACATTCTTTTCGAATTTCAACAGAACAATACTCTCGTTACCTAATTGTACAGTCAATCGCTGCCTGTTCCGATTTAAACGCCGTGTCTGGGCGAAAGAAAGAAAGCAAAACGCGGTTGCAGAGACAAAAGATGCAGGGACAACAAACAATGTTGGTAAGAGAAAATAAAAATGAATTGTCGTTCCGCATCGTCCTTCATTCTTTCGGACTCTTTTGTACCACCGGTGCAACAAGCACGACGCGCAATGTCCACTAAAATACTATTCTAAAATGCTATTCTATAATCTTATTTCCTACTAAAACCATGGAGAAAGACAAGGTGGAACGCGAAGATCGCCATGGACGCTTTTAACCTGCCGAATACTGCAAAAGGCGCGTTATCGATCCTTCCGACGAAAGCCAAAAATAACTCGGCTAAATTTGATTGTTCGCTCCTGAATAACCGATATCCTTTAACCTTATGTTAACTTCTCGTGCCGTATATATGTGCCATTAAAAAAAAAAGTAATAATTATACTAAAAAATAGAAGAAAATAATTATAATAAATAGTTTAATTAATTAGCACTGAAGAGTGTTTAAAAACACACACACACACACACACACACACACGCACAAAACAAAGAAAAATCAGTTAAAGTTAAATCTCTTCGAAACTTTTCTATTTTCCCGGATCGTCGAAGCTTCCGAAAAAAGAGACAAGCGATTCCATATCGAAGATATTGAATAAAATATAGACACCATCGAGGGGCTTCGTGATACGTCGATAACTGTACTAAAAAAGATATCTCAGAAATATACGCCCTATTTTCGCTTACCCGCGTCACCTTCTTTGCACTTTGCATCTCTCTTTCGTCGTCTGCGACACCCTACGTTCCCCTTTATAAGGATGAATCTTCCTCCTGCATGTAATTCGAGCTTATGTCAGCCGTCGACATGTAGCGACTGTCGATGAATTTCGACCTTGGAATAGATTAACGTTTCATTATTGCTTCATGCGAGAGAACCTATCGTATCTGTTAAAAATGAAGACTCGTTTCACGAAATCAGAAACGATCGATTATTAAAAATAGCATCAGTGCCAAGAAACACGGCATTACGAAGAAGCGTGACTCGACCATTTCTTCGAATCACTTTGGTCGTTATACAACTCACGAACGCGAATACCATTACGTATTTCACTTGTTGAATTAACCCTTTATTCACCGTCGAGTTTTAATCAGATTTTCTTCGATCGATATCCGTTTAACACGATTGTGAGTTTTGTAGGGACTGTAAAAATACATAAAAAAAAATGAAGAACAAGCGGGTCGCTTTACACCTAATTTATTATAATAAATAATAATATAATAAATAAATATAATTTAGCATAAGAATCGGTGGAAACTTTGTCGACTACTCAATAATATAATATATTTAATATAATTTTGATTTAAAAGGCTCGACACTTTTTCGACTGCCTACAATATAAAATTCTAAAAGATATTTATCCATTCTCCTGCCTTCAGAAGCATGGATGTCGCCTTTTTCGAGGCACGGACGAACGAATGGCTCATGTAATCGCGTTACACGAGACGAGTAGTTAATCAGACGCGCTTGTCGTTATTTCTACTACTCGATCGTCTTTCGAGGTAACGCAATAACGTTCGATTATTGGTAGCGCACGAAGGCAAGGAGAATGTCGTCGATACGAAGCACGGTGTCTTGTGTGAAAGGGTCAGGTCGCGTGATAAACGGGATTTAGACAAGGAAAGCGATCGCGGAAGAAGAGAGGAGCGAGATGTTGACTTTCTTGCTCGTATATCAAAGTTCTCGCGCATTCCGCGCTTCCGTTCGAGCTTTTTCTTCTCTTCCTTGACTGGGTTAACGGTACGACGAAATCGAATAAGTATACGAGAACGGAACGACAAAGGATCGCGAAGAATTCCTCCTCGATTCGACCGATACCGTTTCTCAACCTTTCGCGAGATCCGTAAAAGCTTCCGGTGCGAAAGCAGCTGGATTTTATGCGATAAATCATGGTATCGCTTATTTTCGCTTGACCCGATGATCCGTTGACGAACAAACACCGTCTATCCAGCCTCTTATAATTTTTATTAGATTTATTTTTTAAGTTATTTTTATATAATAGAAAAATATCAATATATTAGCATGAAAGTAATTTCGATTTTAACTATCATGAATCGTGAAGTTCATTGAACAAAATAAAATATATATAATTGATTAAAGTTCATTCTTTGTATAAAGAGACCTCGAATATCTGATGAAGAATTGCGCCCCGATACTTATTGTTAAGCAAGAGACATGGAAATGTTTGAGAAAAATTTTTAGCACTCATCTTCCAACCTCTCGACAGCTCAGTAGTTCAAGATGATTGAAATCAAACGCGATATAAAACCACTGAAATGAAGTTCATTTAATTTCTACATCAATACTGGTATCTGCGAAATTATCACGTTCAACCATATGCTTGCATCCCGATACCTAGACAAGCAAAGTGAAATAATATTTATTTAATTTTTTGTATGGATAATAGTAAGCACATTTTTATCGAACGAATCCAGATACGTTCGTGGTAACGATTAAGTGACTTTTTCCTGCTTTCCTTCTTCGAATTAACGCGAAGAGGACACGTTAGTGTCATCAAAGATGAAATTGTAGGCGACGACAGTGTCGATTTCAGAGGTAAAGTTTACCGGTAAACCAAAGTTCACTGGTAATTTCTCATTCGCCACACCTCAAAGTACACTTTAATTACGTTAAACGGGAAGTAAATTACATTAGATTGTCAGCGCTCGAGGATGTAAGTCCCCTGGTCCTCCACCCACCTCGCGAATACTGGCGGATGATCGCCCCTTACCCGTCCTCGGCTACCGACCGTACCCCGACTTCGTTTCCCACAAATTGGATCGTAAAATAAAACGAGCTTTAATTAATTATGACTGGATAATGGAGTTTTCAATTAGACGTCCTTAACCGCGCCAAGATAAAACGATATTCTTGCTATGATCGAAGAAACGACCGATTTAATGCAAGTCGTATGACGTTAAAAATAATTTTTTTTTGTCTCCACCGTTTTCACTTCCCCCCCCCCTCTCTCTCTCTCT
>JAITYT010001658.1:903213-922622 GCA_025433975.1 Liostenogaster flavolineata
CTCTCTCTGCGTGCATATGTGCGTGTGCGTGTGTATGTATTCTCAAACAAGGAGATACTCAAGGCAAATCTTTGATTAACCAATGGATATTAATCGAAAAAGTACAGGAAAAAATTAGAATCGAACGAATACGTAACCGCACGTAGAAACGCAAAGACTCGCGGTATAATTTTAAGCGAGAAATTCGCGCGGAAAAACGCGGTAACGTAATTTACACGGTTTATGAACATGGTAGACCACACATCGCGAGATCGACGTAATAAACGTAATTCCAGCTTCTTAAGAGAAAAAATCGAAAATCCTGCGAGTTTGCGCTGGTGAAAACGTGACGCTCGTACGAATGACGTGAAAATTATTCTTGCGCAACGACGCGCTGCCTTTCGTATTCTCTCGTCGTATACTTAAAAGTACGCATTCATATATGCATCATAGGCGTTAATGTGCTTTTTACAAGTTTTCCCTCGACAAATATTGCAAGGTAAATTTTCACGAATTTAACTGTCGCTTCGCGGAAAATATTACAACGTCGAATCGTGCCGTTTGATCAATTTCTGAAGTGTCTCTCAAAAGGCGGTACGATTCGTTCGATGGATCGAACGCGAATACGGCTGCACGGAACCTTGAAAATTCGGCTCAGAGAGCTATTCGTAAAAGTAAGTAAAAACGATGTAAATGATCGCCGGCTAGAAAGATCCTTGACCCTTTGTAGTGGAGCTCGCGCGTTGAAAGAGAGCTTTAATCGTGCTTACGAACGGTTTCAAACTCGGTCAGAGAGAAGGTGCGATTTAGAAGATTAATCTTTCGAGATAACGAATTTTTACGAGACAAAAATTCTTTACAGAGCTTCTTTTCACGATACGATGGGTAAAGGAGACGAATTAGAAGAGTAACGATAACCACCGGCCGACCTTGAATTTACATGGAAGAACGAACCACCAAAGGCGATAGAAATGACCAAAAGGAAAAGCAAAGCTCGAGCAGCCGCTATTAAGAAACGACCTACAGAAAAAGCTGAGCTCGAAGCTTCGCATTAAAAAACATCTTTAAAAAAAATTTCAGCTCGACCCGTTGCATTAACACGTTCACAACGAGTTGTACTACCGATGGTACAAATGGAACCAAACACAGTTTCTCTTTTATTTAACTTTTTATACTCGACAATAAATAGGATAAGAAATATATCCGGTTGAACGACCGATTTTGAGTTTTCGTTTAGAATTATTTGCGTATAGCTAAAAAATTCAACAACGTAATTGCGAGAATACCTTTTCTCAATGGAGAAACGCATGATTCAGAGCCTGGTCAGGAACGTACTACAAGACGACCTAACAAAAAACCAAAGCTCGAATCGTCGCATTAAAAAACGACCTAAAGAAAAAGTAATGCTTGTATCCCCGAATTAAAAAACGACCCAAAGGAAAAGCAAAGCTCGAACCGTCGCATCCCGAGCTGTCAGGCGCTAGTCCGTTCTGACGTAGAGCACCGCGCAAAAATGTCACCGGTAGGAGGAAACAATGGCTACGATGAAATAGAGCAATCGTGCGCACGCTCGTTCGAGCGCTTCAACGCAAAGGCGCGTGTAGTTACGTACGTACGTACGTATGTACGTACATGTCGTATTCAGCATCGAGACAATTAGAGATTAAATGGAAGATGGCATCGCGCGTGTGTCGCATGAATAATAGAGGATAGACGTCGGACAAGATGTACGAGGATGCGAGATGACGCATCGCGTCGCGCGCGTCTCGACTTTTGCTTCAGCTCTCGAATCTAGAGTCGCGACGCGGAATCCTACTCGACTTGATTCGTTCTGTAAAAATCGATACGTGAAAGAAATGGAGTTTAACTAACTCCTTAGAAGCGTCGAAGGACGAGTTCGAATAGAACTTTATTAGGTTATTAAACAACATCATTGAATTATACTGCGGAAAAGATAGCATTAGGTCTACCAGAAAGTTTTGTCGTCTTTGAAGTAACAGAAACTAATTCATTTTAGATATAATATTAGATATTAACCACCTCTTCTAAAAATATGAATATGAGAAACTAAAAAAATGTATATACCAAGCACATAAGTAGAAATGCAATGGTCGAAAAAGTCAATGTCGAAGTTTCAGATAACATTACGTGACCGAACTTTCCGGTAGACCTAATACTTGTAAGATCGACTAAGAAAGCGACTAAGAAAGGTAAAATACCATCACTTTTTTCCAGCGTGCAATTTTGGTGCCGTTCTCGGTCAGCAAGGTCCTGACTTCGTTCTCGAGCCGCCAAGCACCTTGGTCTTCTCGAACACCACGGGCTCGCAATTGAGTTGCTCCGCTCATGGAAGTCCGACTCCTCACGTAACGTGGATAACGAGTCCGGATCAAAGATCTGTCACGGCAGTACCAGGTCTTCGGTAAGTCGAACAAATTATCCTTCCGTTCTACCCGTAAGCGCCCTCGATTCTTCGCGAAGACTCGGTTTCGTTCAGTAAGGAATTACGACAATCGTGATACTTCGAGCTAATGATAAACGAAGTTAATTCGCAAACGATTTTCATTATTTCGTCTTCGAGTGAGAAAAATGCATAGGTTAAAAAAAGTTGATCGACGTTAAAAAAAATATCACGAGTTCTTAACGCGTTAAGCGCCGATGATTTTGTCTGGTTGTTATTAGTGACCGGAGTACTTAGAATGTTTATAATTGTAAAAATTAAATGAACATTTAAATATCATAGCTAATCAGAGAATGATCTTGTATAAAAATATTTATTATGTTTTTGTCATTGCGCGCAAGTAACAATGAAAATACTTTCGCGATGCCTCGAGCAAAACGTGTGAATTTGACGTGACGCTCGACGGTTAATTAAACCGAGGGAAAGATGGAATAAAAATTCGAAGAATTTCATCCGTTACGTCGAGTCCGAATGGCGACAATCCTTTTCGAACGCGTTCGGTCGTTAACATGCCATTGTATCGCTCTTATTTTAATTTCAAAGCTGATTTTTAAAGAGCTTGCAGTTACTTCGAAGTTTCAGAAAAGACGAAATCTTTCCACGTCTGTCGACCGTCGAGTAAAACGACGCGAATAGATCGAGAGACGATAATTACGTTTATTCGTCTCGGATATAACATGCTCATCGTATTTCGTTGCGTTGGATTTCGCGACAGTTATCGCGTAATCGGACAGAAAATAGATTCGATCCGTAGCATTTTCCAGTAACTCTTTCCATGGAATTTTCGCGATTCGATAACATGAAAATGGCGCGCCATCGCGATAATCCCTATCTTCCCTTCCGCTCAAAGGAGCGTCCCTTCGAGCACGATCTCCTTTTTGAAACGATATTTCGCAGTAATTTTTAACGGCGGTTCGTCAAGCCCGTTGTAAAATCATTCCGTCCAGCGGAAATTTCGGCGCAGAATTTACAAGTGCATTCGGTACAATAGGCGGATCTAAGCGGATTAAAGCGTCGGGGACTCGGAACTTTCGAACCACGGGAAATTGGCAGAGTTTCCGTGGACAATCGATCATGCATTATTTTGCAAGCAAAAACTATGTATTTCGCGAGCCGCGTGCCGAGCATCGAATATAACTAGCATAGCAACGATTGGTCAAATGACCGTTCTTAAATCTTCCTTTGTAATTTCTTACGTGGGAAACTTTTCTTTTCGTCTGTACAATCTAAACGAAATAAAACAAAAATGAATTTATTATTTTTTAATTACGTGTTAGTACCAAGTCGACTCGCGTTTAATCTCATGAAGTATAACTTTTTAACAAATATTTAGGTAGGAATGCATGATAAAATTCCCAAAAAAGTTTAAAGTATTTCGTAGAATGTTATCTGTGGTTGTGAATTTTTTCCAAATTTTTTATCTGCAAATAAAGAGAATTAAAATGATACCGAAAGATGAGAAACTGTACAAAAGTGTGGAAAGAAGTGAAGAAAATGATGAAAAATGCAGATTTCGCATTGAAGTTTTCCATCAAATCTATTCTTTCTTTTTAAAGCTGTTGGACATTGGCCATTACCTTCAATTAGTCGGGGAAAAGAAAAGAAAAGAAAAGCCGTGACGCGATTCAATCTCGACTAATTTAGACTTCGAAAATCCAGGATATGTTCGATAAGATGCAAATCTTCGGATAACGACTCCCGCACGAAGTCGACGATGGAAAATGACTCGCGAGCTTCTTATCGATTCGGAGGATAAAAGTCCTCGTCGAAAGTTCGACGCCGTAACGTCCGGTAATAGCGAGCGCGAGGCACTTCGAGAAACTATTTCCTCCCGTTAATCGAAACGTTCCTTGACTCGTACGTTCCTCGAGTTCGTTCAAGCGAATTTCTCCGAGCGCGACGTCCTTTAAGAGGATCGATCGATCGATGCCAAGAAGAGATTTACCCTCGCGATTCAACGGCGCAATCGATTACGACTCGAGGAAGAAGGCACGCGTTGCACCCGCTTCTCCCTTCGTTGAAAGAGCTTTCTTCTGAAGGAGAAACTTCGTTCGTGGGAGCTACTTTAATTCACGGCAAAGTTTTCGAAGAAAAGAAGCCTCCACTCGAATCATCGATTTTTTGTTTTGTTTTGAAAATTACATTTTTCTACTTATTTATTTGTTTCGTTCGGTCGACGCTCGAGACGATGAATATCCGAAAATCGCATCGTTGAAGTTACCTAAACGCAAATGTAAGTCGACGACGGTACTTTCGCGCAACGGTATTACTCCTTCCCTTCTCTCCCATCCTCTCTTCTTCTTCGTTCCTTCGTCGTTCGAAATGAACGTTATCCTTGAAACGCCGCATCTGGATCTTCGCGCGCTACAAAGGAAGGGAAAAACCGTGCAAAAGTTTGCTCGTCGTAATGCGACCTTTCAAAAGCTCTTTCTTACCTTTGGAAATGCGGCTCTCCGCGCGCGCAATCAGCATTCGTATTCGCTGAAATCGTCTTCTTACGATCATATACGGCTTTCGATACGACCGATACGCCGAAAGAAAGAATTTCCATTTCCGTGGCGTTTCGCCTTAAAAATAAAAACAAGAGAGAGGAGAGAGAGGAAAATAAATATTGCATTGGCAAGAAAACAATTTCGGTTCTTAAATGCGAAATAAAACTCAATCTTTTATACAAAGAACAAAATTCTATTATTATTTTATTTTGTTTCATAGATATTTTCCGTTTTGTTCGTCGGTCTTTCGCCATATTTTTAGCAACTTCGTAATTCGTAATCGTAACGCTGACGGAAGTCGTTTAAAGAAAAATATAATTTGCGTAAACCGAAATTTTCCACCTAATCAAAGTACGTTTTTCCTCGTTTACTTTTTTTTTCTTCTTACGCGCCAAATTCTTTTTGTTACTACTCGTTTTTATTAATTCCGCTCGAATCGAATTTGTTGCGTTTCGCAATTCGAAGAGATAAGATTACACCTCTACGAAGGTAGAGTTACTAAAACAAAGGAAAAGGGAAGCAGCTCGCTTTCGATCGTCCATCGAACGTAATTTACGAGCGAGTATCGAACCGGCGTAACCAACGAGGGGAAGAGACCTCCTGACCCTATCGACGTCTTCCCTTTACGCCTTTCAAGGATCCTCGGTCTCGCATTCATTCGCTCCAGCCGCATCCAAAGTAACGATTCTCATTAGACGCGCGGAACTTCCGGTCGATGCCCGCGCGATTTCCATTTGCGATTTCACAAAATTGACCAGCCGCGCTCGATGTTCGATGCCCCATACTCGCCTCGAGATTCGGGCTAAATTTCTTGGAGTTTCGTGCCCCCATTGGAAGGAGGAAGAAAAATCGTAGAAAAAGGAACGAGAGGAGAAGGAGGAGGAGGGAATGAGGATCGCGCTGGACGAGCGTCATCCGCCACGAACGAACGAGAGAAAATTAAAGAAGAAAAGCGCGATGGAGAAAACGGATTGCCCTCCCTTCCTCCCTCCCATCTTCTCCTCCTTCGTCTGCCTATTTTACTCTTAATGGTGCTTATGCAGCAACTCGATGTAATTTCAACCCGAAAGTAAGATCTATCTTGGTGGGCGATCACGCGAGAAATTCCGACTTTGCGGAATCTCTCGCGATATTTAACCTCCAAGTGCCTCACTCGCACGAGTGTCCGGTGTAACATTCAGCTTTGACTTAAATAATAATAACGGATCGAATAAAGTCTGAAATATTTTGATTTTTTTTACGAGTGCGGGCAAACAATTGCGATAAGATTAAGAAATCAGGATAGAGACGTATTCTTTAAAATGAATCGTAAAGCAAGGGGTTAAAACAAGGGAATCGACAAGTTTTCATTCCTGATTATTTATGCGATCTTCCTATCGATTATTCGCTTCGAAATAGGCGTCAATGTTTGACGCCGACGGTATTAGTACGTCGTCGAAAACGTACGAGCGCCTTCGTGACCCTGGTCAACAGAAAGGATCGATTCAGTCTCGAAGGGATCGATTCAACTTCGAAAGGATTGATCCAGCCTCGAAAAGGTCGATGAGCCGACAAGAGCAATCATCGATGCCTTTTTCTCTTGTTCGTTTTTTATTTTCTATTTTTTCATTCATTTTTGTTTTTCCACTCAGTCCTTTCTCTCGACCCAGTCGTATTCCATGTAGGATTTCACAAGGTTCGTGCGCGACGCGACGGATTTGGAAACGTCGTCCAATTGAATAAATTTCTCTTCCTATTTCCGTCGGCTCTAAAGTCTCGTACGAGGAGAAACGGCGCGGTACGGCTCTTACGCGACCGCAAACGTTGCGAGTAGATTCTGGTTTGCGTCGGGGGTTTATTATAATTCGCGGGCTCCGCGTTCACCAACCTTGATGTACGGTCAAGATTCTCTCGTCGTAGCGCGCAAACACGGAGGAGCGAAGGTTTGCCTGATACGGAAAGAGGACGCGATAACGACGGTAACCATGGGAGCAGCTCGTTTCGATTTTTTTTTTTCTTTTTTCGTGATTCGTCGTAGCACTCGACGTTCACGTACGGTATTTCATCAGCTAACTTTCGATATTTCGCACCTTCCACCGTAACGACCGCGTTGCCTTTATCTTCATTTTGCCCTTGTGATAATTTCTTTTTTTTTAATTCCTCGAGTATTTACAATTTGTGCAAGAATAGGCATTCCGTAAATTGTTTTAGTGGACTTTTGATAGTAGGTTTGCAACTCTGGAGAATTGTCGTCCAAGATTACAAATAAGCAATTTTATAGGTCAGAATGGAAGATCGATAACAAATTGGGTTATCCGGAAAGTTCGTGCCGATTTTCGTCTTTTTTTTAATTTATTTATTATTTTATTATTTATATTATATTTTTATTATATATTTTATTTTATATAAAATGAATAATTATATATTATATAATTAATTTTTTTCTTCAAAAAAGAAGAACAAATTTTTCTTCAAAATCGGAACGAACTCTCCGGACAACCCAATATTTTCTCCTTAATCTTTTGGGTTGATGGGATGCATATAGTTCTTTTGATAGTTTATTATTTTTTTAGTGTTTGAAGTGATATTTAAGTTTTTCTAAATTTCATCGTTTCGAACATACCATGGGACATTGAAAATTGCCAGTAAGAAATTGAGGCATTCCAGAAGTGCAAATATTGTGAGGATTTCACAAGTCCGAATAGAATTTCGATAACACGTTTTCCTCTTAATATTCTGAATTTCGAATTAAAATTAACGCTACGCTGTCGAAAAAAATCGCATTATGATCCGAATTGATCGACAAAACCCAATTCCGTTCCTATTTCCGTCAGTTCTTTCCAATATCATTATTATTCCAATTAACAGTTCGCAATTACGAATTTACGATCGAAAAGAGAATAATCCCGCAGCGCGGGAGGTACGGATGCGTCTGAGATGTTTCGCTTGCTGAATCGGCCATTTGATTATCGCGTACACGCGAATAATCGAAAACGAGCTTAATCGGTATTTGGATAATTGAAGTTCCGCTTCTGTCATTATAGTTTAAATTCGCCCGAACGGTCGATTTACTCACGGCTCTGACGATAAGTTCTATCGTTTCAACGGGATTGACGCGCTCCACGCACCCCGAATTTGTCAGAAATCACGAGATCATGTTAAGAATCGAACGTTCGTCGATAAAGTATTCGATTCGTTTTAAAGATGCGTCGATCAACTCTCGCATCGAAATTAATCGGACGAATTCGTCTTTTTTATCGATGAAAATACGTCGATAGAGACGTTGTGATCGACAATAGAGGAATTGACGTAAAGGGATCTTAATTAAAAAAGGAATTAAATAAAGGGAAGAAGTGTTTTTCAAAAGGAGGTGCGTGTGGAATTTTTTATCGGTTTTGGCACGTTCTCTAAAAAGGCCGACGTGAAATTACCTCGCACGGTGTTGCCTGACGCTATGATGTACGCGTTTGCAAGCTAAAAGAATGGCAAAGTAAAGAATATCGTGTGATGAAGAGATTTTAAGCCTCTACTCTCTGTAGAAACCTTTCGAACGAGTACTGAAATCTGTTTTATTTTATAGTAAACAACAGTTTAACATATCGTGATCGTAGTTCGCGTGTTTCTATTTCGAATATCGTGTATCATAAACGGATGAGAACTCAAAACTATAAAAAAGAAGACCTTCGTATTTACTTGCGCGCTCGATCTACGAGTTACGAAGCGACTATAGAAGCATGCCATACGTTTTTCCTGTTATTTATTTAAAACTAAAAGCTTGTATCGGTAAACTTTCAATTTTTTAAATTCTTTCATTCTTCTCAATTCTCTGAAATTTCTAAATTTGTTCTATTTCTTCTGTAAATTTATTCTGTAAATAAAGGACGACTTCGCCAAAACTCAAATAATTCCGTAAAGATTTTTTCACGGAAACTAAATCAAAGAATTATTCTTCCATAATTCGTAAAATATTCGATTTAACGAACTTTCGATGATTCCTAAATAATTATCCAGATCTCTTTAAACAACGATCGTATGATAGAACGAGAGGAAGTAACTGCGAGAGCTCGACTATCCGTTTATCCTTTCAATCGAATACAAAATGACATGGACGAAAGACGTTTCTTGTTTGAATAGTATGTACGTATTTAGGCGCATTGATACGCGCGAATACGCCCGCACGTACGCGTTCTGTGAAGATACGATCGACAAAACGTCGAGAGCGGCAACAAAGTATGACCGTGTTTGCGTCGACGTGATTCGATACGCGAGCATTCGTGCGTCGATGCGATCGGTAATCGCGTATCGTCGTCCTCCGAGCAAACTTCATCGAATTCTGAAGCCGGGATCTTCCGGGAGACCGTAAAGCCGCTTACCGCGATGATATTTTTCTTATCGATATTTTCCACGTTGAAAAAATTGACCTTAAACATTCAACATTTCCAGTTTAATCTCATTCTTAGATCGAACTAATTTCAGTTTCGCAATTTCAGGTGATTCGCATCGTGTATGTGCTTGGGTTAGATTTAATATCTGTTTTTTAGATCTTAAATCACAGTCTCGGAAGGAAGAAGATCCGTTTTTGTAAAAAAGAAAACGCTTGATCGTTCTCGCATATTTATACTGTTACAGGCAACTGCTGAGAAATGGGATTCTTTACTTTCTATCGTTTTTGGCTCTCAAAATTTGTGTAGCTATTTAAATTACTACCGGTTTATTAAATCCGAGTGCTAAAGCGATACTTAATTTTTAGATCCATTATCTATTTCTATCTTATTTTAAAAATATTTATAAAATTTAACTTTTATGAATAGTATACGTACTTGCGTCTGATTTGCTAGCTAAAAAGATTACTTCATCTCGCTCGTGAGTTTACCGTCGCAGCTCGATATATCATGAAAAAAAAAAACGGAGAAAGAGCTTGCATTACATTTGGTGTCTTTTTTAGATCTTACCATGAACTTGGATGGAAGAAGATCCGTTTCCGTAAAAAAAAGACGCTTGATCGTTCTCGTATCTTTCCACTGTTACAGACAGCTGCTGGGAAACGGCACTCTTTACTTTCCACCGTTTTTGGCTCAAGATTTCCGTGCGGAGGTTCACAATGCCCGGTACCGATGTCGTGCCACCAGCGCCGTTGGAACTGTTCTCTCTCGCGAGGTCACGTTGCGCGCGGGTAAGTCTATCGATTTCGATGTTAATTAAATTTCGTTGTTATTATCATTGCTATTATTATCATCGTCGCAATCGCAATACGGTGAAAACGATCGCCGATACGTCATGGATAAATGAATTTTGCGCTATCGATCTCCGTTGGATCCACGTTAATTCGACGTCTACCTCGTCGTATATTTCCACGCGATTTTTTAAACTTTTTTTCGTGATAAAATTGCACGAAATTCGAGCATAAAAGCGCTCGTAGATGAAAAGACACATGATCTCGAATGAAATCACGTTGCGCGCAGGAAAGGAAGAGAACTGTGCGAGAGTCTAGGAACAATCCTCGTGATTCGAACAATAACCTGTTGTTTACAATGAGTCTAATCAAACGTTGCTGCGCAGTGACCCGTATCGTAATGATGAATACCATGATTTGCACCCTGATTGTAACCCTTAAGAAGATCGTAGTCCTCAAATACGATTCGAGAGGTCTGCGTCGAATTCCACACCGATATCGCGAGTATTTGGATCGAAATATTTGATTTAACACGTTCACAACTGAATCCTAGATCATGCGTTTCTCCAACTAGCGGATATTCTCGCCATGATCGTAATTACGTCCTCGAATTCAAAATCTGTCGTTTAACCGGACTTATTCCTTGTACTACTAATTATTAAATTGATTACATTTTTTCCTAATTTTATTAACAAAAAAGGAGCTGACGGACTAAATCCGTTTTTTACCACCAGTGGCACACCTCGCCTGATGGAACAATCGAGAATGTTTCACCGGTGATTCGTCGCAAACGTGAGATTTTAAGTTTCACGACGGACAAATTTATCGATACGCGCGAGAACGCGTATGGAGGAACAATCAGCCACCGATTCGTTCATTAACACGTTGATCGCCATGTTGATCACGCGTGACCGCGGATTGTTTTGAATATCATAGCTAATTAAAGAGTGACCAACGGTACGATGAATGCTCATGGATAAATACCTATATATGACTTTATATAAGCATATTTAATATTATTTTGCCATTACGTGCTTAGAGTAATAAAAATGATCTTGTGACATCCTAAGTAAAAACTGCTTTTCCAATAGTAACTTTGAAAGATACGAGTAACGAATTTATTAAAAGTTTTTATACCTATTGAACAAATAAAAATTGTATTTGTTTTTTGTCAACTGGTGTAACATTCTCGTCATTCCGTGCAGAACGTGCTAAATTTATCTTACGGTCGTGACGCGGTCCGCATATTTTTATTATAATTAAGATAACGCAAGCCGCGAGAAGATTCCATATTTAAAGAGTGAATTAATGAATAAAAGGAATGTCAAACAATGCGAATCGTAAAATGAAACGAAGAGAGGTAATATTACGCTCGATGAATCCTTTTACTTCAAGAATATACCATCGCTTTACCAACGAGCAAATACTTGGAAGTTCGTATCGTATTTACGCGCTTCATAAGGAACCTTCCTAGCCAGTTACAGCAAAGCTCATTGAATGCGTGCACTCTCTACCGGACGATGATTTCATTCGGCATTACGTACTCAAATAATATGTCGATCGTTACTAGCAATTAATTAACCCTTTCAACGATACGAACAAATATTTACGTCTAACGTTAGCTGGTCTGACGTACGACGAGCGTAAGTACGCGTTCTGAATTTTGCATAGAAGTAAAATTATCGATATTCGTTCGTTACGAATAGCTTTTATAGGACATCGTAGAAATTAGTTTCACGCTGGCATTGTTCCTTAGTTATCGAAAAAGCTTGCAAAATATACCGACGTAAAGCTTTGCGCGATCCGTTAAAAATTTTTTTGTTTGTTGTCTCCAATTTGCTTTACAATTTATCACCTTGTATTTCTCAATAGAGACCATCGCTTTAATCCTCGATAGTTTGAAAAATTTCATACGAACTCATAGCACGTGTTTATTTCTTCACGCTACAAAGGATGTATAACGTTTGATGCTGACATTGAAGTAAAAGATCAATGAAATGTTTCCTATGTTATCTTCTGGATACTTTTACTGCATACAGTTCGCTAACTAATTTGTTACATTGTCTATTCTAGTCTTGAATCTTCTATAATATTGTGCTATTTTATTTGCTACTGATTTAACCTTAAGAGCTTTGCTAATATCATTATTGCGCACATATCACGGAGCATTACGACAGTTCTGAGTATGATGGATTGCGCTTCTAGTTTAGCAATGTTGCTTTCGGCTGGCATACCCCACAGTTCGATTCCATACATCCAGTTAATTGAATTATTACCCTGTATGTTAGTAGTTTATTGTTATTCTCTTGTACTTCAACTTGTTTTTAATACGCTGCTTCTAAGTCAGTTTAAAGTCCACGTAATTCGCGAAAATAATTCGTTTGCATTTATCAGCATATATTTTATTTATTTTCTACCCTTAAAAATACGAACGCGTTTCTCGATCGTGCGAGCGTCGACTCGAAAAAAGAGAAGCAAATAGAAAAATGAAATTGGAATATGAAACTCAACGAATAATTCACGGACGATTCGAATACTCGTAACGCAACGAAACGAGGGTGCGACGATCTCGCACGGTCGAATTTCCACAGCATAAGCGCGGGTTCAATAACGAACGTCAATTACAAGACAAGGAACCGTCGTTCTTGAAGGAACGTGACTCGACGTACTAACGGGCGAAACTTTGCAAAAGATCCCCTTATACCGTTGGTGGGATGGTAACTGGCGCCGTAGATCCAGAGTACGACGACCACATAGGGTTTTCAACGATGCGAGTTGCCTTCGCCATCAGTGGCACCTCCGCCATTTGCGCGATCCAAGTAAATACCAAAGGAGAAACGGCTGAAAGCCGTTAAATTGTATCGGATAGGGAGTTCGATTCGAGAGTAGGTAGGCGGATCTTTCGTAGCCAGCCATAAGACCGAACGAAAGACAAAACTTCGTCGGCGCGCCGGCTACGTGAGGCAACATTTAAATGGCCGATTTTACGCCGACCCTTACCGAGTCTTGCTCTTATTCGAATTCTCTGCCGCCCTTACGCGCATGTGGTAGCGCATTGACGAATCTATGCTCCTATCGGAAACGAACGCACCGATCACCGATGCGTACGTTCGCGTGGGCATCTTCCTTCCGTCGAAGCAAAGGTAGTTCATCAAAATGTCTCTCGATTTTTGGAGTCGAATTTCACGTTTTAATAATTATTATCTTCAAAACTGAAACGTGCATTCCTGACTGCAACGCGCGAATCGTATATTTCGTTTTGGAAAACACGGATAGAGAGGACAGTACGTCCCTGTGTAATATTTTTTACTTCTTCAATTTCTACGTTTTTAAAATTGTTATTTTCAAAGTATATAACGTACGTTGCTGACTGAAAGACGCAAAGACGCTGACTGAAAGAGTCAAAATTACGTGGATACTTGTTTCACCGTGTTGTTGTTCGTTTGTTTGTTGTTGTTACTTTGTTTGTTGATTCTTAATTAAACGTACGTTCCTAACACAAAACTACTTCGTTTCGTAAACGAGCGATAAAAGAATGAGAAAAAAGGAATGTTTCAAAAACATTTGTTTTGTCGTTTATTGGACGATTTTTACAAAAAAAAAGGATGCAAATTTATTGGAAGACAAGAATCGAGAAGTCGAGAACCGTGTTGGAACGACTTTCCTCGTGGCACGGTAGGGCGATATTTGGACATAGGCTTTTTCGAACGGTCAAGCAGCCGTTGGCGCTTTCAGGGACAAAGCTTGTCTCGCAGCGATCACGAGTTTAATAGAGAGAGAAAAAAAAAAGAAGAGACGCGCAGGGGGAAAGGGAAAAAGAGGGGAAAATAGCGAGACAGAAGAAAACCGGACGAGCGCGTACGGAAACGCCCAACCCTTAACCACCGTCGGAACGAACCCTCCATTATTCTACGCTTCGTCCTACCGAGGCCAACTTCGTCCACCCTCTCTTACTCTTCTGCCAGGCTACCCTTTCCCCGAGAGACCGTTTCCATTCGAGTAAATAAGTGACCGATATGAAACGTCCGGCTTTGCAAGCGTGACGCTCTTTCGCCTTTCCTCCGACTCGCGTTCGAACTAGCGCGTTTTTACTCGTCGCGTTCCTCGAAAAGAACGGCTAATTCGAGATGTATTAATTATATTAATTAAAAATATCAAACGATATTTATTATTATAACTCGGATGTTAACCTCGTGCATCGGGATTCATGGGGAGAGGAGGGAGAGAGAGGAAATAACGTCGCATTTTTTCGTCAAATTGAAACAAATAATTTCATGATGTATTTTTATTTCGAGTCGATGGTATAATCACCCTCGTTATCGATGATTTTATACTCGATATCTTGCACAGCTTGTCCAATTGACTGATTAGTATTGATCAAACGAATCGTTATACTTGAAAGTATCGTGAGTCTATTCTTTTTTTCATTTCGAGATATTTAAGGTTTTTCATTTTACAATATTTAGAAGAAATATTAACCTGTAATAAATTTATTATCGATATTAATATTCTTTATTATTACAATTATTTATTTAAAAAGATATATATTTACCTGAATCTGAATATAACGGTTCAAATGTTCAACATTTGACAAATGTTGGCATGTTACGACGTAACTTTCCGGTCACCTAATAAAATGATTTAACGAGGAATATATCTTATCCATTTTTGATATTTCGACACAGAGTCACCCTATGTCTATCGATTCGCTCGTCATTTTTCTTCATTCCCTTTCTTTTCGTTATACGACGCATTAATGCCGATCGAAACGAATCGCGAAATTGTCGCGCTCAACGCATTGTCGCACTCACCTTCTTTATTTCCCCCGTGATTTTCCCGCGATTCGCTTCTTCCGTGATCACAAATGCGTTCCAACGAAGCGTCTCGCTGCGGGAACTAGGTACATTTCGAAGATTTCTTGAGGTCCCGTAACGCAAGCTCTCACGCTTCAATACTCGTATTTTACATTCTGAGATGATTCTCGTGGCCGCCGAAGACGTACGAGTTTTAATGCTCTTCTTGGTTCGACGACGCGCCATCTCAGAAGAGCATTTTCGCGAGCACTAAAACAATTTTTCGATGAAAAAGCTTCGTACAGAGCCACGATAAATTTGTTTTAGATACCATATAGGTATGCTATATAGGACACGATGGGTATATTTCGAGCTTCGATCAAATTTTCGCCGAATTGATTCCGCACCTCGCGTCAAAAATTTAATACACACCATTTCGAAATTTGTCTCTAAATTTTATCTTTTTTGAAATTTGCCAATATTGCTGGAAAATCTATTTAATTCTTCGAAATATGATACTAATTTTGCATTATGGGATATTTTTTTATTGTTATCGCCAACGTAATCATCTCAGAGCAAGAAAATTTTCAAGGAAATCTAATTTAATTTAGTTAGGAAAGTTAATTGTTTATCCAAGCACATGTTAATCATTTTCCTACCGCTGCCATTTCTTCCCCATCTCCGCCATCTTCCTACTCTGATTTCTAGTCTGATTGAAACGAACCCTTTCTCCGTACAATCTAATTCCTTAACGTGGATCTCTAAAAATTAAATTCATTCGAAACACAAAGATTTATATCGGGACCCACCTTCTTCGACAGTTCATTAAGTTTACCGATAGATTTCGCGTTTAGTTGAATATTTTTTCTAAAATTTTATTACCGATTTTATATAATTTTATTTCCCTATTAATCAAACTAAATCTAATTTGTTAATTTTATCGCAATAAAATTTTTATGCAACATGGATTTTTTTATCGTCCAGAACTCCGTGTCTCAGAGAGTTAATACGATTTTGATCGATATCGACAAAAATCAAGAAGAAAATAATCAATCGTAACGTTCGAGTCGTGTTACGTAAAAATACTAACTATTTCTATAATCAGAGGTTAAACGTCGCTAGATCAAACTGCAAGCACTGCAAACAAGAAGCCATGATTAAAAAAGCGAGTTCGCCTCATCTTTTTTAAAGTGAACGTTCGTAAACGCGTGTACGCGAAGCTATTTAATTAGGAATACCTAATGAGCGGTCTTGCCTTAATCGCTTTTCTACTTTGAAAACTTTCGATCGAAAATACCAGACGACGTAACGGACGCGGCACGTCCAATCGATACGGTCGTGCTCTTCGTTACGCCTTGGATCTATCGAGACGAGCGACCGATAGATTCTGCGACTATCCATTCGTCTACTTCGGAAACTTAAGGAAGTACGCCTTAGCTGCCCGGTACGACGAATAATCGTTTTACTTTGGTAACTACTTCGGGAAACGACTTCGTATATATCTACGTTTTTCGTCTCTTCGACGGTTCCTAAATCTTTCGCGTAGCAATCTTTACGTAATGTTAATATCTCCATCGAAACTCAAAGAGTTTCGTATTTACGTATTTCTGTCTACGTAACGCGATACATAATAATTGTTGTAATTTGTTCGTAGAGACACGTTAGTCACCGGTAATCTCCAGTAAGATAAATACGTCACACATGATTACACCCTTTAACTTGTCTATTGTAAATAATATTCCACCATATAATATGTAACGTATAATAAGAAATTCATGTTGGCTAAAGGGACAAGCCAAAATTAGTATGACATTCGACGTGTTAAACAATGCACTGTATTTTCAAGCTGATGTGCTGAATGTAATATACACAACGATATGAAGATGTAAAATGCGCTATGCGCTAAAAATATATTCTTGAATTTTATATCGAAAATTGTATCGTTCTTTATAATAGATATCACTCGTTTTGAGTCATTCTCGTAAAACGTCTTATTTTTTCTAAAAAAAATGTCTTTATTTCACATTCTTTCTTCTCTTTTTTAAGAATTTCAATATTATCCTTCCATGTTGATTTAAAATTTCATTCCGTTGTCGAAGCAAATCCGTTTCGCGGATTTTCTACCTATTTTTTCGTCCGCACGAAGAAACGACAAAACGTTCTTGCATGCCCAATATACAAGAGCGATCAAACGTCCCCCGGCATCGCTCTAAATCTCCTTTCCCGAGTAATCTCCATGCGTACGTCACATTTCGACGCGAGCTTCGTAGCCATATCGATAAATCGATATCGAACAAACCTCCCTGACACGTATCAGCGTGTTTTATATGCATACGGGAGGTAAGCGCGTTTCGCTGCGCGATCCTTTTCGCGAAAAGAATCCAGCAAAAAGGAGGAAAGGATGAAGAAAGGGAGGAAAAAGAAAAAGAACAATCGACTCGGAGAGACTCGGTTCGCGTATATCCGCGTAACATTTCCGCGTTTCAACGAGCAACCAACAGAAGCAATAAAGTTCTCTTTTACGAATACATCGAGAATCCACCAAATACCGTAGACCTAAGCTCCTTGTTCCGTAGTGCCTAGCGTTCTTTCGATATCACGCAATCGACGGACGAAAAATATCACGCGGTGAAGCAACGTAGACACGAACGTTTTGACAACCACCATTCATCGTAAAAAGTGAAACGAAAAAAATTGCTACGTTAATTAATCGCGAGGCTAAGAATTTATCAATATCTGAGACACTTACCTAGAGTGTTCTTTCGTGGAAAACGACAGCATGATAAACGAACGTAAGGATTATATTGGCCCAACCAACGTATTCTGGTTGGATCTAAACACTTTGTCTAAAGTGTCAGGAGGACTGGAAAGTACTTCATATTTTCTTGTCAAATTGAAACAAATAATTCTATAATTTATTTTTGTTTCGAATCGATATTGTGATCACTCGCGTTATTAATGATCTTTTAATCAATATCTTGCACAACTTCGGTATACGCAATGGGCTATTTAGTATTAAGCGAAATTAATAATCAATTATTAATGTCGATATACGCAAATACAACATTATTTTCCAGTCTCCCTGACAAAACCAATAAGAAAACGTATAAGGAAGTCTGTTGCCACTGTGGCACGTCAAACATTCGCGAATACTTTTACCGAATCGAAGTGTCGCAACGCGAAGATTTTCAAGCGTGCGTTTTGCTTCACTTCGCTTCGCGCGAATGTAATTTACCTTTTTTTCTCTCTTTCTTTCGTCACACAGAGAAAGAGGAGAAAAGCGATATTCTCGTTTTTCGCGAAACTAAAAGTTTCATAACGTGAGTGTCGTTGGCGGATGAAAATGGCGGATCCTGGCCAAAAATTCCGATTAAAATTGAGCAGACGCGACGAAGCTCTTCGAATCGAAACATCATCATTGGTATTACGATCGCCAGTAGCGAAAGCGAATAAATCCGAAGGAAGAGAGTTGCTCTTATCATATCGATCATTTTTGAAAGCGCTGGAAAGAGAAAGAGAATGGCTAAAAAAGGGTTCGCGCATCTCGCGAAAGAGCAGGACGTCGAGTTCTTCGGTCTCGATTATTCGAGCGTAGATACACAGGTAGGTACGTGGGCAACTGCAACCTGTAAGTGGCGCCACAACGACGACCGTTTTCTTTTTCCACGAGGCCTCGAAAGGAGGAAGGAGCCAACGAACGAACGAATGAACGACGACCTTTCGTTGGAGAGGAGAGAGGCACCGTTCATTAAAATGTGTTCCTGCTGGCGGTAATTACGCGTTTAATTATTTAAACGAGTGACCCGGCATTCACCAAGATTTTACCCCTTCTTCTTGCTCTCTCTCTCTCTCTCTCCTCTCTCTTTCTGCCTTCTCCACCTTCCTTCGTTTTACGCGCAGCACCTTCGTTTTTTCTCCGAGCTCTGATCTGCAATTGCATCGTGCGGACTCGCCTCCCCGAATCGTTACTTAAAAGCGACGGATACACCTAAAAGACATATTTAATTAGTCGCGTTAAATCCGCGAATATTCGCTTCGATGTGTCCCTTCGACTCCAAGTATCCCTCTAACGAGCTCCGTAATAACTCGTCGTTATCGTGCGAAACTGGCTGAGAATCGATACGCGAATTCGGGATCAAATACTGGCCAGAAGGAAGTCTGAAATCAAATACGATCGTACGCGGTTGTGGGTTATAAAGCAACAATGATTTATTTATTGCCTTCGGTTCGGATCGCGCCACAAACATGACAAACATACAATTAGCGATGAATCAACACTTTACAATCGAATAAAACTATTGTCATAAATTGCATCGATGGAGTCACGAATTTATTTGCGCGAGCCGACATCGAATTTCTTCTTTTCACGCTGAATATCGATATCCGCTGTTTTCATATGAACAGATACTAACTTTGCGAGGGATTGAAAAACTCAACAATGATGTTGTTCGATAGATCAAACCAATGAAACATTCGTGATGGATTTGCTGATTTTTACCTTGCGTTTTATATATATATATATATATATATAT
>JAITYT010001658.1:932029-945176 GCA_025433975.1 Liostenogaster flavolineata
AATTTCCTCGAAACCGCGTCTACTGGTTGGAGACGAAATACGCTCGAGGAATAAAGCCGGTTGCAAGATGGAAAACGCAGTAACCGCGGTTCCATCCTCTCGACTAGGTCACTTCCGAGATCCTAGTTCCCTCCTCTCTTCCGCCACTTTCTCAAATTTTCCGCAGCGAGCTCATTCTCTCCTTCCTCCCTCGTAAGTTTCGCCTTCCGTCTAGCCACCTTTCTGGTTCTTCTCGCGCCAACCTCGATCCCGTCTAGTCCCGTCGTTCAACTTATCAGGAAATCCATCTCTGGCTCTGCCATCCGACGGTTGATTAAATTCAACCGGCCGTGCCTTTATCCCTGGAGAATCTGCCGGCAGCATGGTCGAGTAACCCCGAAGCCCGTCGAGATTACGCGTGACATCCCGAAGGCGCTTTATATCCGCTTGTTGAGCGATGCTCTAAACAGCCTCTCGATTCACCTCCTCCTCCTCTTTTTTTCTCCTTTTTATCTTTCACTATTCCCGCAAATTTTCTTTTTCATTCGCCACTTTTCTCGACTCTCGACTTACCCTTCGAATTTCTCCCTCTCCCTCTCCTTATCCGACTACGCGTACGACTCCAGCGATTTACCGTACGACGAATCGAGAAAATTTAATGAAATACCGAACGGACTTACTTTCTTGTATTTCTTTTCGTTGCCAAGGTTTGTTCAATGTTAGTTAATATTCATGATGCATCGATTGTATTTGCATAATCTGACATTAGCATATTGAAATTCGACTCGATTCGATCGACACTCGGTCATCGAATCGCACGGGTCAAATAGAACGTTATTCCTCCATCAAAGCGATGTACCTTTGTAATCGTAAATATATTGACTCTTTGCACTCCATTGATATCGTAAAATAAAGCGATAACTCTGTTTTCGCCACTACAGCGACATCTAGGAACAGCTTCGTATTTTTATACACGTAGGGAGATGTTCGCACAATTGTTAACTGTCCTGGAGCAGCTGGTAGCTCATAGTAAAAATGACTCGGAGTAGCTGAAAGGTCGTATTAACCTCTTGCCATACCATTTAGGTTGACGAAATTCGAGCCCAACCGGAAGGAGACGACGCGCCCTAAACGAGCCAGAGAACACATTGCAATACGAGCTGAAATGTGGATACCTGGGATCTACTGTGGACGTCAATACTAATTTAATTCTTTTTCCATTTTGATGTGTAAGGTCTGGTTCTGATTAAAGAAATAAAAGAGAAAGAACAACGGTTCCCAACGCATGTCCAACGCCCCCACCCGTAATCTAAAAAAAGAAGATCACAGACTACACGAAGAAATTAGGAAGTTAATCTGCGTTTATTTTTCAGAATCACTGGACATTTTTAATCTTTAAATGCAATAAATTTATCTTATTCTTATACAAAAGTGTGAAATAATTGGGGGACCGTCCAAAGACCGACTCATCATATTACGTAAAAATGTAGAAAAGTACTTAATAATTTAAAACCCTCAAATGTAGGATTAAAAGCAGTGCCGGAATGATAAAGTACCGAAGTCGGAACTGATCACAACAACTGTTCAAATTCACATACATTTAATGCCAACTCCAGAGAAACTCAAAAATACTAAAACTGCTTCAATGGCGGATGGAATGAGTTTGATCTCCTTCAAACGTTTGCCATGCATAAGACGGGTGGAGAACAATGTAGTTTTAAAATAAAGGAAAGTTGCCAAAAACAATCGCTTATTATTACCGTTCAGCGCCTTCCCCTCTAGCGCCTACTTGTCGTCTTTTCGTTTGGTTTCGCCTCTCTACGTTAAAACAATGCCTCTCAAGTGGCGATAACGCCCACTTTGAGAATCACTGGTCTAGAACATGATTTAAAAATAATATAGAAACTGCTTTCACTTCTGATGTTCACGTTTGGAACAAAATTAATTCCTCGAGTCCATCTCGTTTGGTCCAAACTTGTTGTCACGAGTCGGACTCGTCAAGGTACGGCAAGAGGTTAAAAATTGCTCCGAGTGCAAAGGGTTAAAATGGCAAATTTATCGAGTGATCAGAGAACAGGTCGAAAATCGAAACAATGGAAGAAAGAACCGAAAGATCTCTCTAGTCTCTAACATCGTACGGAATAACGGGAGTGGCTAGTCGTCCGTTGAGTTTTCGATCGAGTTTCCTCCGACGATGGGTCGAGCGAGTCGAAGAAAGTAAGAATCGTAAGTAACTCGAGCTGAAATTCGTGCTTAAACGTAGCCAGACCGACCGACGTGCTTACGAGGAAGCCGCTCGGCAAACCGTAAACTTTCGCCGCTTTCATAAAACGTTTTGCACTGGAATCGCGAAAAGTAGCTTCTCTTGTCCGACTATTTAAACCTTTTATCCCAGGCACTCCTCTTTACCCAGTCGGTTGTGCGTTATTCCGTTCTTCCACGAACCATCGAAGAACCACCTTCCCTTTGCCGAATACTCTCACTCAGCCAATAAAGAGAAGATTCTCCTTCCTCTTCTCGTCGGATGTTTCTTAACCTTCTCTCCTCTCGTTTCCTCCGTTTCTGACTTATTCCTTCCTTCTTTCCTTATTCTTCGGATCTATCGGTCGATTTATATCCCTTTAGCCGGAGTTCTCGTTCTTTTCCTTCGTCGAATTTCGTTCGTCGAATCGTTTCCTCGCGACCATTTCGCGTTTCTACGAACGAGACGAGAGAAAAGATGCGAAGACGACTCGGCTATGCCACGATATTCTTTTCTTTCATCGATAAACTGAGTACGACGACGCCAGCGCGACTCCTCGTCATTTACTCATCAAGGATCGTTCGCAAGTAAATTCGTCCTCTTCTAACGACTCGCGTCCATTCGATTTTGGTTCGATCAATTTTTTATCTCTACGAGGTCCTACGTACGCACAAACAAAGTTCGATCGTACATGCAAATCGAACTTTATACGTGGTACTTCGTAGAAATGGGAAAATCGATCGAACAAAAGCCAGGCAAGTTTCTAACACGAATCGTTAGAAGCGGACGGATTTGCGCTCGTACGATCGAACTTCATACGCGGTACCTCGTAAAGATAAAAAAAATCGATCTAACCAAAGCCAAGCAATTCTCTAACGCGAATCGTTAAAAGCGGACGGATTTTCTCTTCTACGCGAGGTCCCACGTACGTGCGAATGAAGTTCGATCGTTCGCGTATAGCCGTACTACACTGCGGTGCCAAAATTTTTACCTGTTTCGGAATTCAGATTAAAAGTACGAAAAAATGAAATAAAAAATTGAAAGGGTATGAAAGATAATATACTTTAAAATAATTTTTATTTAAATTCTCCTCTTGTGCAACACGATGCACTCAAAGGTATGAATTTTCACTGTTGCGTAACTATAGCACCACATTAATAAAATCAATGGTAAATAATTTTAATAACTTATAGGACCACCCTTTGTTGTAATTAGCTCGAGAACTCTATCCGGTACGCTATCAACAAGTTTCCGAAAAACATCTTTGCTGATTTTGTTATTTATTTCGATTAAGGCGTTCTTTAATTCTGAAACAATTCGCGTGTACGCCTATGATATAAACACGATTATATCAATAAGCGCGGTTGCGATAAATGGATTCACCTAGATTTAGGCCGAGGAGGAGCAACGTACCGAAGTAACACTTTACTACAAGCGTCGACGTCGATCATAAAAAGCTCCATTTTGTTTTGAAAAGAGTAAAGAGAGATTGCAAGGTTTGTTCTGACCGTAATAAACCTGATAGTAAACGTGAAATCTCTAATTATTGTGATTCATCCCATGACAATCCGTGGAGCATTTTGGGGGTTATTCAATAAAATATCACATATAAACCAATTACAGAGTGAAATATTTAATATATTTTGGTTTCTAAAGCGTAAAAGTAAAAAAATTATTGATATTTTTTCATTTGCAATACGTTTGTTTGAGTCTAAAATCATTTTAACGTATCTGTAAAACATCTAATATAGCCAAAATAGTCTCGAGTTACTATAGTTAGCCCTGTAGTAGTACTATAATCTGGAGTGCAAGGGGTTAACTCGCCAACGGGCGATCACACAGCGCTAGACTAACCACGCCAGCTGGTGCACTATCGGACGACGTATTATTGGAAAAAGAGAAACTTGTATTAACCTTATTAAACCTCTTCCACACAGCATCGCTATAAATTATACCGTTGTATAATAATAACCACCGACACTAATCACCCTCGATAAACTGAAATCGTAATGCGTTTAAAATAAACTCGAGTCGACGTCGATTTAGCCGGCGTTAGAAACGAAAACGTGACACATGCGCGCACTGAGTTCAACAGTTCGACTTCTCGAAAAATTCGAGACATTAACGAGGAGAGAATAGTTAATCCGCGTGAATATATACGTACCGTTAATGCTATACGAGTACATGCCCGAAATAACATCGATAATTGACGCAAAGTCGGCCTTGGGTGATCGGACAATATCTTTCTCGATGACGCGATGGGAATCGACGATGACTGCCAGTACGATAAGCGTAACGTGCATCACAATTTTGCATAATTCAATGACATTATGTAACGCAATATACATTAATTATAACGATGTCGTTTCGGTGATTTCACGAAGCAACCATAGAGTCACGGGTAATTAAAGCGGCACCGAACGTATTAAATTTCGTTTATGTAAATAAATACATAGAAACTGGCTTATGATAAATACCCATTACGCCAAAGGCTACGAAAGAAATACGAGGATCGAAGAGATGACGCGCGGTTCGTGTACAGTCTCAAACGCTCCAATCGTAATTTCCACGCGAGCTGAACTTTTTAGGAAAAAAAAGAGAACAGAATCGAATAACTAAAATCTTAACAGAACAAAGTAAAAAAAAAATCAGTCACGTTACGAGCAGTTTTGTTTTCTCGATCCGTAAAAAATTAATTAATTAATTAGTTAGTTAAGTAATTAATTAATCAACGAAAGTGAAATTTAAACTGTCGCATAAATTAGAGAAATGGAGCCTCTATAGATACGCCAAGTCTTTTGGTAGTGTTATTCACGGTCGTACGCGCGCACAAAATCCAGTTTCTCTGTACGTTATTTGGCGAATGGAAAACGTACGAACACGGATTAGACGCGGTCGAGAGTCGAGAAGTTAACGAGCGTGTTTACCATGGTACGAAAGATACGTTTAACGTACCGAATCGAGTAATAACTGGCGCAGCTATCGCTTTCCACGCACATGGACGCACTTATAACTATAACTGTGATATGAACGAGTTACATTATATACAAACTCGAGCGTACACCTTCCCACGTGGAACATTGTCATGCCAACGAATTTTAAAGCCACGACGACAAAGGGTCGTTCCTTGACAATGAGTCAGGCTATTATAAATCGTAAAATCTTTCCTATCGATTTTCTACCCTTTCTCGAGCAACGATATAAAAATTGTTAAACACGAAACAGGAACGATATAAAATGTATTGAAAAAGCATATTCTATCATAACGACATGACAGGATAGACCAATTAATCTGTCTCTTATTTATCCTACAGTTGTGTAACACCAGCTCGATCGAGCGATGCCTTCAAGCTAATTTTTGCTCAATCGAAATTCATTGCTAATGCCAGCGCGCTGCAAACTAATAATAGTAATAATAATAACAACAATTTTTATACACCTCGGCGATATTACAAATTATTAAATACGAAACAGGAACGATATAGCATTTATTAACACAGTGCATATCCTATCATAATAATATGGCAGAATAGGTCAACTAAACTACTTTCTGATAGCTCGAGAATGACTAGTCTGTCTCCTCTTATTTAATCTTCAGTTGCAGGGCATCTATTCGATCGAGTGTTGCCTTCAAGCTAATCCTTGGTCGATCAAACTTCATTGCTAGTGCCACTTTGTTGCAATAACAACAACAACAGCAATAATGATAATTATTATTATTATTATATTCTTCGGCAACATCGCTACCTTTTAAACACGAAAAAGGAGCGATATAATATTTACTGAAAGAATATAACGATATGACAGGATAGACCAACAGTCTACCCTCTTTAATGGTTTGAGAATGACTCGACTGTCTCCTCTTATTTATCTTATAGTTGCGTGGCATCCGTTAAATCGAGCTTTGCCTTCGACCCATCCTCCGTTTGTTCGAACTTCGCTGCTAGTGTCAGTGCCGTTGCGGCAATACGATTATTCGCTCGAGGAATCCTAATTGAACGATCTCGAAGCGGTGATTCGTCTCTTAGGAATTCGGCCAAATCATATTTCTAGGAAAAGATTCGTTCCATTGGATTGGCAGAAGAGTAATTTTAGTTTTCACGAACAGATGACGTTTTCGTTTGAATAATTTCCGTCAGCGTTACGATTATGAATAACGAACTTGTCGGAGAGATAGCAAAATGAATCATCGAACAAGATGAAAAATATATAATTGATTGAAGTTCCTTTTTTTGAATGATTTTTATTTAACGATAAAAGACCGAAATTACTTTCTTGTCGGTTGAATACATGGAAAAGATTTAGGCGACATTACGAGTTTCACCGAGTTTTTACGTTTCTCCAATTCCTCGATTACTCATCGAATCTTATTTATAAATTAGAACGAGCGACGCATGGCGCGAGATGCATTAAATTAACGATCGACGAGGAAAGAGCTCTCGCGTTAAAAGTAGACGCGAACGAAGTGCAGCGATTGCGAAATTAACATTGTATGCGCGTTCGTGCCTTATCGCCCGTCCCTGTACAATCTCGAAGAAAACGTTGGAATAGAGCTGCCTGTTCGCTACGAAGATTAAAAATTTCTCCTCAATGTACGAAGGTCATGGAAAAAATGTGCGAAATTTAATATTTTCTGCCTCAATAAAATTCTTACAACGAACTTTGCCATACGTACTTCGAATTTCGTTTCGTGAACCGATCGAGAGTAAATTTAACTTCTTCGATCATCCGTAACGGAAATCGATAGATGCCTGGCAACGTCACGACGATTGCGTCGCGTAATATCCACGTATAATTTCGAAAATGTTATTTCGTCGACAATGTATCGCGATATGAAATATTTGTAGGTATGGTTGTAGATGGCAACGAACGCACGGAAGAATCTTTTTCACGAAGCACGTCGTTTCCTTCTTTTCGCAGTGCTAACGGTTCCCGGATACGACGTCAGAGTTAACAGATCACCCGTGGTGGAGGGCTGCAACGCTGTTCTTTCGTGCACAGCAAGAGAAGACGTCAAGGAACATCTAACGGTGACTTCTTGGTTCCGGGACGACGCCATCCTCTTGCCCGGAAGTACGGATACAGGTCAGTTAGTTTCCTTCCATATAAAGAATTCCCTCTTTCAACCAGTGACGTCATTCGCTTCGTCCAACGACGCTCGTCATTCTGGTTAAATAAATAAACTTTCGATCGACTAAAAATTTATTTAAAATCGATCGAAACCTTGCGCACTTATGGTTGAATTTTTGTTCGTATTCGAACGATATTAAATTCATTCTACCTTCTTAACGGATCGATCGGATCTTTTATTTTTTTTTTTTTTGTATTGATATCTCTCGTAATAAATACGCTGATTCTACGTGCGATTAAAAACATAGAATCTAACGTTTTATATTCTACGTTTAATTTACGAAACGTATCGATATTGACCAATATCGAACTCGTATCTATGTTATGAGAAGCTGTGCGCATCACGGGAACGCGCAAACACTATTTGCCATGATGTACACCGTACCATAATTCGTAATTCGGTACCACAAGTAGCGTAACTAACTTCGATCGCGCGATGCTAGACTATTCAAACACATAAATCATAAATATTGACGATGTCTGTCAATTTCATCATCGTTAAAACATACTTAACTATCGATATCTATCAACGAACATATCTCTTGAGTTAATAACGCCAGACAATAGAAAAAATAATAACGACAGGTCGTAAATTGAATTTTACCAGGCGATACCGTTAAAAACATTTTCTATCTTCGTTGTATAATTCGAATCAAGGCATATCAGACGTATATGGCACCGTTGATAATCTATCAAAAATGTATAACAAAAAATAGAAAAAGAAGAGAAAGAGTCGTGAAGAAAACATATTCGTCAATATTCACCATTTAACAGACGCAAACGAGTTATATTCCTCAGCAAACGTTTTACGAGGTCAATGAAAAGAATGAAATTACGAATTACTTCGTTGAAAGAACGAAACAACTTTGAACGCACACATGACGATAAAAAATAAAAGAAATGTTGTGAAATATAATCGCCATTCGAAATTTCCCGTGAATTATAATTCTCTTCAAATACGTCTCGTGTCGACTCTCTTACGAAGCACGAGGTTTTATTATATTATCGATTCATTGTAAATGCAACCCCATCGAGTCTTTCAAAAACGACCGAAACCACGCAATGTACGTGTTATCATAGCAAAATCGATTTAAAACGAAGCCATACGGTGAATGGATATAACGGTTATGAATCGAATCAAAGGCCGGAACGATGTCTTCCGGAAGATCATAACGAAATACGATGTGTTGCTAGATTGGAAACCAACGCTCAATAACGATCGAATCGTGACTGAATATCGTGAGAATGGATCTTACGCGTTCCGTGTTTCCGTTCGTCTACACCTCGTTCGCGATAATAATCGTAAACGAATGACGAAGCAGACGCAAATTTCGACCAAAGATTTCGTCGAACTCGAAGTTCCGATGCTCTTCTTAAGCGGCTATTTGCTTGGCACAAAAAGTAATTTCGATTTTCATTAAAAATAATCTTTTTGTTTAAATCATTTTTGTCAATGTCACGATTATGAGTCACGAAGTTGACAGAGAAATGGCAGAGAGAGTCATCGAACAAAATGGAAAAAATGTAATCGATTACTTCGTGAGCGCAGATTTTTTTAACTATGACGGTGTTCATCAGTGAATGGAATACTTCGAAAGTTTGTATTTGTAAAAATTGAACTAACGTTGACAGCCAACGAATTTTGAATACCACAGATAATTAGGGAATAGCAGTCAGCACGATAAACGCTCTGTAGATAAGTGTTGTACCTCATGTAACCGTATTTATTATTATTTTGTCGTTACGCGCTTAGAATAATGAAATTACTTTCCTGCCAATCCAATAGATTTATCTTTTCCTCCCTCGTTCGATTTTCTTTCTTTAAGGTACACGAGAAAATAGAAATTCATGATGCACGATGAGCTTAAACAATTTTCTCTCGATGGCTTGTCAAAAAAAACGAATAAAGAATAAAAATTAGGTAAAAGAGAAAACAGAAGAAGATGAGAAAGAAGACAAAGAAGAAAGAAAGAAAGAAAGGTCCGTGTATATACGATAGTCGTACCACGATTATTCGTGCGTGAAACTTCGTTATATCGCCGTGAAATGAAATATCGGCGAAACTGGAGATTTTTTATTTTTTTATTCAATTTTTATGACAAAACAATCGCTTTTCCATGACGGAATAAATCGTTTTTCGTAGATTCGCCGATATACGATTCTCCAAGCGTTTTTATTAGATATCCTCTCGATGCTACGTAAATGTCCGACGAAATATTTTTCAATGATCTTTCCTCCTATACGATAATCTTTCTATCGTTTTATACACGAATACGAAACGTTTATTTAATCCGTTCGTATCTGAAGTACGGCTCTCGAGTACATACAAAGTTTCATGTATTAATCCGACGAAGTACCCGTGATGTACGGTATATATTTATTTATCGTATTTGCAATTTTACCTTGATAAAGAAAAATAGATGTAGATTAAAGCGACGCTACCTTTGTAAATCGTTAATCGTGCGAACGAAAAATTGGAAATCATTCGTTGAAAACATTCTGTAATTTCTTTTAAGCCTGGAATGCACGAATTATCTCAACTATTTGACAGCAATTTAGTTTTTCTTCCAGTTTACGCGAACGATAAAAACAGGCGTGTTTTGACGACAGTCTAACGCGCTTCGACACTTACAGAGAAAATAAACATTATTTTTTCATAACCTTTATTCTCAAAGAGAACTGCGTTAAACCACGATCGCAAAATAACGAATTAAAGATTAAGCTCATAAAAAAGGATATTTTACCGATCTATGTTCCTTCGTGCACGAAAACACCTTGCAAGTTTCTTAATTTTCTTTTCCCCTCTACCCCTTTTTCCTTTCTTCATCCTCCTCGACGCTTCGAAAAGAAAGAAAGCCGCGTATCATCGAGGAGTAGATTTTTGCAAGGTCTTCAAATTAATTCGCGAACCCTGCGAGAGAGCTTTCCGAGAGATAAACTTAAATTAATCCACGAAGCGCCATTTTACAGAGCCGATCGATACGAACGCTCAAACTCTCACACGCGTCCCGTTTTTATCGCTTCGCTTTCGTTCGGTCGTATTCGCTCTCGCGGAAGTTCCTTTAATAAATCTCTCGAGCGTGAGAAGACGCGCGTAAATATTTCGAGCGCTATTATTTTTCGTACGTCGAAGTACGGCTCGCAAGGAGGTGCCAAGATATTTAAAAGAAACGAACGATTTTAAATATTTATCTTTCGAATCGAACGTCATCGCCTCCTAACGGGGCTATCAAGCGAGTAGATAGAAACACGCTCGACAAATTTTCGATAAAGGTTCTCCGTCCAGTGGATAACCAAGGACAGAGAAAGAAAAAAAGAGAGAAATTAATGGAGCGCCGTAGGGTTTGGCATTTCGTCACCTCGTCGGTGCTCGAAAGTAGCTCGACGTCGTACGTCCTTGTCACTGTCGACAGAGCATCATTGCACTCCATACTTTTAATCATTGCCACCTAAGGAAATAGGTGCTCGACCCTGTTTCTGTTTCCCCCTTTTTTTGCTTTCTTTCTTTTTCTTTTTTTTCATCTCCACGTAGAGTCAATAACGTACACGCACCCTTTCTCGTCGTCGTCGTCGTCGTCGTTATTTACCTTCTTCCGTTCTTCGTACGTCCGTCGTTTCATCGAGCACCGAGAAAAAGAAAAGAAAAGCTCGTGGATAAACCGCGAACGAATAAGCGCCATTCGCGCCTTTCCCTCGCTTCTTATTTCGTCGTCGAACACGATCCAGCACGATGAAAGCTCGAATCTAAACCGAGCAGACACGTCGAAGAACCTTACTTTTTCTTCCGTTTATTTTTCTTTCTGTCTTCATTGACGCCATTGCGTTTCCTCGCGCGAATGCAAGGAAATGACGCGCTGTCGTCGAGAACGTGACTAACCTACGACGGATAAATCTGTTTACCGTCGTTTTGTTTTCGTTTTCTCGTCTTCTTCTTTCTCCCTTCGCCCTTCTTGGTGATAATATTTGCGACAAAAATTTCGATTCACCGTCGCGATTGTTATTGGATCGTCCCATGAAAAAAGGTTTGAATCATTTTCAACGGAACGAGCTCAAAAAAAATCGAGCGCTGGATGAGCCAAGATTCAAACTCGACGTCACAACGATGTCGACATTTTCGTAAACATGCTTCTCAAGCATGGCGCGAATCGGTTTTTCTCTTTCCTACATAAATAATACGGTTTACTCAATCGCATGAAATAAAAGCATCAACTTGCTATAAAAACAGGTACATTTACCTCGTTCGTATTCTCGGTGGAAGTTTAGTAGAGTACAGTTCAATAGAGATTTATTTGAATGTTTATTTGAATTTAATTGAAATTTGTCGACACTAAAAATCGCATTATTTATGGTATGACCCAATACTTATAGTATTTTATGCTAACGATACTTAAGTATCATTACATTTACATATTTAGTTTATGTAATTTATGTAGTTATAAGTATATTTACATTACATAAGTAAGTAATAATATGCTAATGAAGATACAGTATTCTCTCATTGTCGGTTACAATTAGTGAAACTTTTGAAGAGTGCGATTCGATAAATATTAATTGAAAATTTTTCAATGTTAAAAACCGCGTTATTCATTGGATGATCTATTTAATATATGCACGCAATTGCGCTGCAATCAAGCAGCATCACGAAAAGACAAAAAGATTTTGCAATATTCTCACCCTTATCGGGCAACGATCCAACAAAATTTTGCCGCGTATCGCCGGTGCATCCGGCGCCGCGACGTCATCGCGGAAAAGCGACGATCGAGACGAAAATTAGTAGCGTCGTCGGCTTATTCGAGCGCTTTAATATCGAATGGGAGTAAAAAGAAACGCGCGAGATGAAAATGGGAAGGAGCACGCGAAAATACGCGGAATCCGGCCCGTGGACGGGGACGGTAATATGTACGGTGGTACACGTTGCGGAACTCTCGACTGGACTCGTCGGAAAAACCCGTATACGAGCGTACGTGTCTTTATCTCTATCTCTCCGTCCTTTTCCATCTCTCGGCAGACTCGCGTGCTCGTAGCTCCGCGCCTCTCCGCCGTGGAACCGTTACGAGAACGATGGACCATGGAGAGAACAGTTCTCTCAACAACGAAGGATCTTGAACGCGAGAGAACGAACGAGCCTTCGAAGACAGAGCGGAGCCTAGGGACGATTTGAAACGTCGATCGTTCGCGTCGTAGATGCGGACTGCTTCTACGTCTATATCTCGCGAAATATAACTCTTATAGTACTAGACACAACGCATTTTATTTCTTGTTTTTTCAGAATATGTAGGATTTGATAATGAGTGGGTATGATAATGAAATAAGAGTCAGCCGAGTTGGAATAAATATTTAGAAATGAAACGTACAAAGGTTACTCTTGTGCTACACACTTTTAAGTTATAAACCGAGAAAAAGGAAACGATATATCATCGGACGGCACCAAAAGGGTTGATCTCTCTAGAGAACTCTCGCAAGAGATCCCTGGATTTAATGACGATTTAATTGGTAACGAATTTAATCTAGGATGATATAGTCAAATAAAGGTAGCTTTCCTTCAACACGGCATCTTATAATTGCAGGAACCCTCGTATAGCACTGTTTCGCTCGAACACGATATGCAAATTGCTGTCTCAGAGTAGTAATGAGAAATAAATTTATTAAATTAAGCTTACATTAAATGAAAATAATATTTTTTATTCTTTTCCTTCTGTGTTATATATATGTTGAAGGTAGAGTTTCCGTCGACGCGGTAGAATAGACGGAAGAGTTCGGAGGATAGACTCTTACTCGCGAAGACACTAGTTGACA
>JAITYT010001658.1:958411-972791 GCA_025433975.1 Liostenogaster flavolineata
ATTTTTGATGTTTTCTAATGTAACTACCTTTTTTCGGCGACCAGAGCGTGCCGCATCATCGGTTTTCGTACGACCACGTTTAAATTCGGCAAACCAGTCAGTGACGATCGATTTTCCTGGAGCGAAGTTCAGATAACACTTATCAAGCCAAGCTTTCGTTTCAACTGTGTTTTTCCTCATCAAAAGCAATATTTTGTCAACACACGAAATTCTTCAGTTTCACTAAAATCACTGTAACTTTTGAACCAAACGTCAGATCGTCATGAAATTTTTACAGCTATATTTTGAAGATTAGTACTTTAAAAAAAAATATTAATTTTGTATTTGTAGCACTATCTATCTGTCAGGCTGGAAACTTATCAGCCGATGTGTTGTACTCGTTGTAATGATAAATCCCGAAGAAGCTCGTGCGTATCAAATCCTGTTTGAACTTTCGTTTATTTGCTTCTTCTCAGTTACCTAACAAATTTCACTTCCAATATCATGAATCCCGATACAATGTCGATGATACAATTACAGGAGGAAGATTCGTAGTCACCTCGCAAGGCGACCTTCACATAAGGGCAGCGAAACCAGAAGATGGTCGAGCGACGTACTCTTGCCTGACTCTGCACGCTTTGACCGGCGAGCGAAGAAGAAGCGAACCCGCCACTTTGACCGTCACGGGTAGGTATACCACGAACACTTTTCTAATTTCGATTACGGAAAGCGACATCGATGGTACGTCATTCGAAAGACGACGTGAGCAACGAATTTCGTCACGCATCAAAATCGCATAAAGTTACGTTTCTGATCGAAGATTCCACTTTACACTTTTCCAGAGCCAAGCGGATCCATACCACCGAAACTGATGCAAAGATCGCAGATCGCTATTTCGGCCGAAAGCGATTCGGATGTGCATCTCACGTGCTCGGCCCAAGGGAGTCCACCACCGCAATTTACCTGGTACCGCGATGTTAATGGTTGGTTCGATTAGGGAATCGCTTTTATCCTTAAACAGCAAACCCGTAACCCGTTTTCGACGATAAAGACTGAGCGCACGATCAAATAGCGACGCATCTCAAATAGAGAAATAATATAAATACTTCGTGAATCGTGCGTGATTAAAATTTTAATGGAATTTAAATGCGTCGGATGTCTCTTGCTCATAGAAATGGTTTCGTCACACAGGTCACTCGATACCCGTAGAATCGTTCGGACGGATCCAACTTTGGGGTGACCTGATGCAAATCCGTCGCGTAGATGCTCAAGACGCTGGAAGGTACATTTGCAGAGCGAGTAACCAATTTGGTGAGCAGCGGGCGGAAACGCACCTATCGGTCACGTCGAAGCTGAATGCACGAATTCAGCCGCATCTGCAGGTACGACTGTAAATCGTAGACTTATCAGATTTACCCCAGAGATCCGATGATACTACTCGAACCCTTGATTTCGCGCAAGTAACCTCTTCTCGAGTCCCCTACGTAAGTTCCAGGTACGTTACGTGGCAGTGCATCGAGCACGGTAATAAATCGTTTCACCGTTCGACGCGAATAAAAACTTTACGACTGCACTGATTCTACGAATCTTTGAACGACTTTCGAAACGCGACCCAAAAATGTTCTTTTCCTTTCTGAGTAAAAAGACATTTTTTACTAACTAAATATATGTGCTACGTGTTCATACCTGAACCCTTTCATGTTCACCTAAAACGTGGATTTTGTGAATTTCAATTTATCGTTAAACTCTATGATTAATTGGAGTGTATATAAATCCGTCCTGATAGTTTCATTCGTGCAAGTCGGATTTAAACGCAATACATCCACTGCGAAATCCCAACGATTTGGTCAATCGCAATGGTAGACGAATATTTCCGTTTTTTCGACTGTAGATTTCATTCTACCTTTTTAGCGAGTCGATCGAACGATTTTAAAAAAAAGAAAAATAACATTTCCTAATACGTCGAAGGAACATAATTAGCAGATCTTCATCAACGAGCTAGGATTTAAAAATACGAGTACTCGAAAGGAAGAAAACTATCGCTAATGAATCGAATCGATCTCATCGTCGTCGTCGTCGTTCGCAGGTCGTCAATTCCGGGGAAACTGCCACGATGAACTGCACGGTCGAGGGTTATCCGGTCGAGAGCGTCGAGTGGCTGCACGACGGCGTACCGGTATTGACCGCGCAGGACACGAGAATCAGATTGTTGGCTCCCCTGATGCTCGTGATAGGATCCGTCGGCAGAAGAGACAAAGGGATGTATCAGTGCTTGGTGAGGAGCGACAAGGAAAACGCGCAAGCCACCGCGGAACTCAAGCTCGGAGGTAGGAGGACCTTGCCCAAGCTTTTAATAACACCTTTAATGCTCGAAAGCTCCGTTAACCTGCTCGTTCCTCACTCCGAACCTCCCCTCTCCTCCTCCATCGCTCGTTCACCGCTCTAACGCTTCTCGAGGGCGCGAAGTGGCTTTTACTTGTTCTCCTCTACCTTCTCTCTACCTTCTCACTACCACCACCACCTCTCCTCTTCTGGATAACGCTGGTGTATTTGATTAATATTTTCCTTTGGAACGGAGTTTCGCGCTTCCTACTTCTCTTTCCATTAATGTTCAAGGTATATCGTTTGCTTTGTATCTGAAATACACTTGTCAGTTATAAAAATGTTTGCACGATGCGCGTCGACGTACTCGTAATGTTCACTCCATTCTCTATAGATATTTATTTCGTTGTTTTCGATAATAAAGCAAAATTTCTGTACGATGAAATTCTTTTTCCACGTTTATAGAAGGAATATTTCTACCTGAATTCCTCAAGTTTTAATTACACGTAAAGTGATTGTATTCGTTTACAATCGAAATTGATTACGTTTGATCTTTTCGATTTCGACATATCGACGTATTCCTTCGAAACGATTCCTGATGATGATCCGCGATTTCAGATACGATACCAGAAATGCAGTATACTTTCATCGAGCAAGCATTGAGACCAGGTCCACCGGTATCTTTACGATGTTCAGCGACTGGCTCTCCGCCTCCTTCTTTCATTTGGCTCCTCGACGGTGAACCATTGAACGAAATTGCAGCTACACATAGGTAAGTCCACCCATCTACCGTAAAGTTTCGAAGCATCGAACAAATAACTTCTTTCCAATTCTACAACGAATCAGCCAGAATACCGAATAAATTGCAATAAAGGGAGCAAGTGTATTCATTTTATCGACTTTTTACGAGCCTCCGAGGTTCCTGAGTAATCCGCCTAATTGGAATCGACGATCCACGCAGGTACGCGATAGGCCAGTACGTTGATCAAGCCGGAGACGTTATAAGCCATCTCAACATATCGTCAGCAAGTGCCGAAGACGGTGGACTTTACGCCTGCGTCGCATCCAATACTCTCGCTACCGTAAAACACAAAGCAAGACTCAACATTTATGGTATTCCCTGTTGAAAATTTTTACAAACGTCTGATAAGGCGACATCTTCCTTACGTTAAAAATGCGGGTTTTTAAATCGTTTCAAACTCGATGTAAAAGTTTCAAACACGATTCCAGGACCGCCGTATATACGATCGATCGGACCGGTACGAGCTATAGCCGGAGTAGACGCTACCATAGCCTGTCCTTATTCCGGATATCCAATCACATCGGTCGAGTGGTCACGGGACGGTGTGGAATTGCCACTTGACATAAGACATCGCGTCGACAGCGAGGGACATTTGACCATCGCGACGATCGACCCTAACGATGGTGGAACGTACACGTGTGTGGTACGCGCTAGATCAGGGGAAATGGCCACTAAAGATATTCGACTCGCCGTAAGCAGTAAGTTTGAATGCTGATTAAACATCGTCTTTTAAGATTTCACATATCGTCCGATTGTTATTTCGACGTTTAACGATCGTTTTCGATCTAAAGCTGAAACCAATTTGATTTTGTCGCGTCTAACCTTGTAACAGGCCCACCTGTAATGAGTCCCTTCGAATTCCCCACTAACTTGCAAGAAGGTAGCCGAGCTCAAGTAACGTGCAGCATCACATCCGGTGATCTACCCATTTATTTTTCTTGGTTAAAAGACGACGAACCGTTGCCATCCTCTCTTCGCGTAAGTACTTCGCGAATATAGCGATCTTCGTTCATGAATACGATTGCCATTGTATCAAAACAATACTACTAACTCCATCGATATTTTATACAGATCGAGGAAAGAGGCGCCGAATTCTTTAGTTTGTTAGTATTTAAAGAATTATCATCGCGACACAGCGGAAAGTACACTTGCGTTGCAACGAACAATGCCGCGAAAGTGAACCACACAGCCAAATTATTGGTCAAAGTACCACCTCAATGGATCTTCGAGCCCCAAGATGTAGCGACTCTTTTGGGTAACCAGTTGAACGTTCATTGCGAGGCCAAAGGATTTCCACCGCCAAGCGTTACGTGGCTACGTGCCAGGGGTAGAACGTCCAATGATTACCAGCCCCTTATTGATGGTAACGATGGTAGACTGACCATATTGCCGAATGGTTCTTTATGGACGGTATCGGCCGGACCGCAAGACGAGGGCCATTATCTTTGTCGAGCCAACAACGGTATTGGCTCCGGTCTGAGTAAAGTAATCTACGTGTCGGTACACGGTGAGAAAAAGTATATTCTACGTTAACGCTTCATTTTACTCGTACTTTTCTAATACGCGGAGATTTCAATATTTCGATCATATTTTGTAGAGCCCGCAAGATTTGAATTGCAAAGTAAAAACGTGACGATTCGTCGCGGCGAATCGGTTACACTGGATTGCACCGTCATCGGAGATAATCCAATCGAGGTACAATGGATGCACAACAGTGATCGATTAGACACGAACAGTCACAGGCTAAGTATCAGTCAAATTAAGACCGATAGTGGTCTAAAATCTCAACTGTCCATCGGGAACAGCGATCGTCAAGATTCAGGCGTTTATAGATGCACTGCTGATAATGCCTACGGTAGAAGCGAACATCTCATCTATTTGGCGGTGCAAGGTACGCTATCTTGCGAAATATTTTAATCTCGTCGATGTACTTGCATCTCCGTTGTATTAACGTAAACTTAAACTATCGTATTTATATTTATCGAGTAGAAAGACCCGACCCTCCGGCTTCGTTGGAAGTCATAGAAATTGGATCGCGATCGATACGACTGCTATGGAAAAAATCCTTCGATGGAAACAGTCCCATAAGAAATTACGTCATACAATACCGATCTCTTAATCACGGTATGAACGATGATTGGAACCCAGCGAAGACGCACAACGTCACGTACGCGCCGGGTAGCTCTAATGCGGGTAACGCGATACATCCAACTCAAAATGGTTCGTACATGCGTCACGATTTTTCTTCGTATTTTAATTAGCTACTAATTGCATGGTTTCGTTCTAACTTGTGATCCAGGTCTGTCTCCATTCGATACGACGAGCGACGATCAAGAAGTGGCCTTAGTCGGTGGTCTTCATCCTGCAGTCACCTATACTTTCCGAATATTTGCTATAAACTCTATAGATGCAAGCTCACCAACTGAACCTGTCGTAGCTAAAACTCAAGAAGAAGGTAGGCGATAGCTGAATCTCGAGAATAACCACCACGATTGTTAATGCATCTATACATCGGCTTTTTTGCTTTTACTATAGCTCCTACCGAACCGCCTCAAAATATCAAAGTTCAGTCAGCAGGACCTGGTGAACTTGTAGTCAGTTGGCAGGTATATAAGTATCTATATCGCTAACAACAGAATAATTTATTATTAAATAGATAATCTAAATAATAAGGACAACAATAACGATATATTTTACTTTATTAATTTATCTTGATGTTTTCAAATTATACTATAGGTATATATTGTATTAAAAGAGTGTTTTTACAAGAATCGCAATTTTACAAGATTTTATCAAACCAAATATAGAAGAATAATTTTCTAAATCGATAAAAATTGTTTATGTAGCCACCTCCTAAAGAATCATGCAATGGAGATCTATTGGGTTATATAGTAACCTGGTCGGAACATTCATCCTCAACGTCTGGTGTAAATCAAAGCAAAAGCCTGACGGTAAATGGTTGGGCAACCACGAAGGTACAGCTCACTGGTCTGAGAAAATTTACTAAATACGATATATCTATCAGAGCTTTCAACAGTATAGCAAGTGGACCAGCCAGTATTCCCATCGTCGGAACCACTCAAGAAGGAGGTATTAAATTCTTCTATAATTATTTATTTAAAAGTATTAGTAACTTTAACTTTCCATTTCTACGCTAAAAGATGAATTTCTAAATATGTAACATATTTATTTCAGTACCGGAAACACCACCTACTCAAGTTGCATGTGATCCGTTATCTTCTCAAAGCGTAAAAGTTTCTTGGAGCGCACCACCCCCGCATCAACATGGCGGTATCATTCAAGGATATAAAGTTTATTACAGACCTGTACCTACCGATAATAGTGAGTAAAATTAAAATCATAAACATAACAAAAAAATTATCGAATGCATATTTTCCAACCTGTTATCATTTTAGTGGACATATCTACCGTTGGTGAAGTCAAACGGACATCCAGTGTGGAAACCTACTTACATACCCTGTACAAATATACTAATTATTCTATAAGGGTGCTAGCATATACAGGTGCCGGCGATGGTGTATTAAGTCCACCAATCTTCTGTACGACACAGGAAGATGGTAAAATTTTATTTTATCGTAAATGACATCGTCGTTTCCAATCTGACGAATAATAATATTAAATTGTTTAAATCTTCGAATATAAAATTTGTAATATTATTATATATTATTAAAAATCAAGACATGTAATTAATGGCAGTCCCATCGTAGTTCCAGGGCCGCCTGCAGGTATCAAGGCTTTAGCATTGACAGCGGAAAGTATATTAGTGTCGTGGTTACCGCCACTGCAGCCAAACGGGAACGTATCCAAATACACGGTATACAGCAGAGAAGCTGGTTCTAGTAACCACAATACACATACGATGCACGAACCTCCAACATCGCCTACCGATACTCTCACGATGGAATTACGAGGTCTAATCGATAGGTAAGCATTACAATCGATTTACCTTAATTTTCTGTAACATTACCGATATGTTTAAATATCATAAAATTAATACTTAATTTTCATTATAGGCAGCTGTATGAATTTTGGGTATCAGCGACAACTGGTCTCGGAGAGGGTGAAGCAACTACTATCGTAACGCAAACAACAAATACCAAAGGTTGGAATCCTAATCGTAACTTCCATTCTAGTAGATACGTAGATGTACATATACTCAAATATCCACAATCAACAATTTAAACCTGTTTATAACAGCTCCAGCCAGAGTAGCATCATTTTCTCAACTCTTACGAAGAGCCGTTAAATCTTCCATCACGCTATCGTGTTTAGTCGTTGGAAACCCCACTCCACGTCCTATTTGGACCTATCGAAATGGACAAATATCAACTGGCAGACATTATGAATTAACTACGGACGGTTATCTTAATATACGTGGTTAGTTCTTCAGTTAGATAATTAGTATCTTACGATATTGGTAATTTTAATTAAAAGTCATTTTTTTATTTCAGGATTGGAGCAATCCGTAGGAGGAAATTATACTTGCTCGGCTAGTAATTTATTTGGAGACGACTCCATAACATACACGTTAGTTGTTGTCATGCCTCCAAGAGCACCGACCTTGGAACTGCAATATACAACGACGAACAGTATAAGACTACGGTGGAGTCCTCCCAATAATGGTGGCGCTACCATTCAAGGTAAATTAGAATACTACATGTCATTACTATTATTTACAGCATTACATAATCGCTATTACCTATACGAATCGAAGCATAGATATTTGCATACGATTCGACAAATTTCATTTTACGTTACACTATCTTTAGGATACGTATTGGGTTACAAAAGAGACCAAGGTGGCTGGGAAGAAATCGCATTATCTCCAGAACAAACCGAATTTGTACTGACTGGTTTAAAATGTGGTTCTTCGTATCTAGCGCATTTAACAGCACACAACCGTGTTGGAATTGGAGACCCAAGTCCTCTAATAAGTGCAACCACGAAAGGCACTGGTAAGAAGTATACAGTGCTTTCTTTAAATTTACGATATTTTAAGAACTATGCCTACAGAAAGAAAACAACTTGAAATATCAGCAAATTGTGCTGTTCTTTCAATGTACAAAATTAACAGTAGCCTCGTCTAACTCTATTCTTTTCCGTTAGCTCCCCTACTACCGAAGGAACGTGACATCATTACTGCAAATGGTACATCCGTTCGATTGAATTTACTTTCCTGGCCAAACGGAGGATGTTCGATACAATATTTCACCGTAGAATATCGCAGACGCATTACCACGGAACCTTGGATTTTGGTAGCTAGCCGAGCTACTGAGAATCTAGTAATACGAGACTTAAAAACAGCTTCCTGGTACAGTCTACGTCTGACCGCCCATAACGACGCTGGATCCACGCAAACACAGATGGAATTCGCAACAACCACTCTGAGTGGTGTTAGTATCGGTCCACCAAATGATCTTATAATGGAAGACGATGTAAAGAAGAACGTACCTAATCACAAAGTACTCTATGTCGTCGTGCCTCTCGTTTGTGCGATCATTTTGATCATATCAGCTATTATCTTAGGATACGTTATGCTAAAACGTAGCGGCAGGTTAGCATCCCAACGATATTCCGTAATTTTATAACTGCGCGATGATTTAAATAATTTAGAAAAAGAAAATACAGAAATGTTCATGTCTATAAAAATATATGATTGTATTTCCTTCATTCGTTTAAGTCCATATTAATTGTGTGTAAACATACGTTAATTCAGACTTCCAAAAAGAGTGCGATTTAAAAGCACAAGAAATATTAGTGTACATTTATTGATAAAAATTCTTCGATAGAATGAAACTTCTCAGCAACGATTTATCCGTAAACGGCAACGACGTTACTCGATCTACAATTAAATTAATATATCGCATAATTTAGGGCAAATTATCTGGGTGATATATTACCTGGACAACAACAGCAACAAACTGGATTGGGTTTAGTGCAACAACAGCAGCATCAACAACATCATCATTTAAGTTGCATGTCAACCGTGCAACTTAAATCAACGGCAGAACGTGACAATAGGCGCAATCATCAAGTTTACACGAGTTCACCTGTAAAACAAGAGAATCACAAACCCAATGAGCATGGATCAGGTAACATACTTAAAAAGAGAATTTATCGTACTGTAGAAGCGTAAAAATGTCTACAATGTGTTTTTAATAAAACGGTTTTAAGCTAACGGTGAAGTCTGTTTTTTTTAAATGGTAAGAAAAATATTACTTTCAGAAATGTACGAAATCAGCCCCTACGCAACGTTCAGCGTTCCAGGAAGAGAAAATCGTTCGGTAACAACAGCGACCCTTGATTACACGATGCAATTTAAGACCTTCGGTCACCTCGAAAATGAAGATATCAATACCATCGATTACGAAAGATCCAGCGTAGATTTCGAAAGGTAATTGATCATCTTTTCTTCCTGCTTTTATAATTTCGATCGAAGCCCCATCATTAGGTTTATTTATCGTTTAGCTCCTGAATGTTCGCTCTATTTTCTTTCCGTTTCCTCTTTCTGGTGCTTTTTTTCACGTACAGGTCGAAAACTCCTAGGTGGCACAAGCAACGCTATTTTCCCAGCATCGCGGAAGCAGAAAGTAAACTACGTTCAAATCGTCAAGGTTCCGGTAGCGACACATCCGGCAGCCCTTGCGGTGAATGTGCCGGACCTAGTTATAGAGTGCCAGTAAAGCCTTGCAGAGGTAACCGATTTTACTTTAAAAATTCTTAGAATGAACATTTTAAAACGATTTTCATTTTCAACCAATTTTCATTCTTAAATTACATTTTTCAAGATAACAAAACAACATCGATTAAATACAATATTATTCTTTCCTAAAATTCCCTCTTGTTTAATACCAATAATTCTGGAAGACTTTACCATATTCCGATGAAACTTACTCCGAAGAATAAACGTCAAACGTCAATGAAGCGAAGCGAATAATTTTCGAATATAAAATATTTGCAGACGTTTTTTCGCGAGGAGTCGAATCCAGCACTGAATCTAACAACGAAGGTTCTCCCTCGCTTGCGAGACGACGAAGCCGACAGCCGAGCCGGTCCACTCGCAGGTAGCCAAGGTTTGTTTGTTTCCACATAGCACTCTGTCCCAATTATATAATCTTGGTCTCACGGTCTCTTAAGTTTCATGTCGATGCAACAAAGAGGTGGAAAAATGTATTTTTCAATTTTTATATGAAAATAAGGAACAAGCTTTTCCTCGAATAATTCCATGTCTAATAACAACAATTTGAGAAATCTAACGTTAATATAACTTCTTTCATGACTCATCTAAAACGAAACACGGTCCATCCCGTTTCGATCTACACATCGAATTGATCGCCTGCCGACATTGCACCGACTATATAATGACGTTCATAATAAACAAATTATGACGGCGGATTGTTTATTTTATAATGGAAAAAAAAAAGACAAATCGTTTCACATCTATCGTAATCACTCATTTATACAATTCATTCATTCTTGAAAATATGCGTTCATCAGAGAAATGACATAGGTTAACGTCGTTGCACCCCGCCTCGAAGTCTTATTTCGTACTGTCATTGCGAAAAGTATTGTACAATTTTTAAAATCACAGTATTTTCTTATTTTGCATAATCCAATACGTATTCGTAAAGCAATTACTTAATTTATATATTTCTTTCTTATTCTATATAAAACATAAATCAAAACTGAAATATCAATGTAATCGAATATCGTAAATTCCAGTGAATATATAAACATACTGTATTCTTCTGGAAAACACACGTTTGTGATATTTGCAACTGCCCAGTTCTCATAGAAATTAGAGCATTAACTGTCAAAGAACCTACAAGATTATCTTTATCCCTCCAAGATAGCTTCTTCAGTTTCATAGAAACCGCGTACAAATCGATCTATCTTAATCGTTCCTATCTGTAGTTTGTTCACCAGTATAATTTCGATCAAACTGACCAACTCCAATACCGTTATATAAAGCTCCATATGCAATAAGACGTACGAAATAAAACTTTTGGTCAGCTTATCAGCCATCCTGGAGTCTCGTTTGACTACCAAACATTATCGCGAGACCTCTGAACCACCGACTACCTCTATCATCGCTAAACTCTCGGTACTGAAGAAGTCCCCTGTTATCTGTTATACGTAGTTCGGTGGAGGACATGACGCTGTTGCCGCCAAGCGGGTTCAGCGACAGCCGTGAATTGAGTGACGTCGAGTGCGATCGTGACCGTGATCGTGATAGCGAGCGCGATCGTGATTGGCAAGGCTTGTCCGCCGGGGCCCGACATGGCGGCAGCTTGGGTAGACTACCAATCGAAGCCGTCGAAACTATGCTCGCTAGGTATCGACACGAACCTCCGTAGACCGTAGTAAGCTCACACAAGATCAAATCTGTCTTCAAACTTGTAACGTTGTCCGTGCATCGACCACGCGCTATTTAACCCACTAGGGACCAAATTCTTTTTCAACGATGCAACACAAGTATTATTATTATTATATTATGACAATAATTCACAATATAAAAATATATTAGTATCTCTGAGCAAGATCTTATTATTGTACAAAATTTGTCATTTATTCGTGGGAAAGTGCAACGTCCCAAATGCAATCCAATCGCATGTCTCCAATCGAGACGAAAGTTAGCCATTACGTATCTCGTTTATTTTTAATCCCGGTCAAGTTGTCACGAATACGAACGAGCCCCGTTCTATTTAGGATTTGAATATCTTATTTGCGATAACATGGACTACAGCTTCAATTATAAATTGCGTGAAATCAATATTTTAAATCAGTATAGTAAAAAGAAGAAAACGTTTCGATCGGCCTGTCCTCTTCGCGTAGACACCATCGTATGCTGGCACATCCCACAATACCGTTTGTTAATTAAAATACCACAAAATGAAACCGCTGTGAGAACAATGTTATCGCATACCAAACTCGTATCAAAGAACATACTAGAAAACCGTAGATCGATCGTAGTTGTAGTCGGCCAAATTCGCGATGTCTCGTAGAAACTTGTGTCTGTACGCCACAATTGCTGTAGCCCGTGGAGCATGTCTGTTTTGCTATTCTGACGACAAAAAAGATCCCTTTTAAATACTTAGTTATTTCGATTATTCGATGATAACTGCGCAACAAATCCCAGTAGATAAAATCGATCTGCTCCGTACTAGTGCTATTCCGTTGCATTTTTATTTCAATTTTTTATCAAATACGTGTCTCCTTATTTTTATTTGTATCACAGTTAGACCAGTGATCCATAAGGTTGACGCTACAAATTTAATAATAATAATAATAATAATTAATCATAGTCCGTAAAACAAAGCAATCGAACGATTTTATATCCTAGATCGAGCGTATATTTAAGAATGCATCGGAATTGCGAAATTGAAAAATAACACCAATATAATAAGTATAACATTCTAAAAGATCATTTTTCTGTCGTAGATACCAACAAAGGAAAGAACAAGAACGACAGGAGTTCACTATACACGTATGATCCAGATTTACCGATTCGAGCACGAATCTTCGTGGGACGATGTAAATTTAGGTACAATATCGTTTAGAGGATAATCGATCGATCGAATAACGCTCCTTTCGAGTGTCAACGAAATTAGTGTCTTGGTGGGGACAAAAAAGGAACAATTTAATTGCCATTCGCACGACAGTGATAAAAAAAACCAAGCTCTTGCGAACGTATCTACGAATCTAACAATAAGTACAATGCGATCGTTTATACTTTCGATAAACGAAAAGCTCGTCACGATCACTGATCTTCACAATGTCACGTACTGCCGCGATATATGGACACGATTACATACATATACCTTCATAAATCTACATATATGGCCACACGCGCGAATTAAATGCAACTTACACCAATAACGCAAAGTAGACTGATGAGTGTACTATGGAATTACTTCGATTCGGGTTTTTTTTTTTTATTCGAAAGTCATTCGAATCCCATTCTATATCTATAATTTAAGGGATATATATTTATATTACGTATATTTACCGAATGAAAGAGTCTAAAACAACGTAAGAGCGACTATTAGCTACGTTTCCGAAACGTTTATTATTTCTTTACAAACGCGCGGATCATATCGAGCGATCATCGACGATCGCGTGGCAATAAAAGCTGATATTTCGATATTTTACTGTACGTAGCGACGAATTCGAAGATCTCGTTGTCTATATTCTCGCGTAAATTTTTAAACTAGCCTATCGGTGCGATATTCGCGAAACTATGATTAGTTAACGGGCATTTGATTGTCATTATGAATGTCGTAGGTAATTTACTATTATACATAATACATTGCACGTATAATAGACGATCGAATGTCTGCATGTTTATATCTGTATGTGCACGATTATTTCGAATGATCATCGAGAATCGTGTTACTACCAGAATCGTCAGAGATTTGGGTGATCGCGCAAAATTCAGTGATTGAGTGTCGTATGCAACGGAAGTGTCACGAATGAACTTTCCTAAATATTGCGACTGTTAATAGCTCTCGAGGATGTAAGCACCACGTAAGATATTATTTTTAACATTTTTATACGAAGCCAAATTGCAAGACTTCCATCGAAAAATTTCAAACATTTCGTAATTGTTTTCTATTTCGGCTATTTCGCATACTTGGACATCTTTGGGCAATGCTAACGAACCTGGAGTGTTCTCGATATATTTTCACGAATATTAATTAACAAAAAAAAACCCGCGCAATTTCTATTTCTCCTTGGTGGTATTTACATTCTCGAATTTAATTCGCGAAGTGTAATTACGAGGAAATTCGACATGCCCTGATATGTACATATACACACTTAGGTGCGTTCAAGCTGATAGCACGCGTATGCGAATCTCTTTTTCGATTTACTTTACAATAGATCGTTGGCAACGTAGTTTTAGACAACATTCGTGTATTGAACTCTGTCTTCTCGTTACTCGCATAAAAATAAGTAAGCATCTTTTCGACGTACGTCGAGCAACACTCCGGGATGCGATTCTTGCGGTACATTATAATAATCAACCTCACACCGACTTCGGCCGCCAATGTTAGTTTTAGATATTGTGTTGTCTAAGACACTCGAATAGAAAATCGGTAGGACATACGTCTTCGTACAAAGTAGTTTACGAATTTTCCGATATCCGAACGAAATCTTTCCGAAATGAACGAATTGAATTAGTCAAATCGGATGTATCTTCGAAGATCAACAGTTATCGATTTCGAAAGTCACACGCTACTTTATCGTAAAAAAAAA
>JAITYT010001658.1:972928-987210 GCA_025433975.1 Liostenogaster flavolineata
TGCGTACATGAATTTGGTCCACGTCGATACCAAAAAGAGAGACTGAGGCCAACTAATTACGCTTACGTTCATTTCTGCCAACAAAAAGTCGTTATTTGCGCGTCCCTGCTCGAGAGCAGGAGCGACAGCTTAACGCGTCTATCGTCAGAGGCATGCTCTGTACATATTCAGAAAAAGAGAGACAAAGACTCGCCCAATCGCAAGAATTATAAAAACTAACAGTAGCACAGGGCGAAATCACGCGTACAAACTGCCAAAAAGTAAAGAGATAACCAGTCCGTTGTACAACCAGGTAATGATAAACAGGGTGACGTTATTATCGCGTTTATACGTACGTAATTGCAATATAAAATGTCTCGAAGTGGGACGATCTTTTTTACTGTCAAATACGTATCGATTCCGATACGATCTTCTGATTTATCTACGACAAATTTTGAAATACTTTACGATAAACTGTAGGAATTAAGACGCGACTTTATCGTCACTTTCATTCCATTTTACGTAGGATGTTACTTCTTAACGAGATACAAACTTAACGATAAATTAAATAGAATGCATCTTAAACGAATAATTATCCGGCTACGACTTCGTACTCGTATCGTTGAACCGATAAACGAAATAATAAGATTTAAAGTATTTATTGACCAATTTGTAACATATAATGCTAATTTATAATATATAATTTATAATATACCACGCATAACGATATATTTAGTATCTAAGAAAATTCATCGACGGCTCGTGGGTGTATTCCTGACTCTTACGAAGAACGGACTCGTTTGTACTGATAATACGTCGTATATATATATATGTGTGTGTGTGTGGGGAAACGACTCGCGCCATGTTAAGTTGTAAAAACGCCTGCGATAATGTCGATGCCCTTGTGGCTTGGATGGCTTAGTGGTCTATAGAGCGTCGCGTATCTAATCGCACCAGTGCACGATTTTTGTCGTGGACATCTCAATAAACAGAAAGAAAGCTACATTTGGAGTCTTGCCCGAGATAGATCGCCTAATTTTTCAGGAGGATCAAATTGTAGGAAAGAGAAAAATGTTAGAGATGTGCTGCGAGAATATCGAAGACCCAAGCTTGAATCCTGGCACATTCAGCGCTCGATATTTTTCGTAGGCTTTTCAACATTAAATTGTACCGAGAGAATCCTACATATATATTCGTCGCATTAATGAACAAACCACCTCCTAATGTTTACTCTACTTTCGCGAATTTCTCATAAAATGGAAATTTCATATTCGAAAACGGATCTCGCGAAGAAAATTCGAGCGTTACTCGCGACATCTACGTACAAATGCATATTCGTAGAATGCGCTTACCATTAAAAATATGTATGTTTTATTGAAATACGTTTCAATTTACAGAGTATGCCTCCGACATGTTTACACCATCGTATCGTACATAGATACTAACGTACGTTTAACTTTAACGCGGCGATTGTAAACAAACATAAATATTTGCAGATGGTGCTCAGTTGTATAGTTATCGAGAGAAAATATAAGGAATTATTTTATTGCCATTCTGTAGATACGCGGGTGTTTCATTTTAAGATTTTCTATTTCTTTCTTTTGTACGATAACTTTGACAGTTCCGTATAGCCTATATTTTCTCATAGTGGTTTCGTACTTCGTATACCTAATAATTCCTATGGGTATACGCGCACGTGCGCGTCGAAATCGTGCGCGATACGAAACTCTCGTCATAGCGTAGCTATGATACACGAATAAATTAGTTGTACATGAGTCTTGTCAAGTTTAGACGTTATGTATCATATCCTCATATATACTGCCCCTAGCCGGCGCGAAAAAGACTTCATCCAACCATCACGTCGAAATGGAAAATGATTTGATTGTAACGCAATTCCAATTTTGCGCAAAAAAGAAAATTATCATCCAACTTCTTAATAAAGAAAAACGGATATTTACTCAGTCTTTCGATCATCCTGCTATTTCTTTGACGCGTCGAACATCGCATTGTTTCGTATAGATATTATAATTTTGACATAATCGACGATCGATGTCCAAAAAGTAACTTCCGTGTTTGAATTGAAAACAGCGTCTCATGATTTGTTCAAGCCGCAGTTGAACATTTAAAATCAACCAACATCGTAACGAAGCACGGACATGTTTTTAATAGTCTCTGCTTAGCGATATTCGATAGCAATATTTACTAACAAATTTAATGGCAATATTTAATGCAACAAATTAAGTGATATTTAAATCGAGTCGTAATTTGTTCACGGTAAAAATATTTTGTTCCTTCACTCTGCGCGTATTTGCCAAAACTTGTAAATTTATAAAAAATATATGGACAAAACAAAGTACAAGGTAACCAATAGGAATGTATTGAAAGTTACGCCGTAAAACCTCAAGCTGATAAATAGTATTAAAACATGTTAGATAATGTATTTCAAAGTTTTTGCAAACTATTGCAGTTCTGCGTGAATTCCAGTAGACAACATTTGAAAACATTTATTACTAATTCATATGCGCAAGCAAAAATTTTCTTTTTTTATATTGTGTATTTCAATTGTTAAATTACTATTCCTATATTACATCTAGAGACAGAAGCAAATACTGCTTATGATAAAGATCCCTACAAAATCAAACTTGTGGCGCCATCTATCGGCAGAAGATAGTACTATTGCTTGTACAAAACTCTACAAAATCGAGCTGGTGGCGCCATCTATTGGCAGAAGTTAGTACTACTGCTAGTACAGATCACTACCCAAATAGAGCTGGTGGCGCCATCTAGAAACAGAAGCTAGTACTATTCGCGCTACAGTTCCCTACCTAATCAAGCTTGTGGCGCCATCTAGAGACAGAAGTGAGTACTATTGCTTGTACAGAACCCTACAAAATCGAGCCGGTGGCGCCATCTAGAAGCAGAAGCTAGTACTATGGCTTGTACAGATCCCTACAAAATCGAGCTGGTGGCGCCATCTAGAAGCAAAAGCTAGTACTATTCGTGCTACAGTTCGTACCCAGTCAAGCTTGTGGCGCCATCTAGAGACAGAAGTGAGTACTCTTGCTAGTACAGATCCCTACATAATCCAGCATGTTAGTCTGGAAATAATTATTTTTAATATCTATCGCTTTTACGTATTGCTAAAAAAATTAAATGTTTTTTCTTAACTTTTACGTCCCTGTATTTTACAAATAATGTGTATTTTCACATCAAAATATAAGAGTAATTAAATTTAGATACTGATTCATTACATGGTTTTTCCTTCGAATTATACTCTCCTGATAATGCCGATTAAAGTGGTTAACAAATAATCGATATCTCGAAAAGATCCGCGCGACTGATTGTAGCAAGGTCGCTGCAATGAGTATTTCGATTAATCGATTATTAGATTATGGTTATGATCTGTCTGATTCATACGCGAACCAGCACTTTGAGAGTAGCTGGAAAAAAATACTGCAATTGACATTTATTGTTAAACATAATTAGGCAATAATTTATTGTTAAGCATAGTTATACAATAATTTATTGTTAAGCATAATTATACAATAATTTATTGTTATTGCATAATTTAATATCTCTTTATGTATTTAAATGGACTATAATTAACATAAATCTAAGCATAGAATATGCTTTTGCAAGTGCACAGTATTTCGTTAGAAGGAAAAGAGAGTTTTACTGAGAAAATCTATGACCAATGGATGAATATGATTCAAATTTCATTTGTATCGATTGCCACGCAATGTATCGATATTACGTAATCTTATCATCCGAAGGTGACATTTTCCACGCGACGTGGTTAGTGCATCTCCAGCTGTTACACGGTGCAGTTAATTGTTCGTGGAAGAAATAAAGGTAGTGTGCGTAAAGATACTATTTAGATAAAATAACGACAATGTACTTAACTTTCCAAACTTTTTTCAATTAAATTACCATTATTATACAAATGAATTGCGTGTAATTAAAATTTGTTAGGCTTACTTTAAAATATTCTATTAGTTTCTCCCTTTATGTAGTTTATATGTATGTATGTATCTCGTATATTTCGTTGTATAAAATTATGACTATTATTTTGTTGATTTTGTAAGTTTGTAAGAGTTTCGTAACTGTCTATATAATATATTCCCTTTACACAATTTATAAGAAAACGATATTTATACCATGCGAACTAATTGATCAGCAAATACTTTGACAAATTGTAACGTAGAAGTATTTATACATTTGCTGCATACAAGTGTCAAGTATACCTACTTTCTAAATGCAATCGGCATGATACTAACATCATTTTTATTACAAACTTTGTATTAATGCTTAGCTCTACTTATATTTGACACCTACACTATCGTCACTAGGAAATGACTTTTTCGCATGAGTATAAGCAGTAATTTGTCATGCTGAAAACCTTCTAAAAATTTTGCTTCCCTTCGAATCTAAAATAAGTATCAAATTTCACAGCTAGTACCATTATTATTTTTCTTAAAAGAATATGATAAATTATTCAGTAACGATAACAAACCGCATACTACGATAAAGCAATGGCAAATCAATCTTGGAACGTACTGGTGACAGGGGGTGCTGGTTACATTGGTTCTCATACCGTTTTGGAATTGTTGCGAGCAGATTTTCAGGTGGTGGTAATAGACAACTTTAGTAATGCTTATAAAGGTGAGGTCTAACAAATGAAATGCCACGGCAATGTCGGTAGATATAGACATAGAATAACTAACGTATAAGCTAAAAATAAAAGTTAAGATTATATTTCTTTATGCATGGTAGTTAATCGCATGACTTAAAAAACATCTATCGCTCAAACAATGTTGACAAAATTTGAGTCGTTTCTGTATTTTTCCTGTAAATATATCTTTATATTTTAACAGAGTGCCTGGCAATAACCATTTACTAAAATTGTTAATATTAAATTCTGTGTTTATTTTCCTTTTTATTTCAGTACAAAAAATAAAAAGTTTACGAACCGTACACATAAACAATGTATTCAATCGCGATAAATGTTAGATGTTTTATATCGTCTTTACAGCAAGTACCAGCGAGATACCAGAATGCCTCCTAAGAGTAGAAAAGTTAGTAAACAAACGAGTGACGTGTATCGATTGTGACATAACTAAAATCAATGAATTAAAAGATGTATTTAAGAAGGTGAGCTATAATATACGTCGTATTTATTATAACAAATAAATATTTAATATCCACTCTTTTACAGTATACTTTTCATTCCGTGATACACTTTGCCGCATTAAAAGCTGTTGGTGAATCGTGCGAAAAGCCTCTCGAATATTATAAAACAAATGTTGCCGGTACATTGAACTTATTAGAAGTAATGCGAGAGAACAACGTAAAACGCTTTATATACTCTAGCAGCGCGACTGTGTATGGCATACCGGAACAGTTACCCTTGAATGAAACTATGAAAACTGGAAATTGCACGAACCCTTATGGAAAGACAAAATTTATGGTCGAAGAGATTTTAAAGGATTTATGTCTCTCAGACAAGGTATGCAAATTTGCTTTCACGCTTTGAAGTATTTGACAATTCTCTGATGTAAAAGGTTTTTAGGCATGGTCCATCGTATCCTTAAGGTACTTCAATCCAGTAGGCGCACATCCATCAGGACTTATTGGCGAAGATCCCAATGGTATTCCCAATAACTTAATGCCTTATATCGCACAAGTTTCCGTCGGAAAGAGAGAAATTTTGCAAGTTTATGGTAACGATTACGACACACCCGATGGCACAGGCTAGTCTACACGAATTAAATATATTTAATAATTTTAAGAAAAGTAATGCGGTAAGACGATAAGAATCTTCGAACAACGTTCGATTTCGTTGACTTACTTTTGTAGGAGTTCGTGATTACATTCATATTATGGATTTAGCCAGTGGTCATGTCAAAGCAATGATTTATCAAAAAGAGCGTAATCCAATTGGTTTTAAAGCCATAAATTTGGGCACGGGTAAAGGATATTCTGTACTCGAAGTTATAAATGCCTTTCAGAAGGCATCTGGAAAAAACATACCGTACAAAATAGTTGAACGAAGACCCGGTGACATATCCGCCAGTTACGCGGATGCTACTTTAGCACAGAAAGAGCTAAACTGGTACGCTACGAAGAACATAGACGACATGTGTACGTATTATTTATAAGAAAGGCATAAAACGATTGTACCAGAAAGGAAGAAGTAAACTTATCTAATAATTCGATAAAAATATGTTTTAGGCGCAGATACCTGGAAGTGGCAACAAAATAATCCTAATGGTTACAAATCAGTTTGACACGTACGACTGAATGCATATCGTATTTAATAGATAGTCAATACACGCATATTCTTCTTATCTCTAAAATATTAAATATACATCAGTGGTGGTGCATAGTTACCAAAGTTTGAACCAAAGGATGTTAAAAAGAATATTTTTATAATACGTTCGACTGGTAAACTTTGCAAGTGCGCAAAGTACTTCGAAGTATAAAAACCTTTTTACTCGATATTTTTAATATTAAGCATAGCGTATCATTCCTAGATGAAACCGTTAAAGAAATTTGTTTCTTTACCAATCGTTTATATTCGTTGTGCCATGTAAAGAACTATTTTAAATGTTTATAGATCATTTTATAATATATCTAATTTTACGATCGTGCTTTAAACACACTCTAACGATATAAGTAGAGAAGCATTATCTCTGCATAAGTACAAAAGTTACTGTAAGTGCCATTTTTGTACAATACGTTGTTATAAATTTAAAATAAATATTAACCGTAACGAAATAAACAACATTGCTCCCATGTTATTCGTCTTCAAATTATAATTTATTTTTCCTAAAACATGCGTAAAGAATATATAACGAGTTACAGTTATCCTTTAAGATTCCAATGAAGAAAAAAGTAATTAAACAACAACGAGGGAACGAGGTGGTACAGACGCAAAAACGCGCGATGCGCGTGTAGGTGTACTACTTAAAGCGCGAAATTTAAACGGTAGATGATGTCGACCGAAATTCGATTAACACGAGTACGAGGAAGGTGACCGTAAATTGGCGGCGAGCAGTGAATAATGGTACGTATCGCGTTCTTTTCTTGGACCGGTAAAGGAGGCTGCATTAACGGTCCGTAGAAGGAGGTAGTCGATATATGGCCACGTCGTCGAATATCGAATGCGACCGAGTTTTCGCGTAGACTAGGGCGTAAAACTCGATATCCCTGTCTTTGAATAAAACGAGTGCCAAGGTATCGTTCTTCTGTACGTTCGACGATCCTTATTCGCGTCCAATATCTGATTAGAAAAGGAAGGCGAATTTGTACGTCAAACATCTTAAGAATTTTAATGACAAAGCAAAATCGATGGAGACTTTCCGAACAACTCAATATATTATAATAATTTTAAATATAATTAATATTATATCTAATTGTAATTCTAATATACTTAATTCTGTGAAAATGCTGATAATTCGTGAAAGTTCGACTTTCAAAGCACACTTCGCATTTAGCATCGCCGCAAGCATTAGACTCGATGAGAGATCGCGAAGTGATAATCACTCGTATAGTCGTTGAAAATGAATTAGACTAGAACTATTTTTTTTTTCATCGTTTATTCAGCGACCCAGGCACTTATCGTGCTTCTTGAGTCGTATAACCTCGATACGATCCAACTACGAAAATTTCCCAAAATTTAGTCGTTATTTTTAAACGATACGAAATCTTGACCGTCCAATTTTTTCGGTTTAAGTTTGTTGGGTCATTTTAAATGAAATAATACAGTGCCAATAGACAAATATGAATCGTGCATCGAGAAACACTGTTGTCAGCGGAGAAGAGAAAAGAGACAATCGCAGATCACATCTCGAATTTGGACCTATGCGCTCTTTCCTTCGAGGGACTCGCTTCGCTTCTACAAAATTTTCCAAACCGTCAAGATGTCCATTGGAGTAACGAAATGAAAGAGTGCTGTAAAAGGAATTGAACTATTTCTGGATTGTTCGGAAAGTCTCCGCTGATATCCCGTGTCGAATTCGACCATTTATAAGTATTTGATGCAATTGCTCGGTTCAATTTGCCCTAAAAATCGGCGGAGACTTTCCGAACAACTCAACACTTTCAACCCTTTTTCAACCAAGTTTTCAAAGAAATTTGGTAAGAAACCGATAAATCCACCTTTTACCATTTTCATAAAGCCAAACGTTCATTCGTTTGCCTACAATCGGTGCTCGTATCTTGATCAACATTTCGAAAGAGTCGTGAGAAAGACCGCTCTTCGTCTCCTCGTAGAAATATTTTTGTCGAACTTGATAAAATCAAAGGGAAAAGAAGGAGCCTGAAGATAGATAGCTTCGACCACTGCCAACTGAATTAGGTACCCATTCCGAAGGTGAGAGGTCTCGGCGGTAATTTAGCCAATGGCTGAGCTGGTGGCGCTGTCGCGATGCAACACCGCGGTACATTTACCTTGTCTACTCCGTGTGGTTTACGAGTTCCCGTGTATGGTCACGAACACGGGACACCGTGGGCCACACCGCCATTCTTTGACATCGGCGAAATGTTTATTCAATGCATAGAAACCTTGGCGAGCCGTATGCACGTGCCGTTGGATTTGCATCCGCGCGCGACTATCCTTCCTTCGAAGCCTCTCTTCGAAATTAAAACCGAAGTCGCGAATAAATTTGCACACATGGGTGGGTGTAGGAGCCAACAATCCGCATGAAGTTCGGCAAAAGAGATTGAATGGTGGGGCAAATCTCTCACGAGACCCACGTGGATAATCGTAATCATTTATCACGGAAGCATCACGTGGAGCTGTGTCTGTGAAAATGCAAGGCGCAGTGTACCTGCAATCTTCTCGTATTCTGGAAGCAAATTTGCTCAGCGCAAGAAACTCAGTGACTAGATTGTTAACATTCGGATGAGTCGTTTTATGCGTCTTAATAACTATTAATAACTTCTCTGGACGTTTCATTCCTTTCTTTAAACAGAATAGCAACGTGAGCAATACTCGATGCGTCGTAATATTTTTATTGTCGCGAAAACATACAGTTCTTGTCGGATGCCACGATGAACAATTACCATACTTAAAGACGAGGAAGTGATCGGGTAGCTAACCTTAGACACGTCGTTTAACTCGATACTTTATAGCTTCCTCGAGAGATTCTTCTTCGATCGAACCCGGCACTACCTCTAAAGTTTTCGAATCTATCATCGAAGTAACAAGTATTATATCGCGTTAAATCCGGAACGTGTAAAATTGCATGGATTTGCTTGATCAGGCTCTCTTAATCGATGATTCGTGAATTGAAATGGCCAACTCTAAAGCAATTTCAACGCACGATTATTAATAGGTCGGTGCCAATTAATCTCTCTACGTATTTAATCTTCGCAGGGCAAACTCCGACGATCGATGAAGCTGACGAACGAAGCGACAACACGTACACGTATACAAGGTACGCATTTACGTGCACTACGTGGTTCGTATAAAGCGGATTATCTTCGTCGTATCGAGGGCTACTGGTCGCCTCGTCACGTACATAAGTGGTTAAATTGACCCGCTGTCGTCTATCGAATGAGTTTCTCAAGTATCAAACGGAATGACTCCATTTTTCGACCTAATTTCTACCGATAGATCGGTGATAACGAATCTCCCAAATATTCTTGCGTATCTTCTTCGTTGTCTCGTCTTGCCTGTTCCGTTGTTTCCCTTTCGCTAAAGACGAGCGACTTTTTAATTCGAATTCATCTTTGAATTTACGTACGATGGTAGAACCGTTACGCACGGTTAGAAGGAGTCTCGAAATGTCGGCCGCGCGAGCATAAGAACGAACCGAGACTGCGGCGGAGGGACCGATCGCAATTGATCGCAAAATTGGGTTGCGAACAAAAGGTTCGTATGTATGTGTATAAAGGACTTACGTCGTGCTATGGTAAATATGCAGGACGTAAGAGAGGTTCCGTAAGAAAGGCAGGAACCGCACTGTACTCGGCATCAACCGAGCGCCGCTTATTAACGGAGATAATGAATCCATTCAAACCCAATCCGTTGAAAAGGTAGATCGTATTCTTATACCCCGACCTAACGTACCGTCTCTGCGATACCTCTCGTTCCTTACTTTCTATTTAATTTTTATTATGTCTTTTTTTTTAGCAAATCGATAGGATCAAAATAAAACAATTATAAAAGGAGAATGAGAGTATACGAGCTTGACGTGGAATTTATGATACAGCCATGATACTGCCAGCAAACTAAATTCTTTAGAATCGGCCTCGACTGATCTCGAGGTAGCCAGGGACGTACTTACTTACGAAACATTCGATTAAAATGGAGCGCAAGAAGAAACTAGATAGGTTATTAAACTGTTCGTTTCCCACACTCATGGTAGAGTTCATTGTTGACAAAGAGTTCAACGACATTCCATCAACTTAATTGGCTTAAGAAGATTCTCTATAGCATGAATTTATATATGTGTTAAATTTTTACAGTTGAAATTAATGAGAAATTGCCTTCTTTTTGATGAAGTTACATCACTATTTTCCAATTTCAGTTATCAGAGATCTGTGTAAGATTGCGTTAGGGTTAAAAAAAAGTTTACATCTCTTAAGGACAAAATCCAAAGAGTAAATCGTTTAGAGGGTGGAGAAAAAATTTCGTCCGTTGCAAAATCGATAAATTTGAATGTATCTACAATTCGAATCTTAAAGAAAAATGCGGAAAATATAAGAAAAACTGTGACGGATAGCTCTCCGTTAGGTGCGAAACGCGTCACCCGCACACGAAATGGATGTTGAACGATAAATATTAAAAGCGTATGATACATATGAAATTATATAATACGTAATTTTACATAAATTTTTCTTGTTTTTACTGTAAAACAGTTTTTTAGCTTAGTTTTAGTTTCATTTTTTTATTATTTCCTTGCATGAATTTTTCAATTCAATAAAAACAATTATATAATGTACTACGCATAATATCTTGCCATTTGTATTAATAAAATTTTATTTCATAACCGTATGCATCATAACTTGGTGCTCTGAGAACGCAATTTTATATTTTACTTACTCCTGAGTTTGACTTAACGTGGTTTCCGTATAACGCGGTACGAATAATCTGATTTGTACTAATTTTGAGTTTTTTATAGCACGGTTTCCATACAACGCGGCACGAATTAATCGCGTTATAGAAGGGTTGAACGTAGTCAAACAGTGAAACGTCTCCCAAGTATCACGACTTACCGACGTTTCTCCGTGTAATGAAGTTCTTACTATCTATCTAACCACGTTTGTAGGTAGGTAGATAGGTAGGTAGGTAGGCAGGCATCGGGACAGGTAGATGCATCCAATCGAAGGCATCGTGTGCAATCACGGTCTCTCGATGACAGGGCAATAGACGAGACGGGAAAAGGGGTCATTGTCGAAGCGTTTCGCGCTTTTAAGGCCATTGCGGAAAGACGCATGACGCGCGGCTGCACACGGGCGCACGTTTCAAAACGAACGAGAGTCGACTCGGTCGAACACCAACGCCAACAGGTGCATAATCATCGGTGGTACGCGTTTCGTGATCGATTCGAACGCTCGTCTCGTTTTCTCGCGCGCATCAAGGATGTTATTTCAAACGCTTCGTCATTTCCAACTCCAACCGCAAGTGGGATACTTTTCTCCTCGAGGCCATACGATTCTTGACACGACTCTGATTTTATTCTCCTCCCACCTACGTCATCCCACCCTTTCCCCCAATGTTTATCCATCCATCCATCCATCCATCCATCAACGAAGCTTTTCCAACCCTCGCGAGTTCGACGTCGCGTCCTTGAAGCGATGTCCCATCTCGGTGTGATGCTTCTCGGCCTAGAGTTTCCTCGAGAGACATCGATCGGAAATTGCTCAATCGAGGAAAGGTCGGACGACTCGGAAAAGGTGAACGAATCGGTAGGTAAAAGACGGAAGATTGGATGCGCACGGCGATCTACTGGCACGGTAACGCGCGTTAAAGCCGCAAGTGGGTTAATGGCGAAGTCCACGCGAGAGAGGAGCAACGCGTACGGAAGGAGCGTAGATATTTTGCGGTTCGCCAGTGGATTGATGTTGATGAACGATCCCCTCAGGCTTTCGATCGCTTCTCCGCACCTGCATCTCCCGATACATACGCGCGCGCACACGCATAGATACATTTCGATTCTCTTCCCTCGGGGCCACTGCCATACTTTCGTACGTTTCCGCTTTTTTAGCCCCCGTTAGAACTCGCATACGGAGAGAAGAGAAGAGACGGCGCTGAAGTTGGAACGATTCGTCGAATCTAGGAAAGTGCGCATTAACGAGACGACGCGAGCCCCGTCGTCGCGCCACCGATCTTAACTTTCAAGCGTGAAAGTCGCTCGTACCAAGGTGTACGCTCCGTGGGATCGAGGACTGCGTCTGCCCGACTGTCGACTCGTATAAGGATGCACCCAAGGTGGAAGTGTTACGTTCGGGGTAGACCAGGACGCGACGTACTTAACGGTATCGGACGAAAAGAAAAGACCCGTAATTGCTCGATGACCGACCGACCGACCGACCGACCGACCGACCGACCGACCGACCGATCGTTCATCCATCTAGATCTTCCAGATCGACGACGTTCGGAACGCGGAAGGCAAACGATTCGAAAAAGTCGACTCGAAGTCGACGCCGTTTTCGGTTTCGTTCGAGTCCGGTTCTTTGGTTCAACGCGAAATTGAAAACGTCTCGAGCGGATAGAGCCGATTCCGTCGAAACAGAAATAAATCGGCACGGGAGTGCTAAAGTAAGAAAGGAGACTAAACGCATCGGCGTCGTTAACGAGGGAATTCCTCGTTTCTCTCGATCCCGTCGTCGTTAGAAAGTGTATCCAGTAATCGTGGTAGCATCCTGTCGTCCTTGCACGTACGCGAGCGAACGGTGCCAAATACCGTACGGACGCGTTCGTGATTCATTTACGAAAGATTTCTACTTCCTCGCTTTACTTGCTTGTTTCTTTTGAAACCTCGGCTGCACCTGGAAGAGCCGAAAGAGGTCGGGAATCGAAACGAGGGAAGAAATTCGATAAGCGATTCGAGAATCGAAGCGTAGAGCTCGAAAACGTAGAAAAGCACGACGAACTTGGAAGAACTGTCCTAGAAACGCTTCGACGAAACCAACATTCATCGTTCTTACCCTTGAACTCGTTCGTTCGCTCCTTGATGACGATAGCAACGATCGACGTTCAAATATTTCTATTTGCTTTCTTTCTTTGACATTTCGATCATCCCTGGAAGATCCAAAAGAGGAACCGAAACGAGGGTAGAAATCCGATAAACGAATTGCCAATCGAAGCGTAAAGCTCGAAAAAGTAAAAAATCACGACGAACTAATAAGAGCTGCCCTAGAAACGCTTCGACGAAATTAACCTTCTTCGATCCTACCTTTGAATTCGTTCTTTCGCTCCTTGATGACGATAGCGACGATCGGCGTCCTTCCTTCCCTCTTTTTTCATCCGTCGACGACGACGACGAAGAGTGGACGATGGCAATGGTAAATGGCCCATCGAGAGGCCCTCCGATCCGCGTCTCCAGTGGAAACGGGAGTACGCCACGTGAAAGTAGGAAGGGGAGGCTATAGCCGGACCGACGACGCTTCGTGCGCCTCAGTCGTTCGTGAGCCTCGAAGGACGATAGAGGTCGAAGAGGGTATATTCCTCTCCTCTCCTTCTCATCTCGTAGGTACGTACGTACGTACGTTCGTTTGCTCGCTCGCCACGTTCGTCCTTCTCCTACGCTCCTCCTCGATCGCTCGTTTGCTTCTTCTCTTCCTTCTTCTCCTTCTTCTTCTCTTCTTCTTCCTTCTTTTTTATCTCCTTCCTCTCTCCGTTCTCCTCCTGCGCCGAGCTCTCTCTCTCCTCCCCGTTCGCTCGATCCTCGTCCTCTTGCTCCTGCGCTCCCTTTTCGGCGAGGAAGAGAACGCGAGGGATTTCGCGGTCCATCGGCTGAACGAAGACCTCGCGAAAAGACGAGTCCATTGAGCGCTTGATCCACGCTCTTCGTGCTCGCAAGATCGAAGGATGAACCGGCAGATCTGCCTCGTCGTTGGATTCCTACTGCTGGGATGCTTTCAAGGTCGGTATCCGAGCCTCTTCGCCTGTTGACACCGTCCTTCGATCGCGTTTACTTCCTTCGCGACTCCTTCGGATTCGTACGACGTTGGACAGTCGAACGAATCTTCGACCGTCGCTTCCTCCTTTTAAATCGAGAATCTATCCTTTATCTCGCGAACTTACGTGCCTGAGAAAAATCGAGATACGCGAAATGGTTAAACTAATTTCG
>JAITYT010001658.1:1001829-1028365 GCA_025433975.1 Liostenogaster flavolineata
CAGCGTGGTCGTGCTCGCGTGATTCCTCGGCCGAGTTAAGGCTCGTTAATGGCGCGCGGTAGCGACTAACCGACGCGACGTGTTACGCGACAATGCCACGAGGAAGACGAGATCGTTTCGAGAAGATTGGCCGATCGTGAGTGCGAATACGCGCGCCTACTCGATAGAAAGAGAGAAAAGGTGCGATCGTAATTGGCTCGACGGTTACGCGTCGATTATTTAACACCGGCTCGTAGCCAGGCGATCTGACGAGTCTCCGTCCTAGGAGGTACCTCGACCCTCGACCGAGAATCGTGAGCGAGGATCCTCGCGATGGATTAATGGATCGCTTATACACCGACTGTCTCTCGGTTTTATTCTCGGTACGAGAGAGCGAACCGGTCACGAATGCCGATTTATTCCCGGGAGGAGAGCACTTCCGCGGCCTCTGCCGCCTTTGGGATCGAGATTAAACCTCTCGAAGCCGTCTTGACGACTTTGTCGTTCAGATCTGACGAGAGGAACGTCCTGCTCCGAGATATTTTTTTCTTTTCTTTTCCTTTCTTCTCTTCTCTTCTCTTCTCTTCTCTTTTCTCTCTTCCTATTTTCTTTCTCTACGTTTTACCCCGGAGGCTTGAAAAGAGCGGAAGAATTCCGATAAACCAGGTGGGATTCCCTCGGAACGACACGAGAATCTTGGAAACGTCGGGCGACGACGTACGCGATACTCCAAAGAACGATCAACGCGGTCGTACGCGCCATTCCGATAAGCGCTCTTGCGGCAATGACGCACGGCGTTTTAAACTAATTTGTCACGCTTTCTAACCGGCCGACGAGGAAGAGCCGCGTATTCCAACGTATCGTGAGAAAGGCGGTTCGTAAACTCGGCCTGGACGAAGTATCTGCATCCTTCGCGTGTCCGTTCGCAACGAGATACGCGGTTTAATGCGCGGCTCGTGTACGCACTTTGTCCGGCCTCCGCGCTCCACCGACGCATCAGATTATTCCGCAGCCATCGATCGCGATCCGTCTGCCTTTCCGCTCCTTTTCCTCGCAAAAGATACTTTCTCTCGGAAAACGTAAGTAAGGGGAGTGGCGGCTGGAAATCGTGGAAATCGTCGATACGAAGGAACACGAAGGCGCGGAATTACGTTTCGCCTCGAAGCCAGGCGCTGCTCGTTGCGAAGCCTACGGTGGACGTCGCCGCCATGATAAAGAGATTCTCGTGCTGGCATCGATCATCGCGTCTTGCGAATAAAGAAAGAGAAGTCGATGTATGCCGAAGATAGCGTTTTACGTAAGAAAGACGCGTAGACCACACGCTACGTGCGCGGAAATTGCTCGCACCGCAGCCGCGTATCTTTTATCCCTCGAAGCTTGCACAACGAGAGAAACGCGAGTGGATGATGTTGTCACTGGAGAATTCCTACGAACGCGAACCGTTTCAGTGCCAAGCGGCGCGCTTCTTACGTTCTAATGCCCAAAAGTGCCAGCGAATCGAACGGTAGGATGCGTTTTTTTATTGTTGCGATTTATAAAAGTTCTGATAAACTGAAATAAGAACTGAAACTGAAAAAAGTTGTGATTACTTTACGTGAACTGTAAACAGATGGAAAATAAATAAACGGAAGATAAACAGTTTAGAAAATTGTAATTTGAAGGCCATTGAATCATTGAAGGGTATTAGTAATAAAAACAATTAAATAATATTTTTAAATTATCGAATAGAATATTTTTACTTATACTCGCAGGAACGTCTCAGTGACCCTGAATTCGCTGGGACGAAACTTCCTGCTTATAAGTAAGAAAAAAGCGAAAAAACGCGATCGCGTCGCCTTTTCGCAAAGGCTCTTGGCACTCAAGCAGTTAGCACGTTAACCACGGCACTAAATTCACGTCTTTTGCTTAGAGCATCGCGAAAATATTTTTCATTACTCTATGCGCGTAATGACCAAATAACAATAAATAAAATCTTGGCTAATTATCCATGAGGTCGACGCCGAAAATTGTATAAATCAATCGATCGATCAATCAGTAAACACGATTATATAAAATCACGCTCTTATCGTGCTGGTAATTATCCAAATGGGGAGCCATTAATCAATGGTCTCCAATTAGCTACGATATTGAAACGTTCTTTCAATTTTTACAATTATAAACATTCGAGGCACTTCGACCACTGACGACCACCGTCATCGGCAAAACAATCTTCGGACACGTGTGACCAACGTGGCGGTCAACGCGTTAAGAACGCCCTGCTAATTCACGGCGACTTCGATCGAGACGCGGAAAAAGTCGCGCGCGGTCGTCTCGCTTCGTTAGACGGATTTCTGTTCGGCGAATTCCTCGTTCCGGTCGTCCAGCTCCTCGTCTTTTTCCATCCTTTTTCCTTCTCGTTTCGCGCAAAGAGGAAAAATTGCTGGAGCGGCGTCCATCGGCGCATCCTCGTCGCGGTTCACCGACCCACTCCCTCTGCTTTCCCTCGCTCCTGCGTCGTTTCCGTCCGGAACGCGCGCGTGCACGAGCACGAGGAATTCTACGGGCATTATAATTCGATCCGCATTGTTCGGCAATCGGCGCCGGTCCAGACGTCGCGGCTTATTGCCATAATTGATTCACTTAATCGCGGCCGTGGGAGTGACGGACACCTACTCTCCCTGCGGTACTTTTCCCCGGTGACGATCCCTCGTCTCTCGATCGAATCACGGAGGAGCGGCGCCCACCGAACGATCGAATCTCGTTAAAAACGAAGAGATTGATCTCGTTAAAGTATGGAAATTGCTTTTGAATTGAAGATGAAGTATATTTCGATGAACGAGAGTTACAGTTCCAAAGAAGAAAAAAATCGGGCGTCGAAGACGTGAAAGACGAAGGACGTTGATTTCGAAAAACGAGGAGTTCGTAAGAAGATATTCGACGGCAGACACTTGAGTTCGCATTCTGAAGGACGAGAAGAAGTTCGTACGAAAATGACAGCGACAGAGCGTGCGGAATGTTGCTAACGTTGGATTCCGGTTGGGAACAAGTACAACGTTAAACTTTATTCAATTACTAAACTGAGAATCCGATTTACTCCAAGTGCCTAGTTGCGTGCATTGGAAATGCGGACGTGTCCTTTCTATACGGTAGTCGCGAGGCAGAGAAACGATAGATATCCTGGAATTTTATTGTGTACCTTAAACGGTGACCTAAGAAAAGGGACGACGCCGATGAATCGTAAGAATACCGAATTATCGTCGTCCTAGGACAACTGTGATGACGTTCTGTCGCGTCGTTCGACATTTCATTCGATTTCTAAACTAAGAACCGGATTTATTTCAAGTGCCAGGTTGCGCGCAATAAAAATACAGACGTTCGTAAAGACACAGTTTTGAAGTCGGATTCAACGATCTTTTTCTTTCGAGTTCCATGTCCTTTTTATATCGAAGTTGTGAGACCAAGAAGTGGTAGAAATCCTGGAATTCAAACACGTACATTGGACGATGATCTGAAAAAGGGGACGTCGCCTATGAATAACCGTGATTTCTGTCGTGCCATCCAATAATCGGAATAACATTATTCCTTGATATCTGTAAGGGCAACCTTCCGTCGCGTCGTCCAACACTAAACATCGTAAAGATCGTATCGAATTAAAACGTTACGTTAGATTTTATTCCTACGACTATTTCAAGCGCGATAAATAAAACGATTCCCTAGAAAACGCTCCGTCTTGTTAATTTCGCGTTTGTACTCGTAAGAAGGTGCGATTAACACCGCGGTTGAGAGAGCCACTTCTCGCGGTTACGGGAGCCTTGAGGTAAGACTGAAAAACGAGCCGCGCTAAGAGGACAACGAGGACGACAACGGCGAAGCCAACGACGAGGAAAATCGCCCAACACCCCGACTAATCACGATCTAATCCGTTGTAGTAAAAGCGACCAACGATAAATATAATAATTTCACGTAATAAAAGTCGTTACGAAGAAAGTAATAAAATTGTGAACGATCTTTAGTGAGTCGTAAATTTTGCGCATATTGCAAACGAGTCACGTTTTATCACCGTACACGCGTGAATCGTTAGAATAGATTTGTTATTCCGCAAAGAATCGCGCCTCGGTCCGACGCGTTCCATTACTACTTTTGCCGCTGTACATCGACGACGCAGAGGACGAAAAATTCCTTGCTCTCTGCTGCTTTAAGGTTCCCGGAATCGACGGCGAATTTAAAGAGGATTTAGAGACTGCTCCGAAGTGTCGCGAAGAGACGCACCGAGCGATATGGATATTAAATCGTGCGAGTCGTTCGATAAATCTTTATCGACGATAGCTGTATAACGATGCAACGACATTGTTTCTACCTCGATTTGAACCGAAGAGCGGAAGCGATCCTTCGTCGCGATGCATTTTATTATCTTAGAATAGTTACGATCCTCGTTTCGGTAATAAACGTCTCTTCGTGTTTCGACGATCTCCTTCAACCTTCGTTCATGCGGACAGTCGCTTCCTGTTCAATATAATCTTGCGAAAAAAACTGCGTCCTTTTGTATTATAGCGACCACAAAAACACGTCGTATTCACGCACGCCAACATTTGCTTGATACCAATCGGTTGATTGCGTAATTTGCCCACAAGGTGGCAAAAGAGTATTGATAACAAAGTAATTACATCGTTGACTCTAAATAAACATATATTCTAAAATTATTTATATTATACAAAGTTAGGGGGGACCGGAAAATAATGTGGTATTTGAGCGCGCGTTGTTCAGTCGTTTGCATACGCCGAAGTTGTGTAAAATATTGACTAAAGAATTGTTGACAGCAAGGGGTGATTACATCATTGACTCGAAATAAAAATATATTATAAAATTATTTGTTCTGATTTAACGAACAAATATGACATTACTTTCCAGCCTCCCAATACATCGAGATTCCACCGAAAGACACGAAAGACACAAGTTAGCCTCGAAACTTTGATCGTGCTTTCTTTTTACCTATCGACGATTTTACCGAAGTATTACAAATTATTATTTAAAGGATATTTAGCGAAAGTCGCTCCAGTCGAACCAGTGCCATCTAATTCCGGACGGACAGAATCATTTACGAAAGCGCGCTTAACGGGTCCGCACGGGTTATCTTTAAACGTACGATTCGATTTTATAATTTGTTACACATTACGCGATCCGGCAAGGAACGACCGTCGTAAATCTCGCGTGCTGTTGACCCGACGTTCGCTGGACCGAGACCGGACCAAGACGGTAAATCCTCTCCTCGGTCGGTCAACCGGAAGCAATTAACGTTTGAACGAGAGCTCGCGAATAAGTTTCGCGACGCGTTCGTGTCGAAACTTTTTTTCTTGATCGAACTGTCTCGAACACCTTCCGCTATGCTTCTTCGACGAAAAAACAGCGAGATCCCAGTACTGATTCGTTTTTCTCTTGACTTCGGCAGATTATGCGTCCGGCGCTTGTCCACGGATCTGTCCACCAGGAGGCGAGCCGGTATGCGGCAGCGACGGTGTCATATACGCGTCGCAGTGCGAAATGCGTAAGAAGATGTGCGGAAAAGGTAAGCGAGGAGGAGGACTTCGTTAATCTCTCTCGGAAGAAAAACGAAGAAAAAAATCAATACGTGTAAAAAAATATATTGCATCTATCGAAAGATAGAAGATTGGTTCCAGTCCTAAGAAATCAGCAAAAATAATACAATAAACCATGAGTTTTAGTTATGGATATTGAAAAGCTTTTGATGCATTCTGGCCAAACAGTTTTCGAACATGCATTCAAAGTTGATGGCCTTAATTCAGCCAGCGCTAATTCAATTTTATCGATACAATCCATAATTGAAAATTTCTTCCACCCGTCAATGAATGTTAGTGATTTATCGTTCAGTTTGTCCAGAACGTATTGAAACGTTTGAATATTATAAGACAGGAAGTCCGGGTGCATTATCTATTATCAATTCTAATTTCTAATCAAAATCGTGTAAAAACAGAATTAGGTGTACATAATCGATTAAAGTTCGTTCTCTGTACTAAAAATTCAGTTTTATTTTACACTACAAATAAAGTGAAATTACTTTCTTCTACTTCTACTGATATTTCCTCGCTGCAAACGCGAACAAAACGCGAAAAAGAACCGTAACGCATGGCGTATCGACACAAAAAAAAAACGTTACGTTACGGCGCGGGGAACTCCTCGAAAGATCACATATTACGGGAATATCGTCGCTTACGTTCGCTCGTATTTCATGCAAGATTATAAACGCTATCTCGTTCTTGTCAATAAGAATTCTTGATTTTGCTCATGCATGACTGCGGCGGCGATGTACGCGCGTGGAAGACCGCTCGCTCGATATCGTCCGGCAATAAAGCGACGTATTTCATCTCTTCTCTCTTTCTCTTTACGTATCGTAAAGTTGACTCGAAGCAAAGGAAGATCGTTTCTAATCTTAAGGCTTCGAATCCCATTTACCGAGTCATCGAAGGTCGCGTTCACTTAGTCGAGTCGTGTACACGATCGTGCCGAGTTATTTATTTATTCGTGGCGATATATCGACAATAATATATTGAACGTATCGTCGGCGGTGCGTAAAAATACGCCGAGAAGGCGAAAGACGATATTTACGCAACTGCAACCTCGCAAAGGAACTTGTCGAGCGTAATCGTAACGACGTTCGAGCCGTTTGCACGCGGTGGATCTCGATCTGCCTTTATTCCCTATCGTTTTCTTCTAATTTACCTCTTTTTCAATTTTTCCACGTTCGCGCGAATTGTAGCTTCGCTCGAACGCGTTCCTTAACACGTTCACGACGTGATGTACCATATATTGTACATTCTCGATTGTCCCACCAAGCAGTGTGCCACTGGCGGTACAAACGGATCTAATCGCAACTCCTTCTTCGTTGATATAATTAGCAAAAGAATTTAATCAATCGGATAATTAATACTACGAAGAATATATCTGGTTCCAAATCATTGCGACTTGAAATAAGGAGTCTAACTCGAGATAACTTTATTCACACGTTGCAGCGAAGTAACGAGACTAACTCGTACAGCCGAACTGTACGGATATCGGCGTCTTGCCCATGGCGTGTCATGACAAGAATCGGAAAAGAATTTCAAGTTTATTTACAGATATATTGTATAACAAATTTAAATGCTGTTAGTCTTAAAATAGTTTTTTTCTTTAATAAATGTTGAAATATTTCATTTTAATTTTACTTTTAACAACTGAAACGACAAAAGAAATGCTGCATTTTAGTCACGAGCGACTTTAAATTTTCATTTAGAATTTTGTACGAGTTAATCATTTGCATCGCGACTCTAAAAACGTTCATCCGAGGAATTCGACCGATCGTAGACCTGTCACGATATTGTAAATGATATCATCGTGAGCGGATTATTTCGAGATTAATAATAAACAGTACATTTCGTTTGTGGATGCAAATGAGTTGATAATGGCGATCGAAACTTTGATCGTCGGACGATCGACGAACGTCGGAATAAACCCATGGAGAAACTGTTGATTTTATTCCAGGCGTGACCGTGGCCACGGAGAAAACCGCCTGCCTGAGATCGTCCGGTAGCAAGTGCGAGCATCGTTGTCCCGGTGATCAGGATCCGGTATGCGGCACCGATGGCCGCACTTATCTGAATAAGTGCATGCTCAGGGTGGAGATCTGCAGGGTGGGAATAGAGCTCTCGCATCTCGGACCGTGCAACAATATATCGGCGCACAGAGAAAACTGCCCAGTTTCGTGCGAATTCGCGCCTCTTGATGGACCGGTTTGCGGAAGCGACGGGAACGTCTACAAGTCCACGTGCCAAATGAAGCTCCTTACTTGCGGGTACGTGCACGAGATAAGGCGATACGCTTGCGGTTTACGTAAGAGGATCGCAGAGGTCGGCCAACGAATTTTGAATGTTCGAGAATTACTGGAGAAATATCGAAAAAATATTACTACAGCGGCACCTTGAGATACGAGTTTAATTTATTCTGGTATCCCAAATCAATTTTCTCCATTGAAATTAATTGAAATACGAATGTTAATTCGTGCCAGCTTTCAAAAAATCATCCCGATTTTTTTTTAAAATGTTTTCGACTTAAGAAAAATATATTTATAATAAACAAGTATTGTATACGTTAAACAAGTTTCTATAAAATAAAACCTAATAAAAGATAATTTAAGGAAGTAAACAGATATTAAGAAATATTGGCAAATCCGAACGATGGCTCGCTGTGCCAACTGGCTGTGACGTCACCGAGGTTAGCTCGTGTATCAAATTTTGACTCGTAACTCAAGGCGAAAACCGGAGCCTAGTGACGGCTCGTATCTCAAAAAACTCGTATGTTGAGGCACATGTATCTCAAGGTACCAATGTACCTTCGTTTCGCAATAAGGGAGCTATTAGACTTATCTAAAGATTTCAAAATTAGTAAGCTATTAAACAGATCCAACGATGGAAACGTTTTTAACGAATTATTTTGATACAAACACGCATTAATTAAGGAACAATTTTGAATTGATAATTTTATCGATGGTTTAAAGTTAATCCCGCGTTTCTTCGACAGCATCAACAGCATCCGTGTCGTCATTGATGGCAAATGGATACGAAGTTAAAAATAGCATCACAGTCTAATAAATTTCAATAAAAATTGAAAGAACTCGCTTATTGCGAAACTGCGATAATTAAAAATGAAGAAATTAAAAATCGCATCTCTCTCTCTCTCTCTTCCAAAGATTCCTCGCGCTCTTCCCCTCCCTTTTTTTAACCAAACGATTCTGATTTTTAAACCTGGCCGGATGCGCCGCTTCTCCGTACGTCATTCCACTCGGGGAAAACCCTGATACTTTGCCAGACACGTTTAACCGAATTCCCTAGACATCGGCCCAGATTTTCCGTCAAACGTCACGAAGCTTTCCGCTCGTTAAGTCGAGCCACGCATGGTAATTTCACGGTTATCGCTCTTCGACGAATCGACGGTAATTGAACCACCGTTTCCACCTTTTCTTACCTGTGTGTTCCAGGCAAGGTGTCGTGCGTACGAACAAGAAACATTGTCAGACAACAAGACACTGTCGCGAGTCCTGTTGGCGTGGTGCCAAACCGGCCTGCGGTAGCGACGGTATTCTCTACTCGAACACTTGCAAAATGCGAGCGAAGAACTGCGGGTAAGACAAAAGTAAAAAAAGAAACGAGGAGAGATACGAAGAAGGACGTTGGTGGAGAAACGAGCGAACTTTCTCCCGTGAGAACGAAATTTCAAGAGTATTTCGAGTCCTTTCCCGGTTTAAATTCGACGGAAGACAGATTTTTCATGGCTTCTCGAATAATTCTTAGAATAAATCAGTGTCAACGGTCCGTCTCTTATCAAGACAGGAAATTACAATCACGTTCCACGAGAAGCACGATCTGTTTCGCTTAGGCACGTTAAGAGCTGCTCCGCGAGGTCCGGTCTTTCTTTCGTCGCGCCTTCGTCGTCTCGTCTTCTTCGGCCTTCTCGTACGACTCATCATTAACTCGTTGAACGTGGCGCGTACTTCGCGTGACGTTCCAGCTGAGTCGTTAAATCATCAACGCGTCAACGCGTAATTAATGCGGAGGAGAAGCCATTATTCAAGCGCCGTTTAGCGAAGTCGAACGATTCGACGTCTTTCGAAATCAATATAAAACAGGTAAACTCTACGCGGCGTCTGATCATCGAGAATTAGCATCTTTATATTAGCTAATATTAGAGTCCACTGATTATCCATTAGCAACGTACAGTGACGTCTAATCACGCGAACGACGTTATTCATTCGGTTTACGAAACGCGCGTTTACCATAAAGATGAGAAACATTTTATTTAGGAATTCCGCGTTGCGATGGTCGTACGCGTCGTATTACAACGCGTTAACAACGTCGGTCTTCCTTCGACGTTGGAACGAAGAAACGAACGGTAGAGACGACAATGTTTGCACACGGTGCTCGTGCGGAGGACGTTTCCCCGTTACTCTTAAAAAGAATGGCAAACGCAAAAGTAACAAAGGACAGATGGAAAGCGATAATATCAAACGAATTATCGAATCGATCGAATTGAATTTTCTCCGATTTTTTAGGAAGCACGTGTTCGAAGTGCCAATGTCGTTCTGCGTGTCACGGGAACGGACATCCGGAAGTCAATCCAACGCGTGTCCCCTGGAGTGCAAGCACGAGCCGGAAGTGCCGACCTGCGGATCGGACGGAAGCATTTATAGGAACGAATGCGAGATGCAAATGCTCAACTGTGGGTACGTTCTTACTCGTGATTCCACTTTCGTCGATACAAGAGTAAAAGTGAGAGGGAAAGAAATATTTCGACGTGCGCGATCGTACGCGCTTGATTTTTCCACGCCAGTGAAGAAAACTCGAAAAACCAGTCGCGAATTCGAAGCGATGAAATTAAAAGATGTCATAGTCGATCTCAAGTCGTTTACCGCGTTTTTCGTTATTTTTTTTTTTAATATTCGCGGTACGAAACACGATTAACGTCGTGAAATAATTCGGCATTTTTTAAAGCTATTTCTTACAAAAATTTCGGCAGGCAAGAGGTTAAAGAGAACCTCGAGTAATCGACCGTGATGTTCGTTCGCGTTTCGAGCGATCGGAAAGGCTAAAATATTGTAAAAAATGCGCGTGAAATGAACAATTTCCGAAACAGATTCGTACGCGTCGAAATCGTTTCGTCAAGGAAGCGTAACACTAAGTCTACCGGTCAAATGACCGTTCTTAAATTTACGCTTGCAATTTCATAAATGGGACTAACTTTTCATCTAGCGAAAAGCTAAATTTGTCAAAAAAGCGAATGAACTTACTATTTAATTCGATGCGAAATCGACTCGCGTTTAGTTGTTTTAATTGCATAGAGTATACAATTTTTAAGGAATACGTAAACATGAATCGCCGGTAAGCTCGGTATTAAGTACGAGCGGTTTAGCTCGCAATGGGTACTTTCAGCCTGAACACCCATCCTAGCTCTCTTTAACATTGAACGTTAACGCTTGGATGCAACGGATAAACGTAGGCCGACCGAATTGACCGAACACGACCAATTTGCGTCGTTGAAGGTCACGCGCGTGCATTTAAGCCTAAGCCAATCGCTTTGAGCACTCATTGTGATTTGATCTGTACGTACTTGGAACTTTCGTTCGACGAAACGTTTCGAGAAGCGCGTCGGACCGTGCCAAGTACAAAGACTCCATCGGCGTCTCTGCGAATATCAGATTGATCATCGGGATAAGATCGAAAGTACGAGAGTAGATTTTGCACTCGCTGAATAACGCCAGCGTTAGATTGAACTGCGTTGGCGGATTGACGACCGATCACAGAAATTTCTGTTTTTCATGGCAGCTTTCATGTTGCATGGATATTTTGTTGATTTTTCTTTTCTTGGTATAATATGTGTACGTTGAAATTCTGGTCGAATTACAATTCAGCTTATCCTACGTTAAGAGATTGGGATTAAATATTCATGAGAACGTGTTAAAAGAGCGCTTTAGAGATTCGATTCAGGATAGACTAGAGTAAGAAAGCGACGAGGAAAGCGAAAACGATTGAACGAAGTGGACGATTCGACAGGCAAGCGAGAAGGAAGATAACGGTGGTGGACTTCGAAAAGTGTCGACCGCGTCTAACGAAGTGCATGAAGCAGCAGCAACGATGTGGAAGCGAGGTGGATCCTGTCTGTGGAAGCGACGCGAGCAGTTATCCGAACCAGTGTCACCTCAACGTGGCGATATGTCTGTGAGTCGAAGATTTTCTCTTACCTCCATTCTCACGTGGCTCTCGATGAATATGCAAATGAGCGCTTCGACGTTGAAATTCCCTTTGATTTAGTGATATTCGTTTCTGCCGTTCCATCGCCGATTTTTTAATCCGCGATTTTTCAATTCGGGATAAAATTCGTAAACAAACGTTGCTAAGTTGGAGAAGACTCATCGAAATTTCCTTTAACTCGTCGATATTCGTTTTTGCTCTTCCATCGCCTATTTTTCTTATCACGGTATAACTCGTTTAAGAACGTTGCTAGGTTGGAAAAAACGAGCTACTTTCTCCTTCGTTCCGCCCCGTCGACGAGTTAAACGCATTCGTCCTAACGCTCGAACATATTATATTTACGACGCATTGACATCGATGTATTGCATTTCAGAAAGGGCATCCAGCTAGCTCACGTTGGTGAATGCACGACCTTGAAGGAGACCGAACACTGCCCCGAAGACTGCAGCGAAGTGCCCGAGGAACCAGTTTGTGGAAGCGATGGCAACGTTTATCGGTGATTAAGAACGTTATTTAGATTCCAGGAGGCATCTTGACGCGAAGATGTGTATTTTAAGAGATGCGCGTCGAAATGCTCGAAAACGTCCTCGAAATCCTTCGATTCTTCGTTATTAATCGCTTGGTTAATTCGTCCTGACCTAGACCGCGATTAACGATCGAATCTTGTACAAAGAGACTCGATCACGGTCCCAGTGGATTTTTCTAGCCTTTCTAGACTTCGACTGTCGATCCTCCTACCTCGTAAGAACCGAGTAATTTGTGTTTAGGTCTCTCTGCCATTTGCGGCGCGAAACGTGCGGCCAAAGGGTGGTTCAAGTTCCTGCGCAGCATTGCCGTACCACGGCGCTTTGCAATCAGATCTGCAGCGGAGAGCGACAATTCGTTTGCGGTTCCGACAACAAGCTTTATCGCAACGAGTGCGAGATGAAGAGGGACAATTGCGGGTAAGCCATCTGCCGCGCTCCTTCGTGTCAGCGCGCTTATCACCGTCTAGATTCGAGGCACGATAGTTAGAACCTCGGTGGAACTTCGTCGAAGAAACGGAAGATCTTGACTCTCGACGAGTACAGCCTCCACATCGTCGTAACTTCGCAGTAACATCGGGCAGCGAGCTTCAAACGAATTTTCAACAAAGCGTTCCGAAAGGAACATATTTTAAGAATAAATTTAATAGCAATTGAAAACATAAAAGCAAAAATAAATAAGCATCGCTTATTTATATATAAAGCACAAAGGAAGATACAAAATTACGTTTGACGTATTTATACGTCCCGCCCGGTTAACAGGTTAACGCTAAATCTATACCCACTCTTACTGTGACTGGTCCTAGGACCTGTCCCTAAAAAGTTTTATTTTGGCCAATTAACACGTTAAGTACCCATGCAGTTTTGCTCGCCATTCAGGCCCGATACAAAGCCCAAGACCCACTTGACCTAGAAGGTCCAAAGACTTCGATATATTGTATTGACTTTTTTATATTATATCCTTTTCCTAAAAGCATTTATTGAACAAAAACCGGCGTCTCCTAAGCGAAATCTTTATTTAAAATCTGTGGCCGGTTCTTGAGACCCGGCGGAGTCGAACGGAAAGTCTAACTCCGGTCCCTACGGACCGACGTGGCACTTAACGTGTTAAACACGACCAAGAGTTAATTTAATACCGAATCAAGTAACAAGTGAAACAATTTTCACAATTTGACAGGGACTATCGTCATTATTTGTTACGCGAGACGCGTGTTTTGCATCGACAATAATTTTCATAGATTTTCGTAGATGGAAACGAAGGGAAAAAAGGAGGATGCGTGGCGTGCGTTACGTTGTTGTGTCCTGTCGTTTCAGAAAACACGTCTACGTGGTGCCGATGAAGAGGTGCGTGCAAGGTTTCCTATTCCGCGGCTGCCAGAAGATCTGTCCACCGTATTACGACCCGGTCTGTGGTACCGACGGCATGACCTACAGCAACGAGTGCTTCCTCGAGATCGAGAATTGCCGCAGTCGAAGTCTGGTAACGAAAAAGTATCACGGTGTATGCGGTCAGCCGACGGAAGAGCCGAAGAACTATCTCTATTAAAAGCACGATTCACTTTGGGATTCGCGTCGTATGGAAGGACATTTTTCGTCACGGATCGTTCTCTCTTACTCGCCCAGTCGTTGTGTACGTACATTACGTTTCGTCGATCGAACAAAATTCCAAAGCACGATCAAGCCTTACCTAGGACAGAAAAAGAGAAAGAGAGAGGGAGAGAGGGGGGGAAGAGCGGTCCTTTCGAAAGAAACGCAAATCTTGGCAATGTCGCGATCGAGGGTATGACATTTGTCTATCGACGCGGAAAGAAATCGTCCAATTGGATCATTCTTTTTTTTCCATTCCGTTCGTTCGTTCCTCTTTCGATAGCTCGAGATAGTCGTAGAAGGATCCCGTTGCGAAGGAGATCATTTTATCATTGGGTCGTCCTACAAATAATGTGTCGTCCTTCGTTCAAATTGGCGAAGTATTTTCGGACGGAGATCCGCGCATCGATCGGTTCGTACCTCGGATTAATCGCGAACGATTCGATAAATCCTCCATGATCGCACGAAGTCGGTTTTCTTGCGACTATCGAGGTGATCATTCTTTCACGGACGGACTGTTTTGTCGTTGAACGAGATCGTCTTCGCCATTCGCAACGATCGAAATTCACGCTCTGTTATCATCGACGCTAACATCGAACTTCATTCAGCGAGCATTCGTTATTTATACGTAGGAACATTACGTCCCTTTAACACTAAAGCCATTATTATTTATTGTTCTATTGGAATACTCCGTAGTCGTAAGTTTCTCAGTGCATCGTTCTTTTTAACCTAACGCATACGTAAATACGTACGTATGTACGATACTTCCGAAGAAGCGTCTCGATATTGTATAATCTTTCAATATGTGATGTGTGTTCGTATTATAATAATAATAATTATTATTATTATTATTGTTATTATTACTACTACTACTATTATTACTATTATTATTATTATTATTATTATTATTAATAATATTAATATTATTGTAACCATCATCATGCCGTTAATTTATTTATCGAACATGCGAGAATTGTTTCTTGTATCGAATCTAACATTGTACACGCTTGTCAGTAATAAATCATATACGTATATTTTAAGATAAAAACGAGATTGCAACGACATCCTATTTTTAGAGATCGAAATACGCAAAATATATTTTATATTTGATAAATCAAAGTCTACACAGTTTTAATTCCTCAACGCGAGAACGATCTCGCGTTACCCGTAGATAAGAAATATCTTGCGTGCGTCGATAACGCAACGGGCACTTTTAGTACCAGTGCGATTGCTAGATGGCGCCACGCACTCGCATCGCGCACTTTTTAGTTCTAGCGCGATCGCTAGATGGCGCCACGCACCCGCAACGCGGTTTTCGTGGTTTATTAAAATTTCAGAGTCGACGTTACTGATCATTAACCAAAGCCACTTTATTGGCAGGTGGCTAAAAACATCGTTGCATGGATCGGTAGAACTAGGGCTGATCGTTAGAACTTAGGTAGCGTCTGGTCGAGGATAGGAATAAGTGGTACTCAAAATGCAATTGCCAAGAAGAAAGGAATATATACCAGGCAATTTGGAAATGTCAACGGTGCACAAAAAAGTAGAAAAGAGTTGGTACAAAAATTGTAAAAACACATCTGGAAATCGCCGTATAAAATAGGCGTGTTTCTCCAAAGGCCGAACATAACAGCCCTAAACATAATTCACAATTACCTCAAATCAATAAATATAAAAATATAATACTCGAAGACTGAACCCGATAAGACACTTAAACTAAAGAGCAAAATAGTACATACGAAGCTAGGCACAATTTACGATTCAACTTCCTCGTAAAAATTGCAGGACGCGAAATTAAAGTAATTTATACTATAATCTAGAACCGAGGATAACGTACAAAACTTAAATATAATTAACCTTGAAACAGTTAACACGTCGATCGCCCCGCCAAATTCACACGTTTTGCTCAGGGCGCCACGAAAGTATCGTCATTATTCTGAACGTGAAATAAGAAAACAATGATAAATATCATTCCACGTTCCATGTTCAATTTTTCCAATTATAAACATTTTAGACGTTCCGATCACTAATGACCACCGCCATATACAAAAAAATCAAACGTGGCGGCAAAAATAAGCAAGATCGTTAAAACATAAATACCCGTTCCCTGGTACATGTATCGCAAACGGTGCTCGCTAAAATTCACTTGTACGCCGAGCTGTATTTTTTTAATTTACGATGTATTAATCTAAAAGTAATCGCTGGTAACACTCTTTTACGTGACGTAATGATGTTTACAGCAATTTTTCAGTCGTGTACCGAAAACGGTTCTCGCGGCGTGGTAATTAGTTATCAGTGTAAATTTCAGTCTTTTGATGTTCACTTGGCAGTTTGAATTTAAGAAGTGCTTGTTGCAATATTTGAATGACTTGTGCATTGATCGTTTTAACAAAATCCATCACTACGTAAAAATAGAAGTCAAATATAGAGCATACTTTCTATTTCGTATTCACTTTTGTATCTAACTTTTATTTCAATTATTCGAAATAAAATAAATTCAATTTATACAAAATTATTAAACTTCTTACCGAGTACTGCAGACGGTACATGTGGCCTAGAAATGACATCTTCTCGTAAACACCATGACAGGGAACGTGTTAACTGATTAAACAACCTCAAGATTTTACAAAAAGAAAAAGAAGATCGCTGCAAGGTGGACGCTGAACTCGCATACGCCGCTTTATTGACAACTGCATCGATCCAGCAAAAGCACACAATGTTAAACAGCTCAACACAGAAGGAAATTTCACACACGCTTGCTTTGCTGTATCACGATTTTCAGTGCGACCACGAACCGCTAGATGACGCGAGGCGCTCGCACAGTGAGATCGCCGCTGGGTCACCGCTAGGTGGCGCTGGAGCTGCATGCGCCGCTTTATTGACAGGTGCCGCGAGCCAACATGGCGCTCAGTGTTTACGACAACTGATCGACCGTGGAGGAAGGGTTGACGACGATCGTTCGCTTCGCTCGTGATCGTCTCTTCGTAATCCGCGTTTTCTCCCTAGACTCTTCCTTTCTTTCGTCGCGCATCGCGGATTCGTAGGCTCTCTTCGTCGCTCAAAGTATCGACGATTCCTCTCGAGGAACTCGACCGGGACACGGTCGTGAAAGTAACGAGGTTAGAACGTCGAAACCGCGAGAATCGCGCGATCTCGTCGCCGAAAGGACGAAACCGAACATCGAAGAAAAACTGGAAAAAGGAAGAAGTGGAAGGATCCTCCTTTGGATAGACGATCCACTCGAGGAACGAACGAAGCTGAACGAGAGAAGTGGGAGGGGTGGGTACAGCCGAAGAAGCAGTGGAGCAAGAAGGGGGAGAGGCACCGTGTAATCAGGTGGTGGATTCGGTGGCTGGCAACGTCGAAGCGCGAACCAGCTACGACCAGTCCGGTGGATATCGTTGTTAGACGTCATTTATTATCGTAAGTAACAATCGTTTGACCTTTTGACGATCTTAAGTCGCAATTTCCTTGGATTAAAAAGGAAAGGCGTACGCCCTTGTCGTCTGCGTACGCATCAATTCGTCGGATCGAATTTGAGACCCAAAGGAGCCCATCGATCCACGAGGAGGAGCAAACGAGATTTTGACAAGCGGCATCGTGGAAGAGGCCATCTTTGCAAATTTCTCTTCCCTCTCTGTTCGTTCGATCGATATCTCTGTGTTTCTGTCTTTGTCTCTCCGCCTTATCCCGGTGCCGCGCCGGCTAAGGATGGCCTTACGGACACCACGCATACGTGGAATTACGCGAGAGAGTCGTGTTGCGTAAATGACGGACTCTGCGACCATCGCCCGATCTCGATCATTCTTAAGAGTGTTTGTCGTTCCTTATTTCGAACGACGTTCGTTACTACGTTTGATGTTCGTTATTACGAGTGATGTCCGCTATTTCGAGCAACGTTCGTAATTACGAGTGATGTTCGTTATTCCGAGCAACGTTCGTTATTACGAGTGATGTCCGTTATTTCGAGCAACGTTCGTTATTACGAGTGATGTTCGCTATTTCGAGCAACGTCCGTTATTACGAGTGATGTTCGTTACTTCAATATGCCGTACGGCCTAATATAATTCGGCGTTATAAGATAACGGAGGTAACAACGTTTTTTGCGAGTTGATTCGCTTGGAGCATTGGCTAGTCTTCTATCGAAACGGAGAGTTTCAAAGACTGTAATCGCTGGATGATCGTAGATGGAATTGGATAATCGACTCGATACCGAACGAGGCGACAAAGATTAGCACGTCGTTGATTTCTGCGTTTGCGTAAACACTACGCGTGCCTCCATACGTACGCTCTCGTCTCTCGGTAAATTTATTCACTCAAAGGAGGCGATCGAAAGAAGAAGATTGTCTGGAATTTAAGGAATTCGAATATTTTGTCGTCCGCTTAGTCGTCGAGAAAACGAATACACGATAACGCTTCATCATCGAACCGCGTTCTACGAATTGTACAATTAATATTCATCGATCTTCAGTTTCGAAAGCAAGTCGAGAGACGAACGATCATTCGAATCGACCGATGAATGGACTCGAGATAAATACGGACGGAAAATAAAGCATTTGTAGTCGATCGTTTATGCGTTCTAGCACTCTTGTAAGAAAAAAATCGTATTACTTATTCTTTTATCGGAGGTAAATAAATATTACATCTCGGCGCGACACGAGAACGTTTCTCAACCACGCTGGTCGTGTTAATCGATCTCGAGTTGCATAATATTATGCGCGTATCGCATCGAGGATACTGTATCGTTACGTATCGAAGAATCTTACCTACGTAATTACGTAAAGAAACCATTGTCAAAAGTCGCTTTGTTACATCTTCGTGCTCTTTTCTTTGACATGTTTTACGAAGCAAAGACAATGTGACTCGTAAACTTCGCGGAATTAATATTAAACCTGCTAGCTGCGATCAAATTGACGCTTTCAAACTTTTGTACAATTTTTACATATTTAAACGTTACCGTATCGCTATCAAACTTCATGACTTTTTCTGAACATGAATACAATACGTCCTTCACTATTCACTTCTATTTGTTTATTCTTTTTTGTAAGAAAAATGTACAATGTGCCTCATCTACCTTCTCTTATTTAAATATGTACAATCAGTACAAACCAACGGCTATTTCAAAATCGGAAAACAACTAAAAGTCTCGTATTTTTGGAATAAAATTTGGGAACCCTGTTGATGTGCAGTTGTTCCGTCGAAGACTAAGTGTAGATGTACGCACTATATGCCGAACAAACTAGACAAATTTAGCATAAAGTTCTGGTTGGCGTGTGACTTCGATCTATCAAGGATATCGGAAATTAACGTTGTATTTGCGCATTTCCACGTTTGACAAATATATTTGATTGATTTTATACATCGAATTTATGCAAGATATTGATTAAAAGATCGCTAATAATGAGAAAAATAACGTCATTGGCTAAAAATAAAAATATATTTCAACATTATTTCTTTTAATTTGACGAAAAAGAAAACGCGACGTTACTTTCCAGCCCTCCTAATGGATTCCGCGCGGCATTGCCTTAGGAAAGAAATATCGAACAAAATGAAATAGTCTTACAGCGAGTCGCGTCTGAGACGGACGAAGGCGTCAACAATGATTCGTACGAAATTCTCGTGGATTTTCGACGCGATGGCGAAATTACGACGGTTCGTCGCGTAGCTTTTGCAGTCGTTGCTCCAGAATCGGTCGAGACGCGCACGCACGCACACACGCATACTGTCGCGCACTCCCCTCCATCTCACGACCGTATTGTTCGTGCGCATTTGCGCACGCAAATGGGAGAAGCGCGGCGTCGATCGATACTCGAGCACCGAACGCATTAGCCTTTCCGAATTCCACTTCGTCGAGCAAAATTTCTCTTTTACCTCGAGCGACTAGTATGGCGATCTTCGAGGATTTTTCCACGTCCGGCGATTAGCCACCTTCGTCATCGCCTAATTGCCCTGTTGTGTTAACGAGTTGGTCAACCGTTCGTAAACGAGCACAGAAAATGTCACGTATGTCAAATTCCGGTAAGGAACGAGTGCAACATCCAATTGTATTCGATTATTGAACTAATAACTAAATTCTTCCTAAATACCAGGTTAAATGGAATTCTAGGAAAGAAGGATTGCAATGGCTCCAAGGGAAGATTTTGATCTCTGGACCCCGCGCACTTCGGAAAATCTTCGATGATGGCGGTCGTGACTCGTGGCCATGGCCGTCTCTTCCCTCCTTTATTTTTTGTTTGCGACTTTTTGGGTGAAATGGTCGCTCGTTGAAAGGAAACGAGCGCCACGACATAGGTACGCCTACGAAGCGCACAGATACGCGCAGCGGCTCTCAGTCGCTTCCGGTCACGCGATCGTCCGTCGCTCGATTAATAAAATCGACCGCGTCGACGCGGAACCGGATCGTTCCACTTCCTTCTCTCTTCTTTTTTATTCGCTTAATTTATCCTTTTTATTATTCTATATTTTATTATTTTAATTTTATTTATATTTTTGTTTAAATCAGTCCCTCGCGAAACCCTTGGACTCTCCTCATTTCGACTTAACTTTCCTCTCGGAGAGCGAACAAGAGCGACGGCGTTATCACGAAACGTTGCGCGCACTTTATTTTCGTAGCAGAAACCGGAAGCCTCGGGGCAATGCGTAGCACCCATTGTCACGGACGCCCGCGCTGTTCGTCCCTTTGCGATAGGTCTTTATCTTATCCCCTTGGCTTGTCTTAGCCCTCCCGTCGCGCCAGATAACGCATCCCCTTCGCTCTACCTACCGGTCCTTCCTTCTATTGTATTATTTTTACTCCTCGCTGGCTGGTCGTGGCTCTCGTTATTGAGGTTGGCGATCGCGCGTCGTCCTCCTCGTAATTCTTCTCGCCGTGGAAACGAAGAGCGGAAAGTCGAAGGCTCTCCCACTCTCCTTCTTTCCGGTGGGAATAATTTGCGGAATACGCGACCGCCTCCGATCGCCTCCAGATGAATATCAGCGATTTTACCACGGTAATTAACGCCGTTGCTCCTATGGATACCCCGCGTATCGTTGCTGCCATCTCTTTTCCGTCGAGCTTCCTTCCTCCACGGCATAATTAATCGTCTTTTTCGTTCCTTTCGTTCCAAGTTCTGCCTCTTTTTCTCCCTTTCCGCTTCCGCTTTTGCCGATCATCCAAGGTCGAAGGAATTCACGATTCCACGAGAATTTGGAATTATCCACGTCCGGATCGGTTCGAACTTGCCTTTCGAGCGATTTCTAATCGTCTCGTTTAGTTTTTGGAGGCGAATTTCGAGCTACTTTGAAATCCCTTGGCTACGATTAACGACGAAAGTGTTCGAACAACTGGACGTATCCGGGTGAATTTTTGGCGAAACTCTGCCACTTTTATTTGGAAATCTTATCGGGAACTTTCATTGAGAAAATCCAATTTATTTTTAACACCACCGACTGTCTCTACCAGCTATTTCCAGTCGTTACGTCGTGTAAAACGATAAATTCTACGTTAGGTCGGCTTGGTGTAACGGTAGATGTCTTACAGGGAGAAAAATGTAGCGAGCGTATATGTACGCCTTTCGCGTTGAAAGGGTTAAACGATGATAAGCTGCCGCGTTAAGTCGCTCAGGTGAGTCCATCCACATTGACGACGCGGTTAACAACATCCACCTTGGTTCTCCTTCCGTCGTCCGCCGCGAACCAGACTTCCCCTTGCCCTCCTCTCGCCGAGAAAACGACGGGAGTACGAAGAACGTGCCTATATGAAGAAACAGGCGCGGAACCATTCGAGCTACTTATTACGCGCCTTCCGCATCGAGGCGTTCCGCGAGGATTCCTCGCTCCTCCTCCTTTTCCGTTCTTGGATTCCAGTAGGGAACGAGTGGAACACTAAACTTTGTTCGACTACTAAAACAGATTTATTCCCTGTGCCAGATTACGTTCAATGGAAATGCGAACGTTCGTTAAGGCGCAGGTTCGTGGTTGGATTTAACGATTTTTTCATTTCGAAATTCGTGTCCCTTGTTGGATTCCGATAGGGAACGAATACTCGCGCGTTAAAGTTACCTCTGTCACTCAATAAGATTTTATCAATTTTATTAAAATTTCGAAAATGACCGAAACTTCGAAATTCGTCCTTCTTTTGTACTGGTTTTGCGAAGCGGAAAGGTGATAGATACAATGGAATTTCCTGGAGAATTCTTTGCGAGACAAGGTAAAAAAAGATTAATGGCGACACAGGTCAGTTGTAAGGGTACGGAATCGTCGTCCTCGGGTAACTTTCACGTCTAGAAATTCGTTATTTAGAAAGTCCTTTTAACCCTAGATTCATAAACATTCGTCTGACAGACCGCGCAAAATACGTAAACGCTTGTAAAACTTTTAAAGTGATCGCCGCGGTTTATTATGTATCGATTGCTCGGAATAACTATTGTGTTCATTTTCACTTCAGAAAATTAATGATTAGTAAACAACTTTTCAGATTTAAAGTGTGCTTTATTGCTCCTTGTATTCTAAAAAACAAAAATCATCGATATAATATATTCGTCCGAGAGACGAAAGTTTGTGAATAGTGTATCTCCCATTCATGTTTATGAACCTAGGGTTAAGTGGAAGATCGGGAAAAAGTTATTTTTATAAATCAGGGAAGACGAGCTTCCATCGAGTCATCCAACAGCATTTTATATCACAGTTGTGAGACGAAGAGCTGCTAGGTGTCTTAAAATTTTAGATAAAGAAGCCTATCTCCTACAAAAGTCCCGATAAAGGGATCGATCCTCTAGAGCTCATCGACCCTACGGTAAAACACCTCGATCTGGGGGTCGTAGTCGCTAATATAAAATCATAAAAAATAGTCCTCGACACCTACGTCGTATTCATTCCATTATCGCGTCGATTCTCACCTCCTCCTCGTCGCATTCGAGCGTGGAACCCTCCTTGGATCCACCGCGCGTTTCCGTTTTTTCGCCGTAGCCGGGGTGATGCCCGTCACTCGCTCGTAACGATTCGAGACGAACTAACAGAGTACCGGCAGGTCGGTAATAAACAGCGGAGGCCGGTTCTCCGAAGAAAAGTCCGGTCGAAAAGAAGATGGCTCGGTCGACCTTGAATATGCGGAGGGAAGCAATCTTGCGGTAGAAGAAAAGATAATATATTTTTTATTATCAGAATAGAAGGAAATTTATTTCGTTGATCGTTTTCATCGATGGCAATGGCGAAGTACGTCCTTCGCCAAGATTTTAACCTTTGGTCTTTGCTTGTCCCCGCGGACGAAATCCGCGGAGGCGTTTTTTTCCGAGGTCGAAGGCGATAAATCGCGCTCGACTCGACGAATGAAAAAATGCAGGATGGATCCTGTCTCGGATCGACCCTTAAGGGCTTTTTTTCTATTAAAAACGTTCGTTCGTGTTTGAACGCGCGCGTTTATCATCGTTATATTTAGGACGGAAACCATCGTTCAGCCACGCGCGCGAGTAACTCGATTGATATCACTTAGGGATCCGAAAGACGCATCGCGAGATCTCTTCGATTCTTCCGCCTACGCGCGGCGCGTCTCGTTCGTCGTAGAAAAAAGAAAAGGCACCGTCGACGAAATAATTCGTCCATCTTATACGAATCGATAAATCCTAAATGGAAAACCGTCGAATTTTCTACGATTCCGCGTGGAAACCGCCGGAATTTTCGAGCGGACGCAAGAAGCGAATTCACTTGACCTTATCCACGCAGGTTCAACGCTTTCCATATTATCGGCAACATCCTTTTCAGAAACGTCGCGCTCGCAAATTGGCGTAAAATGCTCGCGACGCAACGTCCACAAATACGAGACTCCTAGCTTCCTTATTTCGGTCTTTGTCGTCTCGTTTCTTCCTTCGTTTTATCTTTCTCCCTCGATTTCTCCGTCTCTCTCTTTCTCGTTCGCTCCATCTCTTTCGTTCTCTCGCTCGTAGTTACGCGTGGGTGATTCGTGATGACTCGACTATCTAACGGCGTCGTAATCCCTCGAACTTTGTATTCCGTTCGTTGATTCTTTTCACCGAGCGAATCTTTCATTCGCGTCGTATCCATTCTTCCGTAACGAGCGTAACTCGAACGAAGTCTTCTCGTGTGGGTGAAAGAATCGCGAGTAATCGATAGAATCGCGACGACGCGTCCGAAAAGAGACGGTTTCCGCAATGCGAAACCATCCGCTGGGCGGAACGGCGTCGTTCGCATCCCGAGAACTTCTCGGTTATCTCGAAAAGCGAGGGCAGCAGCACGCTAATTTCCAGCAGGCGATCGCGATCGATCGAGAGGACGCGGCACGAGCGCGGTTGATTCGCCGAATTTTTTTCCCCTTTTTAAAATCCTCGGAATCACCCCGAGCACCGATTCATGCCGGTCCGAAGTTCATCGCGGAATTGTTCTTTTTTTTAAACTGCTCGGAATCGCCTCGAGCGCCGGTTTATCCTGGTCTGAAGTTCATCGTGGAATTTTTCCCTTTTTTAAAGCGCCTGAAATCACCTCGAGCAGCCCGTCCACGCTGGTCTTAACTCATCGCGTACGGGTCACGAGATATCTCGTTTTATTGTTTTCTTGCGCGCGCGTATAGACGACTCAAGAAATGAGAAATAAATTGATTCTCTTGTTATGTTACCAAGACAACGAAGCTTTGTATATTCTTATGACAAATGACAATGTTAATGACATGTTAATGTGACGATATTAACGAAATAAATGTATGTCGAAATTTCGAAAGCGCGTTAAGCGAGCGGAGTGCCGTACGTAAGCTTTTTATACGTGATTCTCATTAGGTAGTATTACAAGAATAACATTTTTCTTAGAAATTATTTATCTTTTGAAGAAGTTTTACAACTGCATCGCTTTCAAATAATTATTTAAAGTGCCCGCATTTCACACAGAGCGTCTTGCCATCTCCCACGTGGCGTACGATTTTAGCGACAAAGTACTGTTGCCACGTGAGAGGTGACCGATAAGGGTTAAGTTCGCTTCGAAGTGCGATTCTCGACGACGTCTACTTTTCTTTCGGCTCAAAATTTTCAAAGTATCTCGAAAAGTAAAGGACAGGATACGAGCGTGACTCATTCGCGGAATTTTTCCCGTTTTTAAAATGCCTGAAATCACCTCGAGCGCTAGTTCACGACAGCCTTAAGCCTTGCAGTGCCAGACGTAAAGCTAATATCTACGCGAAAAATACCGAGCCTAGACGCAGTGGCCTTTTTTTTATTTTACCAGGCCCATTCGATGAACAGTTCTCGAGGACGCGAATATTCATCTAATTTTTTGAAAATGGAAATTGAAGAAAAATTGGATTAAAAAGTACTCGAGGTCGACCGCGGTCGTCGCTATTCCACGAGAAACAAAAAGAAGAACCTCGACAGCTGCGTCGACGTACGAAGAGCCTCGAGACTCCTTCTCACTCTCGTTTTCCTCCTTTCCTCGAACCTACCGTCGAAGCCTTCCCTCGATCTCGCGCTGCACTTCTCTCGCGTTAAAAACGAAGCTACGAAATCTTCGAGTTCTATTCTCGAGTTTTCTCCAGAACGATTTGTGCTTCGACAATGACGAGAAGAAGGACCCTGCGAGTAAGGCGAAACGAGACATCGTATTTCGATGACGCGCTCGACTAGCCGCCTGACTCGTCGTCTTCCATCGTATCGATAAACTTCATCCACCGTGCGATATTTTCCCAACTCGAGCACCACTCAGCGTCAACGTCAACGAAACGAACGATCAGCATTTTCATTTCCACGACGATTCGATTCTCCATTTGTTTCTACGCTCGGTCAGTGGGTTATTCGCACGCGACCTGTCGGCAATTTCTTGGCCACCGTCCAAATCATAATTCGCTCGTATCGAGAGGGTCGTTCTTCTCCAGTTCGACCTTCTGCGATCACGAGCGTCCGAATTTCCCTGTATTTTCATGGTCCGTGCACAACGCGAGAGAAAAAATCTAATTCATCGTCGTACGAAGTAGCTTCTCTGCGTGGGATCGTCGACACGCTTACGTCTACGTAACGATGACGCTCGGTCGATGGACCGTCTTTGCTTCTCCTTTCCCTTCCTTCGGTTTACCAACCGCACGTAGGGGTGAGGGGAGGGCGAAAAATCTAACGAAGTCGAAGTCATCGTCGTTGCGTCGTCGTCAAGGGACAAAAAACCTTGGAAGAAAGCGTTGTCGGAGGGAAGGAAGAGGACTGCATCGCGCACACGCTGAGAGAGAGAAAGAGAGAGAGAGAGAGAAGCGCGCGTGCGAACGACACGGTAGCTTCTCGTACAGGAGGAGACAGTCGCTGTCTCGCCGCAAGACTGCTCGCATCGAAGCGAGTGAAACGAAAGCTGGCGCGAGACCTTCGCGTTCGACGCACTTTTACTCGTGGTGTTTTTCGACGCTAGGTCACGTCCTCGGTAGTGAATTGGCTCTTGCTTTTGGAAGGAAAAACAGCGTAAGCCACGGCAAGTTTGAACTTCGATGCTTGGATCGCCGATAGTTCGATCTTTGATGATTTTATCTTTGATAGATTGATCTTCGATGGTTCGGGCTTTGATGGTTTGAACTTGGATGATTGGATCGTCGATAGTTTGGTCTTTAACCCTTTTAGTACCAGACGCAAAACTGTTGCCTATTCGAGAGAGACGGGACGCGTAGACCGCTTAGACGCATCGAAGACGCGAAATAAAAACATAGTTGTATATAAAAGCATC
>JAITYT010001658.1:1045417-1056219 GCA_025433975.1 Liostenogaster flavolineata
GTCGACAAGTGTGCGCACACGCGTCCTTCTCGACGTCGTTGGACAATAGAAAAGTTTTCGCGTGTTCGTCCAATTGTGACCAAACATTGGACTTCTCACCCCATTTATAACTTCGAGGTCTCTTTGTCTACCACGAGTTACGATATATTCACGGTTGAATCGCGATTCACCGATCGATCGAACGTCGATCGTGATAAACGATCATCATTCATCGGAGGATGCAAAAGCGGGATAGAGAAAGTCATAGTGAAAGGAAAGCTGTCGCGTGGGCGTCGGTCGCAGGTGCGTAATGTGGTTTATGCTTTATGGTTTTTCGCTCGACTCTTCGTTCTTCACCAATGAAGGGCAAATAGTAATTGTTCTCTCCCTTTCCTTCTCCTCCTTTTGATCAAAGGTATACCGATGATTAAACCACACAACGCTTCGTTTTGAAAAATATCGACTATCTCGAAGAAAGTCGAAATTGCCTCCATTTTCCTGTATACACGTATGCAACGACTACTTAAGGAATAACAACGTTTCCCACAATTTTACGAACAAAGTCGTCGATATTAACCTGTTAACTGCTTACGTTACACATATGCGTCATTTTTAAAAGTTCATTTTTTATATAATGTCGCATATATTTTATTTTAAGTAATCGAGCACACGAAAGAGTGCTTTAAAAAACTAATCGATCAACGCGTTAATATTCAACGAACATCGACTCGAATAACATTGGCCGTGTCATCCACGCGGTGTTCGCATTACCGTTTCTTCTCGACTATCGACTCGAAGTTGTTGGGTTGTCCAAGCATCGCAACTCGATTCTTTCGAGTTAATGTGTCAAGTCCCGTATCGAAAGACCGGAAAGACGCAGAGTCGAATATCATCGATCAAAGCTGTTGAGGTCTGGGTTGAGTTTGGAACGGAGAGAATGAAAATAGATGCCCGCATCGGAGGAAGCGCGTGTCGATGTTTGGATCTCGATGCGCCGCGCTCGTGTTTGCTCCTAGTTTTCGATCTACGACGAGGTAAATCTCGTTCTTATTCGATGTTGTGACTCGTGGCGCGCGATTCGTACGCTTCGGCCCTGACACGACGACATTCCTTAGCCGGACGACGCTCGTAATATGCATTTGCATTAATAGCGAGCGATCCAAACGTACGTGTGGAATATTAGCGCGTGGAACAGTTCCAGGAACACCCTACGTGTCGCCCTTTAACACTGAACTTATCGACGTTTCATGTAGACCTATTCTTACAGGTTACCAGTTCAAAGACCCGTCCCTAAAAAGTTATGCATTTTTGACAATCGAACGCGGCTAAGAGTCGATTTGGTATTGAATTAAATAAGAAATGAAACAATTTTCATAAATCGTCGACACGAATTTATCTTCTTTCTTCGTTCATATCGTAAAAATGAAAAGAAAAAGTAGCGCTGTTTAAAAGTCGACCCTCGAAAAAACTAGTGCCACCGCGTATCATCACCCTTTCTTTCTCCCACGTAAATACGTCTGCATAAATGCGATTGGCCTGGAGAAATATCGTCATCGCGATAAGTCGTGCTCGTCTTCGTATAAAGACGCATCGGTGCCAATAGGAGAACATTTGATCGGACGAGAGGGAGAGGGAGAGAAAACAAAATAAATCGCAACCCTCGGACTTTCGACTCGGTGCTCATCGTCGAGGTCGACGACGTAGAAGCTCGGCCGTTCCTTTATTGGCGCGTTACCGAGCGTACGTCACGCTTTAGGCACGAAGATAATGCTCGTCGTTGTATTCGATTCTATCTGTCGACCGAGTGTTCGAGGAACTCTGTCGTCACGACGCTTTTCAATTTCCCCAACGATCGTTATCGTCGAAGCACCGTTAGAGAAATTGTTTTACCTTTGTTACGTTTCAGCCATGAGGGTATGAACACTGGAACGGGAGATGGAGGTGGTGGAGGAGGTGGCGGAGGTGGTGGCGGAGTGCAGGGAAGCGGAGGTGGCAGAAACACACCACCGCATGGATCACCAACTCCCATGGACAAGGCTACCTTAAAGGTCCATTTACCCAAGGGTAACGCGATCGTACTTATCGTTATATACACGTATTCGCAAATTATTGTAGATGGAAGACGACGTATTGCACCTTCGTCGTTAGGTATAACGATTATCGTAGACTTCGTTTCTCAGGTGGTTTCAACGTCGTCAAATTCGGCGACGCCATCGACGTTAGAGGCATTATCTCTTTGGTAACCAGTCGATTGGCCGTAGGCACTAGACATTATCGAAATCTTTATGCTATGAGATTACACCATCCTGGATCCGGTGAGAGTTACTGGCTGCATCAGGATACCACGATGTATCAGGTGTGCCTCCTACTCGTTGAGAATTAATATCGAATCGTATGTTAAGTCGGTAACGTAACTTTACGAATTATTCGATCGCAGGTTCAAGAGAAATACGAAAGAAAATATCCTCATTGCGAGTGGAGGTACGAGTTACGCGTACGTTACTTACCGCAAAACTTGAACGACCTCTACGAGAAAGATAAAGTCACCTTTTATTATTATTACGACCAGGTAACTTTTCCTTAGCTAGCGTATGACCTTTGATTCGTAATACCTACGTAAGAGTCGAGTCGTGAACGCGAATCTCTTTGTGCATTTCGCAGGTCAGAAACGATTACTTGTGCGCGAATCATCCTGCCTTGGACCAAGACGTTGCCGTTCAACTGTGTTGCTTGGAAATACGGTACTTTTTTAAAGACATGCAACAAATCGCCCTCGACAAAAAAAGCAACTTGGAATATCTTGAAAGAGAGGTAACGGGAATTTATTATAAAATTAAACTCTTTCGTTCAAATCTACCCAATTGTGATCCTCCAACGTTTTCGGTAGGTCGGACTGCATAAATTTTTGCCTCGATCTGTTTTAAACGGAATGAAGCCAAAGGCATTGCGAAAGTTGATTCAACAGCATTTTAAGAAGGTAGCTGCTCTGTCGGAATTGGAATGTATGTTCAAGTTCTTCGACCTTCTTCGAGCACATTACAGATTCGATCAGGAAAGGTTCATATGCGCACTAGGAGTAAGCATATTTTGATAAATTAAAATAATTGGCTAATATAAAAAAGGACTCGAGCAACAACGTTAAATCGTTGCTGTAGATTAAACGAGACTCGATATAATTTCTTTTTTTCCCTTTTCATAGTCCAGCTGGTCTATACCCGTTGAACTAGTCATCGGTCCAGACCTTGGTATATCTTATATGGCTCATCGAGGTGGAACTGTGGTAAATTTAACAACTTTTTCGTGTATTATGTCGAAGAATTTACGATACGCTCTCCAATCGCAATCTCTTCGTTATAGCCAACAAGAATGGCGGAATTCTCCCAGATACAATCCATCCAAACGTTAGTGTCCGATTGTAAGGAGCATGCGAAGGCATGCATTAAATTAAGAGTTGCCGGTGCAGCGGAAACTCTGAGCATAACGTGTTCTAGTCTGGATCAAGCTGAAAGTCTTGCGGATTTGATCGATGGATATTGTAGATTAGTAACCGGCAGCAATACATCGTTATGGAACAGAAAAGGTACAATACAAAAACCGTACGTTTTAAATATTTTTATTTGCGAATACTCTTATCGATGGTGTTTATATTACGATATAAACAACTCGTTTTTTTTAACTAATAACGCGCCTATAATAAGATATTATCCTTCACGCTTCCAAGCTGCATCGTGGAAAAATTATCCATGTCCGTGCAAAGGTTTGTTCGATTCTTACGATTATACAGTATTACGTGAAAATATATACGATATTTCGAAGCTGTCGCACAACATTTATCGATTGTACTTCTCATGCTATTATTTAGATGCACATCCACCAAAGTATAGGCAAGACGGATCCAGTAGTCCGGAGAAAAACGCGAGTAAAACGGGAACTATTTTGTCCGAAGATTACGCAGAAATCGTAGACGAGGAGGGAGATTATTCAACGCCGGCTAGTAAGTGGTCACTACAATTTAGCAAATAACGAACCGTTACGGATCGTAATATGTCGATGTTCACCTTGCAGCTAGAGATTACGAAATAGTTCGTAATCAGGTGGAGTTAGGTGAAATTATAGGAGAAGGTCAGTTCGGCAATGTACATAAAGGCTCGTATAAGGGAAGAGATGGTCAGACTATAGCTGTTGCGGTAAAAACGTGCAAAGTCGATGCAGACCTCGCCACGGCTGAAAAATTTATCGAAGAAGCTTGTACGTATAGTAATTGCGTACACGTGAACGTAAATTTGTGGGAAATGGACCTTTTTTTCTTAATAAAAGAACATTTCAGATATTATGCAACAGTTCGAACATCCTCATATAATTAGATTACTCGGAGTATGTTCGGAAGCACCGATATGGTTGGTTATGGAGCTCGCCAGACTCGGAGAGATGCGTGCGTATCTGCAATCCAATAAACATCGCCTTGACCTCGCTACTCTTTTACTTTACACGTTTCAATTGAGCACTGCTTTATCTTATCTCGAGAGCAAGAAATTCGTACACAGGTATTATCTTGTACTCAAATATTCTTCGACGTATATATTTTTTGATTAAATTTATTTCTTATTGATAAAATAATTTTAATGGAATTCGATCTGTATTTCATAGAGACATCGCCGCGCGGAACGTATTAGTTTCTGCGCATAATTGCGTAAAGTTGGCAGACTTCGGACTTAGTCGATGGGTAGAAGATCAAAGTTATTATACGGCTAGTAAATGCAAATTGCCGATTAAATGGATGGCACCGGAAAGTATTAATTTTCGTAGGTTTACTACGTCATCCGATGTCTGGATGTTCGGTTAGTTTCCTAGAAGAAACAGAAATTAAATGTTATTTCGTCATTCGTATTCGTTAGAGACGCGAAAAAATATTTTCTATTTTCCAGGCGTTTGTATGTGGGAAATTTTAATGTTAGGCGTAAAACCATTCCAAGGTGTGAAAAATAACGAAGTAATCCGAAAATTAGAAAACGGAGAAAGACTTGCGCTTCCTAATCACTGCCCTCCGCGATTGTATTCGTTGATGTCCCAATGTTGGAGCTATGAACCAAGTAAGAGACCTACCTTCAAAGAAATCAGAGAAACATTGCAGTAAGTCTTCAATTTTAAAAAAAAGAATTATTATTATCCTTGTAAATTTTGTACTACGAAGTTGTCATTCTCAATTAATATTTTGATCGTTGCAGTGAAATTTTATTAGAAGAGAAACATCAACAACAAGAAACGATGAGAAGGGAAAACAGAAGAGTTCAAGCGATGTCTTGGGGTACATTTTTTATTTTACCTCGTATGCGCGAAACAATCGTCATATTGTAAAACGCAAAAATGTCGATGGTTCTTTTTTATAGGAGCCGACGAAGTTCCGCCTCCGAAACCTTCTCGACAGCCACAAAATACAACGGACCAAACACAATTAACGGCAGCAGCACCTGTTTCTACGTATATCGTGGCACAAAGTCCCGAAGTACTTGCACAGCTTCTTAAGGATAACCAAGCTAGGGGGGTATGTCCCTCCGTGTACACAACTCCAGCCTCTCCCTTTAACACACTCGCGGTACAATTCCAAGATGAAGATCAAGTCTTGACAACTGCTGTTATTTCGGATCTACCCTTTTTCGATCCTGCGCTTTCTGAACTCACTGCTTCTCATGATACACAATCGGGAGATTCAACTTTATCCGATACTAATTTAGATTCTCTTGATTCTTCGGACACTGTATCTCCCCTTATGTCGAGTCTCAGTATATCTGACACAACGCAAACACTATCACCCGCTGCTAATAGAAAGCAACAAATGGTTAAAGAGATGCAAAATTTGTACGCAGTTAGTTCAAAGGTAGTTGGTAATATCACTGGAGATTTATATTCTCCCGTACAGAAGTTCTCTACCTCCAATGCAGTGCCTGTCACGGCTACTGCCTCTGCTGAAATTTATGGTCCTGTTGCCAATTTCACTCAAAGTTCAGCCATTGTAGGTAATCTTAGTCAAAGTCCTAGCATGGGTGGTAATTTTGGTGAAAATCCTGGAAATTTTGGACCCACTAGTTTAAATAACGTTATAGTATCGAATAATCAAAGTCAATTTATGAGTAATACACATATTCAAAGTCAATCATCCAATTTCGGTCAATTATCCACTGCTATCAGTCAATCGGCAACTGGTAATATCAGTGGTGGCGGAATCAGTAGTGGAGTTAGCGGTGGTTGTAGCAGTAGTAGCGGCAGTGGTGGTGGTGGTGGCGGCATCAGCGGTGTCAATAATAGTATTAGTGGTGGTGGTGGTGGTGGTGGTGGTAGTAGTAATAGCAGCAGCAATAATATTAGTAATTGCGGAGGAGGCAGCGGTGGTGGTAGTAGTGGTAATAGTGTTGGTGGTGGTGGTGGTAGTGGTAGTGGTAGTGGTAGTGGTAGTGATGGTATAACCGGTAATGGCAGTGGTGTTGGTTATTCTCGTAACGTTCCTTGTTCAACCAATATTGCAGTCTCCACATCTAATGTGGAATGTTTATACGGACCTGTTTTAAAATTCCGAGCCCAAAATGTACAAAATCAATGTATCGGAGAAACAAAATCCAGCAATTCTCAAACGGCGGCATTTGTTCAAAATGCAAGAGGTCACTTAGTCTATAGTCCTACTCCAGTTCAGAATCTATCACAGCCAATATATGTTCAGAATTATCAACATCAACAAATATATTCCAATGTAAGCCAACCAGGGCAGCAGCTAATATATATTCCAAGAACACAGCAAGTACAAAATGTACAGCGACAATATTCGGCTCAACAAAGTCAGACAAGCAATACCAATCCAATCTATACGGCTCACGCAACGTCAGTCACAGTTGTTCAAGCACAAAAACTACAATTACCAAATTATGTTCAACAAATGCAATGCGGAACAAGCAGCCAGTCATCAGCTACCTCTCAAACAACGAGCGTGAACCAACATCAATCTCCTACAATCGTTCAAGCTCATAGCATTCAATCTCATATCCCTGTACCAGGGGCTACGGTTCATCAAACTTTTCATCAAAATGTTCAGCCAATTGTTCCTAACTTCGCTATAGGTCAACAGTCTGCCTATATATCGTCCACAGAACAAGGACAAATGTATTACAGTGTTACAAATCAATCGACTCAACAACAGACAATAAACACTGCTAGTGGATTGCAACAACAAATATTACAAATGAACAATCCACCAATTACAAAATCGGGTATCGTACCCCACATTGCAACTGGCATAGCAAAGATCACTACTTTCGTTATTCCGAAACAAGACGAACTATTAACAAGTTCCACCGATGGTACTCTCTCTGGATCATTGATATCTTCTGCTGTCAGCGATAGTACCATGTCATCTAGCAGCTCGATGATAGAGGAGGCACAGCAAGATCAGGTTTGACTATGCCTCCTAGGAATGACAACTGCATTTTCTATCTGCAACAGCATATTGTTTGGTTTTACACGACCCACCGTATCTCTAGAACTATTATTCGCTAAAAATCGAATACGAGTAATACATGCTTCGCAATATGTAAAATCTACGCATTTTCTCATACACACTTGCACTCAAACATACACGGTATTCGAGCTCTTACATGAAATGCATACGTGTGCGCGCGATAAGCATCATAAAACGATTTTATTTGGATACGCGCGCAAAAGGAATTTAATTTTATCGAAAAGTTTTACTTGTTATTTTGTAGTCCGCTACGAGCATGATAGATTAATATCATGTAGTACTTTATTGTATTGCCATATCGCATGTAGCAAGTATGATTGCACTATTTTACATTGTAGAATTTTACTCCTCAATGACGATGCATCTTTTTCTGTTTTTATTTTATAAATGTTAATTCTTTAAAGCGAACGTACACGAATGGAAAATGTTTTTATTCGATTTCAAGAAATAATTAGCAATTATAAAGATAATTTTACTGACTTTTTCAGAAAATTATGCAGTCCCAAGTATTTGACAATTCAGCTGATAATTTTTGCTGTGGTATAGACGACGAACAGAAATTACTGGAACAGCGACTCTTAGAGCAACAACGCCAGTCCGAGGAAGATAGTCGTTGGCTCGCGAGAGAAGAGGTATTGAATAAGACAAAATAGAAACATAAATCGAGAGTAGATTAACAGCAATACAGAGGTTGAGTAAAATGAGATGAATTTTTTATATTTAGAAACGTCTGTCAATTGCAACAAGTGGAGATGAAAGTGCTAGTCCGCCCATTCCTCGTTCAGTTACCCAATCACCAAATCACGATTCGCATGCTGCCAACACGGGTTCCCTCGGCTCAGATAAAGGCTCCGACAAGATCATCATTGTAAAAGTAAGATCATAAAACGCTGTTATTCGTAATATAACAGACATATCGTGCGGTACTAATTATTCTCGAGGAAACCTTGAAAAAGGGAATGAAAAGAAATTTAATTAGAATCGCATTATTATTTTCAGAAAATGGAACCTACGCCTACAGCAGATCTAGATAGAACCAATGATAAAGTCTATGATTGTACTACTAGCGTGGTTCGCGCGGTCATGTCTTTATCGCAAGGTACTTTATAAAATTGAATAAATTTTGTCTATAATTTCGTATTAATGTTGTCAACGTGTAAAACAAACATATGATGATTTCAGGTGTTCAACAGAGTAAAGCTGATCAATATTTAGAATTAGTACGTAGAGTAGGCATTGAATTGAGAGCACTGCTATCTTCTGTAGATGCTCTTGTTGAAATATTGCCGATATCTGCTCACCGAGAAGTAGAAATGGCACATAAGGTCTTAAGTAAAGACATGGCGGAACTCGTAACTGCTATGAAATTGGCACAAAATTATAGCGCTACCACATTAGATGCAGAATATCGAAAGTAAGTGCACATATATAGGTCTGATCTGAGCAACTAAATGTATAATACTCCTTTCCTATTGCTTTTGATATCTCACTTTTATCGTTTGATACAAGCGGAGAAACGAAAAAAGATGATATATAATTTGATTCTTATTGTGCTACAGTATATATATTATAAAACGAAAAGATTTAAAGCAATGAAATCGATTTTTGAAAAATACTTAAAGAATATTGATTTTAGATAGAAAAAAGAAAACACGCGAACAATACCGAGATAAATATACTATACCGATATTAAAAGTCTATTTTTTGTTTGACAGAGGAATGCTTTCCGCGGCACATATTTTAGCAATGGATGCAAAAAATTTATTAGATGTGATTGATTCTATCAGAATACGTTATCCATATGTGGATAATCAGATTTGCCAAAAACAAAATGACAGTACAACGAGAGAATCAACGCCAGAAAATCGCATTCGTTCGAGTCAGTCTGGTGAACACTTTTTAAGAAGAAGTCAATCCAGCGAAAGGCAAACGACGACGTTTAGACAAAGTCAAAGCGGAGATCTTCTGCACAGAATGGGTCAGTCAACAGATCGATCGTTGCAGGTAAGTCCAACGATAACGATGAGATGACTAGTATTAGTAGCTAATGTTTAATTCTATCAAAGTAAAAGAGCTACGAAAAGGTACGTAATTGTAAAGATTTTTGTGTTTAGGGAAGTCAAAGCGATATTAGTACTGGTACCAGCTTAGAAAGAAGGCATCATATTGTAACAAATAGTCTTGAACGCAATTCAACATCAAGAAGACAGATGGCGACTAATAGTTTAGAAAGAAAAAGGCCATCGCTGTCTTGCAATATTGGACCTATGAATAATTCTGTTAATTTACCACCGATAGCGCCAGTTACGTGCAGTCTGGTCCAGACAGTAAGCAATGTTATCCATCCAAATCAGTCTGTCGCCATAGGCGTTGGCCAACAATCAATGCATGTAGCAAATAGTAAAAATACAAACGAGACCACAACAAGTGACAGCTAACAATGAGATTCTTTGAACTAAAGTGAGTATATTGTGCGAAATATTTCTTAAATACTGCGATTGTTTCGTAAATACTGATTTTTTGATTGTGCATTTACTCTAGGGATGCTACTAAATGCTGTTTAATCATATGTAAATAGACGATAATCTATGAGTTACCTGTGTATCTTCTACGAATGTCAGCAGCAGAACACTAGTATTCGTGCTTTTTAGCTCTTTTATGGTAGAGTTATAAAAGCAAATAATAAACGGAACATATATGTCATAAATATACATGTATGTATGTATGTATGTATGAGTGTATATTTGTAACGTATATACGAACAGCCTCGTACTCACACGACACGGCATACACATATGCATACACACAAAACATGCCAGAGAGACATTTTATCCTAGCGTACTTATAGATAAGACAGTATTCATTAGATGTAGAAATAGGAGATTTATCACTCAATTTAAGTCACAATTACAATAAAATCACGACTCCAAAGTTCTAGGATTATTGTTACAATTTGTTACTACTATATGGCAGCCATATCTATGGAGTGATACAGAGGACGCATGTATTAGGAGGAATCAAGTATTAAAAGATAGGATCATGCAACGTATATCTCATATAATAAATATATAATATGTCAATGAAAATTGTACCTTTACGATCGATATATTCTTGCTTACAAGGTACATTTTATCATCAATCGAATTAAAACGAAAGTATATTCGCTACTGTTTTGAAACATTACTTTTTGCATGGCTCACTGTCTAAGGTTGTTTGTCCTTTTGTGTCACTCTATAAGTAGTTAAATAATGCTATATATATATATATATATATATATATATATATATATATATATATATATATATATATATATATATAT
>JAITYT010001658.1:1063148-1073927 GCA_025433975.1 Liostenogaster flavolineata
ATGAAAGCTCTATTTAATTAAAAAATATTAATATAATACACATACATACACGCAACATACACACACCCGCGAGAGCGTATATGCACCTTAACGAGAACTTTATTAAATAAATAACAATTTATTACTAAATAATAAGATTGATGAGTAATTTTGGACAATGTTTTAAATAATACGATAGAACTGCATAATAATGTACAAATAGTTGCCCAGGCTTCTGATGATGATGTGTAAAGTATAAAAATGTGAAGGAAATTTCGAATTATCTATTTTCAATGCATTCTTGAAAGTTCTTCTACAGAACACGGATACAAAAAAAATTTCGTGTTATATTAACTATACATATTGTACATGTTATGTATCTGAGAACATCCTTAGATGTTCTCAGAATAACAACAATAATTACTGAGTTATAAAAAAAGCATCAAGCTCTTATAATTATATTATTCGTCTGCATCTATCATCTATTCTGCTTAACTAGACATTTATATATGCTTCAATGTCTATTTCATCTATTTGCATTGTTTTATTTATTTTATCTATTTAAATAATATTGAAAAACTAACTCTTAGTAAACATAAATTGATCAAATTGGATCAGCTGTCCTGTTACTAGTTTTGTTTCCTATTTGCTTTGTAACCATTACAATTTTTTTAAGACGCAAACAATAATTTATAAAAGTTTTTTACTCTTTATTCTAATACATCACAAACATAAATTAGCAAGTCTCATTCGTTATCTCAAATTTCAGAAGTACTGAACTATTTATCCAATACATTAAAATAAATCTGTACTCAACTATACAAAAAATATATATATATAAATTTAATTGGTATTATATTACCAACGTCATATATATTTTCTAGTAGTTGATAATAAAAAGTAACCATTATAAAATGATTTGTTAAATAGTAAAAAAGAATTTACATTGGTTTACATGACCCTGATGTATATGAAAGTATAAAAAATTAGTTAGATTTAGTAAAGCCACCTAGAAGTTCCGACGTATTAATGCTAACGATGATCCAAGATAACATTAGAAGCATACTTTTTTGTTTTTAAACAATACTCAATTACAGCATACACTGTTAAAAGTCTTCTATCCATGGCACTTAAGTGTGCATCTGAAAGGATAGGTTGAACATCAGCCATTATTGCTTCATGTGCGATAAGTTTTGCTATCGATATACTTAACGAGCCACCACTAAATATCTTTAAACGATCCCAAGTAGTTTTGTGTATCCTAAAATAAAAAATTAATTTTAAGCTATCATTAGATATGGTTCACATTATTTTACATTAAATACACACATGCAACATTGATAGAGCGGAGCCAGGATATCAAAATGATCAACATCTGGATTTCCAAGACTTTTTCCATTATCTATTAATAACACAGCAGGATTGTGAAAATTATTTTGTGCTAATTCGTAGTGATGGCGATCGCCGTTATCCATGATAAAATCAAAAATTGCGGTATCTATTAAATCTAAAAGTCTACTAGATGATTGTGGCGAATATGTTTTGGATTCCTTAACCTTAAAATTAAAAGATGATCGATTAAGTACATTATCAACATCGAGTAACGTTAATAATAAATTAAATTATACCTTTTCACAATATGTATTATCAACTTCCCATGCAGCTAATTTATTCCTTTTATACGTCCTTTGCCATGGATTACGATGTTTAACCAGTCGTAAATTGCGAGGCAACCAAAAAATCAAAGCACCTTCTAAAATATCTCCCGTTCCACAAACAGGATCAGCAATCGAACAGTAGTGGCAAACGCCATACAGGCAGGTATCGTTACCCTCTTGATACATCGTTGCATACAACTCTGCTGTCGCGTGTTTATGAATCTCATTCCTTAAGTTGACTAAAAATATATAACAGTGCCTAATCCTTCTCTCCGTTTTACATAATTTCTATAACACATTGTTAACACATTGCACGCCAGTTAGATATCGTTTGTGACATTTGATGTGGCTTTTTGCAGGGCTGATAGTCAAGCAACAGACTGAAAATCCCATGCTATCCCAGCGAAGCCGGCGTGCAACGCGTTAAGTCAAACTTCGTACATACGTTTTCGTATCACAACAAGGGGTACTCTTCTTAATCCAAGCAGAGAAGACAAGTGAAACGCTACAACTTCCGCGTTATGTCTGTCTTTCCCATAATAAACAGGACCGCGAATAACAGCATCCCTTGAGTACCATTGTGGCTTGAACATAGCTTTCGCTCCATGCTCCAGGGTCAGCATGAGCTTCAACTGTGTTCCAAGAAGTGCGTTATCCGCATGTTTTACTTTTGCCGTACGCAAAGCATCCAAGATCGTTCCAAGTTCAGGAGCAGCTGGTGGAATTAGTTGGTGAGCATCGGGCCACTGTGTACACGACGTTGCAGATGAAACATCAGTGGCCAAATTTATATACGACATACAAACGTAAAAGCACTTGCTGCGACAACAGCGAAAAATAAACTAAAGTGGAACTAACATTGTTATTAGGAATGCTCCATATATCCTTGGGAACATTTGGCATAATTTTCAATTCGGATAATAATCTTTCGAGTATAGTCATATAAGTTGTGTTCTGTTTAAAATATTTTGATGGCAATATCCGAACTTCTTCTTTCATCTTTTCACTGAGATCTTTCAAGGCAGACATCGATGAAATGTGATATTTTTCTGTGGTTATTGTTAATACAGAATGCTCGTGGTTCAATTTCGATTCCGATAATGGCATACTTTTAGAATATGTTTTTTGCGAAGAGCTCTCAACGATCATTCGAATAAAATATACATTAACGGTAAGAACGAGAATTAAAAGACCGCCAAGAGCGAGTAATGCGCAACGCCGGCCAATCATCTATAAGAAAATATGTCAGATTAGTTTATACCATTTCTCATAAATGGTAGAGCCTTATTTTACGAGAAATAAATTACATTACGTTGCATCAATTAAATGAGTGAAAGTATTATTATCTTGCAATATATATAAATCCCATATAAACGTTCCTTTAAATGTTACGTGCGTAAGAAATGGAAATTGGAAAAATATTGCCACTGATTGATGTAACTTTCTTTTGACATATTGAAGTAAATTAAATAAGCAGAAAATTTAATGGAAATTTGTTATCTTTTTACATTCGTGATTTAAAATTCTAGTCATTATGAGATAAATCTCATAATACGATAAATATGCAGTTTGTAAATGTTTACGATCGAGATTTAAAGCTGTTTCAAAATTACTCGGTAATTTTCTAGAAAAATAGATACACATTTTCACCTTCTAGCAATTGGCCATGCGTTAGTGTCATCTAACAATATAAGCGTTCCACATGATCACAAAATTACGATTTAACCAAATCCATTCTGGACAACGAAATAACCGTACGTCGCCATTTTGGCTATAACCGAAATTCTTCCCGTTTTGTCATTTAAATAAGTACGAGGCGTTCTGATTTATTATTATTATTCGAATCAACACAAATAAAGTGTGAAAATATCTCATAATAAATTTTTAATATCCAATTTTATTATCATAATTTATAACATTTAATTTTCATTTTCAACTGAATTTCTAATTTAAATAATTGTATAATAAACTTAAATATAAGTGTAGATATATCATATAAGAACATTTGTAACATTTTCTTATTTGCTTGATTTATAGGGTACAAGGAAAAAAATATATTAATAATTCTGATCATGAATTTATTTTATAAAAACATGTAAACTACATGTTGGATATAATCAAACCAAATTTAGGCTATTACTTCATATTGAACTATATTTAAATATTTTTCAATATGAAGTAATTTTATCGTGCAGGATGGCTCGGTTCTAAATCATCTTCATCTCCGTAATTACACTCGTACAAACACTTATACCCATATATATATGTACATTTTCACGCGAGTTTCATTCTCTTCGTTGTCTTTCTCTTTCACGTGCCAGTTCTGTAGCATAATTGTACGGTGAACCTCTCCTGCAACATAATTCAATACAATCTTATTATTTTATTAACACAGACTTTGCTTTAGTATCATTGCATTGTAATGTAAGTACCTATCTCGATGCCGATCCCTGTCACGATGACGATCCTTACTTCGATCTCTATGAGATCTGTCCCTACTGCGACTCCTGTAGTCTCTTTGTTTGCGATTCCTTTCACGACTGTTCGAACGCTTGCAATGTCTGTCCCTTTCTCGATCTCGTTCACGAGCTCTTTCTCTTTCACGTTCTCTAATCCTATCTCGTTCTCTATCTCGTTCTCTGTATTTGTCTTTACGATCTTCGTCAGACCTAAAACAATGTACATTCGAGGGGAAGTATCCCTGCATTTACCAGACGTATTCCAAATTATCAAGGCATTGATATTACACAATATATAATATAAACAATGTTTAATACTCAAACGCAATGCAAGAAACCATACTATGTCAGAAATTTCACGATATATCGAATACCCTTTGTTTTTTTTTTGAGTTTGCTAAGATCAATGCTTCTCTGCTTCGACAGCCCTAAGCAATAAAATAAAGAGTAAAAATATACGATTATATATTAAACAAATAAGAATATAGCAAAGGAATAGATTTTAAGACGATGAAAGAAAAAAATATGTATGCGATAAGAAAAATTGAACGTTGAGACAAGGAGATCAAACGTATTTTCCTGGAAGTGGCGTGTCTTTATCTTCACCCCTTTTTCCTGACAATTTTACAAAATATTAATAATCTCATAAAAATTAGTAACGTGATTGTATTCATACCACATAGACGCACCTGGCTCGCCAGTGGCTAGTTCTCTCAGCCTCACCCCATTGAGCCTCACTATCTGGAATATGTCGAGGCTGTTGATTTCGCGTCGTCAAATTTCCATTATCCTTTCTACCACCGATGCTATTGTTACTGTACTTCCCATGGCTATTCAATGTGATTGGGGGTTTTGCATTGCGAGCGTTAACAGTCTGTTGTGGAAACCTTTCTGCTAAACGATGTTCTAAATCCTTTTGTATCGGAACAGGTATTCTTGGAAACAGTGTTGAAAACCACTCCAATTTTGTTAGAAATTGTTTCAATATATCTCCCATTTTCATCACTTGTCCACCACCAGCTTTAACATCCAGTTCTTCTTCGTCTTCCAAATATTCGTTATACCAATTAAATAAGTCTGCCGGAGGCTGTGTGTATCTATCGTAATTTAAATTAAATTATATACGATATTATATAATTATTAAATATAAATTATATACGATAATATGTATAAATATTATGTATATACAAATGTTGTTCTTACCTAATGTACATAAAGCCCAAAGCACGTATATATGGAGAATCAGGATGATTAATGAGACCGTTCAATTGTTTTCTGGTTAATCTTAACGTAAATAGTTTGTACAGCAGACAATAAGCCGTTGAAACGATTCCACCAGCTCCCACGCCTCGCACCTGCATGAACCGCTAAATTTACACCCCCCTATGTCAATTAATCACATTCATACTACAGTATAATATCTCAACCGAGAACATGCTACTCTGTAATAAGTAAGTGTCGTGTTAAGAGCTAAACAACTGAATTTAAACTGCTTCCTTATCGATATATTAAAACCAATGTCGAATGCACTAACGTTAGTACGAGCATTTGTGATATTTAATGTTTAAAACTTGTAATTTAATACAATTTGTTTTAAACACTTTTCACCTTTTTCTATTTCTACCAGCAGTTTTCGTTTCAGAATATACCCAGCTTCCTTAGAGCGCTAATATCGGAGTCTTTTCTGTGTGTACAGAAGTAAGTCTGTGATGATCTTAGCCTTAGATCAACAAACACATTAATAGTGCATAAATAACGATGCTTCCAAAAAAACATACTCACGCCTCCACACATGCCAGTCTGCCCTGCCGTTTTTCTGCTTCCTTTTTCCCACGGTTCCAAATGGGAAACTTTATAATAAATTTCATCGATTACTTCATGATATGTCTTCAGTTCGTATAAATTTACTTTGAAATAATGAGATGACTGTATGTTTGTCAATATTAAAGGATTCAAATTCATTGTTCTTTCATTGCCCCATAAGGGTAAAACATTAGACTTTTTACCCTCCTTTTGGTTTGGCCTTCTTTCTTCCTCGCAACCACTGGAATTGTTCCATGGTGAACCTGCGCGAAAATAAGAATTCAGTCTTCCTTTCGAATGAAATAATAAGTTTGAGTCCTCCTTAGAAATAGGTATGCACTTTATTACGGTCTCGAAGAGCATTAAGAGGTTAAGTATGTTCGTCGATCATTTCCATATCACATGGTCAAAATAAAACGAAGTATATATCAAAGGATGAAAATACTGAATGTTTTAAACTTTCTTTTAACGACAAAGTAATATGTTTACCTACCATCTGTACCTTCCGTCTCTTGCACCTGCATATTTAGTTAACGAGACTTGAGAGCCTCGAAGTTTTCAATCACACTTCGCACGCACGTTTACCGCCACGAATAAATTCAAAATTGTAATCGTTCCACGTATTTGTAATTCTTTTTATTAAAGTAAATGAGTTCCCAATAACATTAACTGATAATAATTATTTCGTAAAGTTTCACGCAATGCGTCGTGAGTGAACGTAAAACTGACGTCAACCTAACGGAAGAAAAAAGAAGTACTATGGTTAATGCGCATGACCGTAAAATGAACATATCCGGTCTCACTTATCACGTACCTTCAACGCTCGTTTTCTAATTCTTACGATAATTCTCTCTTTATTCATTTATTTATCGCATGATATCTATATCATCTCTTTTTCGCATAAATTTTGCGCACGAGTGAAGATCATCGATTCTATCGCGAGAATTAATGTTTATATCGCAGTCTGAAAACCATGGAATTGAACATTTGAATAACAAGTTACATTTAAATCTAGATTTTACTTTAAACGTAAATACGTACTCCTGAATTTTATTCGAATAGATCATAACAATAGTACAATGTGTTTTCCTTACACTATTGTTTTACGCATCATAAAAAAAAGTTTTTGTAAAATATCAATTTTATAAGATTGATTTTCTATTATTAAAACTCGACTTAAATCGATACTCTAATAATATCATCAAAGCATCGTGAGAAAAGCAAAGTCATAACTTATTTTATTCGACTGTTACATCAAAAGTTTAAAACTCTTGTATCGTACTATAGTTTGGAAAACACTTAACGAGGGAGCTAGGGTCGGTTCGGGTAATTTCAAACCGTACATGTGTTGTGCTGACTTTAAAACCATACTGTAGAACCTTAGCCTCTCGGTATTTTAATCGTCAAAGCATTATTTACATTCTAGTGTAGTGTTTTGTATTGCACGAGAAATGTCTGCTTCGATAAGCACGGCAATGGACAGATTGAGTGCTGCACTCAATTCAAACATTATTCCAAATCAAGAATACCTTTTACAAGGATCGGTATTGGATACCGCGGTTGAAGTATTGCTTCACAGATTACGAGGCTTATGCGATAATGTTGACAGTGGACCAGAAGCTTTTCACGATCATGAAATGTGTTTTAGCATTAGGAGGTACCGATTCGATCGACCAAGATTAAACTTTTCCACGAATCCCTAACTTTAGTCTACATGTGTGAATGTAATGGATACATTTAAAATGTAAATAAATAATGCGGTTTTTTAAATTGCACGAGCTAAAAGTCGGAAGGAAAGGAGACAAACTATCTGCATCAGCTTGCTATAAGAGCAGGTAGTAAATTCACTTCGTCCTTACTCTTAGTGCAAATTTTGAAAAATGTATTTCGCTGAATATTGATTTCTAAATATTGCAATTTTAAAAATCGCGTTATTTATGGGATAGCCCGAAAAATAAACATACGCGTGCTTATTATTTGTAGAGGTCCTCCACCGGAACAACCTTTGTTGCTAAGAGTCAGAAGGGCTTTGGATTTTCAAGATATGCCTTGGCAGTTACGTTACATTGGTCAACCGGAACTAGGGGATAAGTCACGTCCAACGATTGTTCGCAGTAGTATAGATATAGCAACTAGCAGTACCGTCGTAGAATTTTTGACAGAATTGGGTTGCCGATTGGACTTTGAGTACATTGCACGAGGCTATATGTTCCGTAAGGGTAGAATGAAAGTTACAGTATCGAAAATCTTTAAGATGGGTCAACAGGGAAAGATGCCTGAAAGTGTGGAAGCGATATCACAGAGTTACTTAGTAGAGTTAAGCGTTCTAGCTCCGAGTGGCCAAGATGCCATCGCAGAAGATATGAGAATCTTTGCAGAACAACTAAAACCATTGGTTCAACTCGAGAAGATTGATTATAAAAGACTCGTTCATTGAATGTTCTATCAGATATCGTACGAATACACATATTTATTGTCATTAAATTATATATTTCATACACATAATATCAGGATGAGTGTAACATGTGATTTAATAAAAGTATTGTTGTAATATTAATGTATAATAAAATTAATTAAACATTTTATAATGAAACATTCCTCATTGTCTTATTTGTACGTTAGTATTTATTATAAAGTTCATGTTTGATGTTGGTATTAAATTAACCTAAAATATACACATATATACACACACACACATACAGACACCATGCATGCATACATATATATATTCACACGGATGACAATATATCTACACTGTTGCCAGTTTGCTTGCAAAGGTCGTAAAGGAAACGCGATTCGACAACCGCTACCATTTTGTGGTATTTCTATGCAAACTTTCGAAGCCGTAGTCGAATTGATGTAAAATTTAAGATAAAGTTATACTATCTTTCGATATCGCCTGAAGCGTGAATTACAAAGACGCAAGTATTATTATCTTTGTTCAATTATTAAGCGTATACATCTTTTAAGTTGAAATATTCAAGGTATTTGACGACATTGCATGAAATAAGTATTCGGTGCGTACAAAATTTTCATGGCGTCGATTTGTTTCGATTAAAAATCAGGAACGCCCTTCGTAATAACGATATTTTACAAATTTTCACATAATTGTAGATTATGCTATAGAATAGACGTCTTCCTGTATTCTTTACCGTGATAAAGAAATAGTTTGTTTACATGAACTTTAATAGACATCCTGCTAGCAAGTTGTTAGCTTCTTTCGGTGTTCTCGTATTATTACAATATGGCGCAAATTCAATTTTCCCTTCCAATGTAATGATTGAAATTGACTTCACGTAATTCATCTTAAAAATCCACGATGTTTTCGATAAATCGATAAATACGTCAAATTCCTTGGTGTTAAGTTCGCTTTTGATAGACAAATACTTGGTAGTGTCGATTACACATTATGTTACGTTCATTTATGCCAGTCTATGATAGGTTTGATAGTTTGATTGTAATGAATAGTTGTCGAATTTTGGAACGATGAAATAAGGTGTATTTGTGTTTACAGCTGAAAACCATGTCTCGTTATCGGGAATGGGATCCTTCTTGCAAAGTTTATGTTGGAAATTTGGGTAGTAGTGCTAGTAAACACGAAATTGAGAGTGCGTTCAGCAAATATGGTGCACTTAGAAATGTATGGGTTGCTAGAAATCCGCCTGGATTTGCCTTTGTGGAATTCGAAGATCCTAGAGACGCGGAAGATGCTGTCAGAGGCTTAGATGGAACGTAAGAGTAGAAAATATGCATACTTGGGATTGTTAACACGTTAAGCGTCGCATCGATCATCAACGTGCTTTTCTATTTGCACTATGTCCTAGAGCAGGCTTAGTTTTGAGCTGTGTTGAAAGTCAGTCTGTGTGTGATGTGAATTAGCATGGTGCTCAACGTATTAACAAATGTTATTAAAACAAATGTAATTAAATATTCGGTGCGTTATACTACTAATATTATCAAAATTTATTGATATTAACGATATATCTTTATGCAATGTATATTTCAACAATGGAAGAAATATCATACGTTAGCGTAAATATACAGATAGATCGTGAAAGAAACTTTTGTTTTTAGTAGCTGCTGTGGCACAAAAGTTATAGTAGAGATGTCTTCTAAAAAAACTCGACGCAGTGAAAGAGGTCGTAGATCAAGTCCAAGATATTGCAGGTAAGAACTTTTATGGATATCACGAATTTTAATTCTCCAGCTATGTTAAAGCTGCAGCAAATATATATCTTACCAAGTAGGTATTATGGTGAACTTCCTGAACAATCATATCAAGCAACGATGTACAGATTTTAATGATCTTATCATATGCACAGCTATAAAGCAATAAGTTTGTATATATTTTGCACTAACCATTTTAGAAAGGGGACGCTTGAGCGTGAGCTCGTCGTCAAAGAGTACCTTTTCCTTAAATGAGTCCTGCAACTCGTGCTTCTTCTATTTTAATGTTTTTATAAATATGTCTAGTAACCAGATTTTACGTGTCATATATTTTTCTGATAAATTTGTAGGTCCGGATCCCGCAGTCCTCGTAGGAAATCTCTGGGACATTATTCAAGGTAAGATACTTATACGTTCACAGTTTTCGGGAATAAGTAACAAAAAGAACTAAATAATAAACAGAATGTACGTCGTCACTATTAACGAAAGATAAATATAGTTCTTTTCTTAATTTTTTTATAGATCCAACTCGAAGAGTCCACCGACGTCATCAAAAAATCATTACTCTAGGTAATTTTATTATTTTATAAATTTATCGAATTTCCAGGACCATTGCAATAAGCAGAATGCAACCAATCTGCAGTTACAAGTAGGTATTTGCAAGTATCGTGTGTATTGTGATCATTACAATTATGCACGCAATATCACAAAAG
>JAITYT010001658.1:1094661-1106579 GCA_025433975.1 Liostenogaster flavolineata
GCGGTAGGAGACTACCGCGATTCAATTTCAGTCGAAGCGCGCTAGGCGGACCGAACGCCACCGGGAACCGGTCGCTCTCCTTTTCGCGCTCTTTACTTTCTCGCTTCGTCCTCTTCTCTCCCCTTATCGCCTCCCCTCTCGCTCCTACCCGTTCGCACGGCGACGATTCCAGAGCAGTTCGGCAGGCCGGACAGCCGACTCCGACCGGCGACGTTGTTTATATCGTCGCGAATTTCTTCGTCGATCCTCGCGTCGCTCCTATCTCCGTTTTCGCGCGACAACGGCGTTCCAGTACGGAAGAAGGGAGGACGTCGTGACCAATTTATCCCTCGGTCTCGTCTTCGTCTTCGTTGGCCGGTTCTTCCGTGACAACGTCCCAAGGTGCGGAAGGAAAGAAGGACGCGATCAAGATTTTACTCTTTGGTCATCGTGTCGGTCTCGTCTTCGTTGACGCGCGAGGACAAGCCAACGCGTAGAAGAAGGGAGGACGTCGTCTCGAAATTATTATCACGACGAATTCTTAGGCGTTATCGTCGTTTCGGTGGCCTTGCAGTGCAACGTTCTCGCGTGACAACGTTCGATCGTGCAAAGGTGGCGAGGAGGAGAAGGAGGAGGAGGAGGGGTGAGACGTCGATCGAGATCTCGATCGAAGAGACGATCGATGGATATTTAAGAGGGATGGCCGTCGATCTCGAGGAATGGAAGATCGAGAAGGAGGTTCGATTTATTCCTGGTATCGCGGCGGATTCGTCGCGGTCCTGAGGAGGACGGAGGGTTTCGTGGAAGTCGAAAGTCTCGAACGTTGCACGTGCAATCTCAAGCCATTCGCCATGAGAGCCGCGTCGTGAAGTAAAAGGATTAAACGCGTGCGTATCTATCTACCTCTCTCTCTCTCTCTCTTTCGTTCTCAGTTCGTTCTCGCTCCGTCTTTCTCGCACGCGCTTACGTCGACGCGCAGTCCGTCCTCTTCCTCGTGTCCGCCGCCCCCTCCCCCGCCGCCCCTCGCCGAGCCACTACTCGCGCCTCCACGGTGCAGCATGGAATTCGGGGGATACAAGGGAACCGGGCCTCGTGTCAGGGCGCGACGACGCGCGGAATTGGGCAGACGGCTCACCAGGAGGCTGTCATTGGTAGCGAAGATGCCGGCTGCCATTCTCAGCAGGGCGAATCCGCCGGAGCCAAGGCCGATCGAGATCACCGCTATCGGACCCGACAAAACGCAGCTCACGGTCAGTAAATCTCACCTTGATTACTCGCTTTTCGTTCGGTCGTCTTTCTTCGTGCCTCCGTTTGTCTTTTCTCCCGAGGGAAATCGGAGTGAAGAAATTCTTTTTCTTCGTCGCAAAGTGTTTTCGCGCGAAGGCGGTAAACGCGATTGGTCGAAGTCGAGTACGATAGACCACCCTACACACACGGTAGATACGTTACGTGTTGTATGAATCCATGTCGTACGAGTCACTTGGATTATATTATACAAATGCACGAGCCGTTCACAGGCCAAAGCGATTAATTTACTCGTTATATTGGGTTGTCCGGAAAGTTCGTGCCGATTTTGAAGGAAAATTGAAACGTAGCTCGTTTAAATTTGGTAGACGTTTATTAAGTTGTATAGGTGCCATTATGATATATTCAGGTCTATTCTCATGCCATCTACCGAAAATCAGCAGGAACTTTCCGGGCAACCCAATATTTCAAATAATGTTCTTTAATAATCAAGGTTAAGATATTATACGATAAAAGTTTTTATGATCCTCTACCTTTTTTTTTTATGGATTTAATCGTTTTGGCAAACGAGCGGTTCACACTTTATTTATACATAGACATGCACTTATACAGATACTTAACAAAGATGTAAAATAAATATTTGATATGTAAGAGTTAAATATTTTTTATTTCTCTTCGAAACAAACAAATATCGAAATTATAAATGTTTTCTTATTCATTTTGCGTTAAATAAAGGAAGCAGTTAAACTTGTTTGACATTTATTCACTGTCGGAGCTACCTGTCTCATTCTTTTATACGAGCCGTTATAAGAGCCTCTTTTAGCATATTGTGCGAATACGATCACAATTTTTCCGCCGTGTTATACGCATCCGTCTTATAGGGGAGTCTACTGTACATTGTCGAACATGGTGGATCGATCTTTTATTGAGCTTTTTGCGTAGCTTCGACCGTGATTGGCCGAAAATGGAGGAAGAAAATCGAACGTTCGTTCTGTAAACGTGCGTTGATGCACCGACCGAAATTAAATTAAATCCCAACGGTGTTTCGATCGGAGCCATAACGCCATAAAGAACGTAACTTTATAGCGCACGGTAATTCTATATTCAGCGATATCGCTTGAATTCGTCAATGATCTTTTAGAAAAACGACGCGACGCGTCAGCGAATGCGCAACTCGTAACTCGCCTTACAATTTCGTAACGCCTCATTGAATACGCATCAAAGACATTCGTTTTTTGAACGCAATTTTGTCTCTAATTTTTTAAATACTTTCTTAAAGCTTTGCACTCGTAATCGTCCTTTCGGCCGAACTTCTCTACGAACGCGCGTCGTAAAATTCGATATTTCGGGATAAAAGCGACCTCCGCCTCGAGAAGATCGTCGTTCTACGCCGTAAGTCCCGATTCGACGGTGGACCTTGCGGTAGGTCCGCGGAAAAACGCTTTACGCGTCGACGGTAACGATACGACGCGAGAGGAAGGAAGACGAGGAAATTCCACGGTAGAAATCGAAACTCGATTCTTAATGCTTCGAGGATTAATCCAGGGGCGCGTACACCGACACGAATCGACTATGCGGTCGCCGCGTGTCGCGTGCACGTCGCACGTATTCGTATTGCGTTTATACACGCGATTCTACGTTGTGTGTAAACCGTACGGGAGTAAGAGGCGTTACCTTCGGTATTTAAATACTGCGCGTAGAAAATGCCGTGCGTCTCTCGTGCTCGTGTCGCTTTTGCGTGCATCAACGATTGCAACATCACGCGATGACTACGGTTATCACGGCGACGAATCACTCGTAATCGATGTCGTTTTGTCGATTTACTTCGAACTTTCCTCTCGTTTCCGCGATTCTTCGCCATTTTTCAGAATCCTCCGCAGCCAGAGGCAAAAGCGATCTAACCTATCGATAACGATCATTTTCAAAGATGATAATAAATAGGACTGGAACTTTTCGATGACGATCTTTTAACAAGGCGATGATAAACGAGCGATCGAGCTAGAACCTTTCGATGTTTTAGTTATTATAGTACAATTTGGACTCTATTCTTTTTTTTTAAGGTTAATGATTTGTTCCCGGTGTTTGTATCAGGTACATCAGGTAGATCTTCAAGGGGTTGAAAAGGGGTTTTTAGTATTTTTCTTTTTCCACGGAACGATCTTTATGCGAGTTAAATTCACGTAGCCCGTATTTTGAAATGTTTTTAATTTGAAAGTGAGTCCACGAATGGTCAAGCTGGGCCCGACGTGCCCGGAATAGACGCGTAACGACAAAATATCAATTACTATCGACGACACGCGATACGAATTGCAAATAAAATCCGAGTGGTGGAGCTGACGTAGCTTCGAGACCGTTGTAATATTCAAAACGTTCGCCATCTTGGATGGCGATCTTTGCATCGACTGGTGAATGTATTTCTTTTTTCTTTGGTCATGGTGACAAAAACCATCGTCAGCGTAACGTGAGTTAAAGTTCTTTCTAATCTCTTAAAAATAATTAGACATCCGGTCGTCGCGAATGAAACAATCGTAGCTTCGATATCGAACGGGTGATATATCTGTACCTTTGTCGAATCGAAGTCGAATGAATGGCTAAGCGAAATTCCTATCAAATGTCGATTCGTCGCGCTATCTCGATGCGACATTTATCTCTCGTCGCTCTATTTACTCTTATTAGCCTATCCGGAATCGCACGTACGCATCGACGGTAAACAGAGCGACAAAAGTGTTTTCACTTTGTCCCCGACGAGGAGCAATGTTGCCCGTTCATGTCCGTGCGTACGTAAATCGTTTTAAAAAACGAAGCGCCAATGAAAGTCGTCCATACGCGCCGTTCGATGTGCATTGAATAAGTCGTATCTCGCTTCATCGGGGCCTGTCGAGTTCCTCGATGCGGCTCATAGCACGGTCGTCGAACGTTTCTACGTTGCGCATGATCGAAAAAATGCTCTTGAAAAGTGTCGATCGCACTGCTGTTCAGCGCCAATCGAACGATCGAAACGGTTAATTGTTTTTTTGGGGGTGAATTTTTTACGTTAATTCCTCAACGACGAGCGACATAGTCACTACGTCTATGAAAGTTTCTTACGGTACTGACTGTGTCGGAACTCTGATAACTGTTCCCAGGGAATTGTAACAGGGAAAAAAATGTCCCTCATAAGTTAAAGAATAAATAATTGACAAAGGCGAGGCGGCCTGATATCTTTAAAATTTGTATTTTATATTAAGACGTGAATTTTTCAAGTAAGTTAGTACCTTAGAGTAAATAATATGAAAAAGTTTCTATACTTTAAACAAAAATAAAGAAAACTCGATTTTCGGCAGTAGTATACGAGAAAAAAAAATTTTACTATAACCGAACCAAATGTTAAACAAAGTCATTTATCGAAGATAGAAAAGTAGGTCAGGGTGACTCGAGTTCGCAACAGCCGCTTATTCGTCGACAGCAGTTACAGGTTAAAATGATCTAAGGTTCAAGTTTGCGAAAAATGTCCACACGTCTCGTTTGCGGTTTGCGTACGTTTCTCGTGTTACTTTTTACTCTCTTGTCACAGTCGAGACGAGTTCATAGGCTCTCAACCGTCTCTTTCATGGAGATGAATTCGTTGCTTTTACTGTTTCGCGAAAAATCGGAAGATCGGTCGGAAAAGAGCGTGCCAAAATTTTTCTATCGTCGCCGTTTCTTCGAAAGTGGAAAAGGAACGGGCGAAAGCGATTTGCCAATTAGAGATTTCCTTCGTCTGCATTCGTGACACGACCTACGTATTTAGCGTATATTCACGATTAGACCAGTTACATTCGTTTGTTCCGTTCTCGATCGTCCAGCGCCGTTCATCTGCTGCTCACCGACCGAATCGCTTTTGCGATCCACCCACCTTGCTCGTCCATCCTTTCTCGTCATCGTTCGTGGACGCGCTTGCCTATCCAAACGGAATGAGCCGTGCAATTATTAGAAAGCGTAAGTCAATGCCAAGTTGAAAGACGAAGCACGTGGCCGTAGAGGACGAAAAGCTAACGGAAATTGACAGGGCTCTCGTGTGTTTTTGATCTCGTTTTCCACTAGACTTTGTTACTGTTCCTGATTTTAGAGGAACGAATAAAATGCTTGACGCTGGAAAACGTTACACAACGAGAAGGAAGAGTCATTACGTCAAGCAAGTGTATTCATCTATCGTAAATACAAACTCGACCTCTACAAACGAAAAATTCGGTGAAATAAAAATTCAATAATTTTTTGGGAAGTCTCGAGACCTTGATACGTGTTCGAATTCCTTGCCGAATCGCACGATCTTCGTTTGCCATTTTGAAGAGGAGGCGTGTGATTTCATTTCGGTAGATTCTTTAATTCCTAAATTAATTTATCGATGATAAATTTGGATTTCTTATCGAGACGATGATAATCGTCGAAACGATAATTATCGAGAGGAAGGATAGTTAGGTAGCGGTTTAGAGTTTCTGCGAATTTCGAGTCGCATTGGAATCACGCGAAACGGCTCTTGCTCTGATTGTGGAACTGTCACGCAGGCGTACGCCCACTAATGGCGTAACGGTTAAAACGGTGTCCCCGTAAACAATCTGCTGTTTTATCGTACGTTGAAACTACGAGCGTGGATTTCGAATGATGACACGAACGATGTTTCGACGCTCGCGTCTTTCGCGTTTCTCTTCGGACGTACTTCGACTTCTTCGTGAAAAATCAATGGCCTTGCCACTGAGATTGAATCGACACAGGTCTATTTTTTTTATACGTGTTATTAGTCGATGATAATCACCGTTGCACATAACGGCTGGTTGTCCTTAAAAGATTCTCGAACTGTTCTCCGACATTTGAGGATAATCGACGGACGGACTTCATTTTTAGAAATCAACGGTGCTTTCACGTTGCCGTTTTCACAATGAAATCTTAATTTCCTCGCGACGAAATTTTATTATCCGTTTCTTGAAATATCTCGGGTTCGTGGTACATTTAGCAAAGAAATCGTATAGTTATCGTTAATGGAGTTTTCTCTTAACGATTGTCCGCAATTAACAACGAACGTTGCCTCTTGATAAACTATTAAGCATGTGTGTGTTTTTACTGCGCTGCCTGGCAAAGGATATTATGGCTTTTGTACGCTATCGTTTTCAACAACCATAAAAAGGAAAGAAAAAGACGAATCGTTATCTTTGGAAAAGGCTCCACGATAGAGCTACGAAAATTATGTCGATTCGAGAAGCTCTTCTCTTAGGGAAAAAATTTCCTTTTATGATCGATTAGGATGGCGGTGCTCGAAGACCGGTAGAAATAGACGATAAGGCCTAACCTTTTGCGAACCAATAACCGTAAAAATTTTTTCCATTAACGGAGTCGAAGTATCACGCTACGTCATCTTTCACACAGTAGCGTCAAAATTATCTTCGTGATTCGCTTCGTTGTATTTTGGTGTGTCTAAATGCAAGTTAAGTATGTCGGCGATAAGTCGTACGCTCTGCTGTTTTAGCGTCTAGGTTAGTGACCTCGGTTAACGCATTAGTTGCCAATGTTCCAATTTTAGGACACAGATTCAATTTTTTTATAACAATTTATATGTATATAAATATTTTATAGAAATTTATGTACGATGTAATGCTTGTACAAATATTTGACACGTATTTTGTTTTATTTGTAAAACATTTAATGAGTAAAAACCGCCCTTAAAGTTGGGATGAAAGTTTATTTCGTTAAATTGTAGAAATTAATGTTTTTATATTCCAAATTCAACGCGGGTACTGTTCTTAAAACAGCGTACGTTAAAAATGTTTTATTTATATTTGACGTTAAAGTAGCATATTTTTATTAATTTTTTCACATAAATGTTAATGAATGGGTTAAAAAAAAGTTTGAGATAGTGCTGCCGACGCCTATCGAAAATTTGGTAACTAGTAATTAGAAATTTGCTTACTAATAAACGCCGTGGGCTTGACAGGAAGCCATTCGTAGGTGATATTGGAAGTCGACGGTGCTTTCACCGGCAACTTACGTCACCTCTTCTTCGAAAGAAGGTGGCGGGCCGTGACGGTTCGAAGTTATTGCAAATATCATGCTAGACGCTGAAGAGTACAATGAGTCAGAGTTCGACCCGGTGTACGAGTATACATCAATGTACACGTTCATATAAATACAAAGTGGTCCGTGTAAATTACGCGGTAGTAGTCGAACAAATGACGAACTCGTAATTGAGGGGTTATTATAGCATGATTTGAGATCAATTTTTCAACGAACGGTTGCTGTAATTTTTCCTAAAGCGTTACCGTGCCATGTTTCACCACTGCATTCTTGGAACGAATCCGACGAATCCAAAGTATCGACGTTTCGAGACGACGAAACTTCGTTCCAACGAAAAATTCGGATTTTCCTCGAAAATCGACGAAGCGTCTCTACATCAACGCCTCCATTCGCACGCGATATGCTGGTGAGAGAATCGATCACGCTACGCTCATAGGAATTTCTCTGTGGTATAATCCAATTTATTTCGTTCGTAATGGCTTATTTCCAGTCGTCGTTCGTTACCTACTTTTTTTTGCGAAAGTTCGCGGTTCCGCAATCTATTAAAGCGATTCGAACCTTAAATGCGTTCGTACGCTTTTCCTGGTAAGTGCCCTCAGCGTTTACCGTTTCGTGGCATCGTTTGCGAAACTGTCGTAGCCGTAAATACCGAGAAATTTAAACGCTTTGTTTCCTTCGTCGCTTTCTTTGGCCGGATTCAGCGCCGTTTGGAATTACGCGACACATCACGGTCGTTCCCAGGATGAAAATGGCGGCTCTCCTAATCGTTTTAACGATCGTGTTAACGTTGTCCGACGATTGGAAAAATTTCCATAAAAGATGTCTCAAAACAATTTGCAATGCATGATCTTGCGTCGCAATGTAGACGCATCGATTTGGTCGCGATTATTCGACGTAACACGGGCGCCATAACCGTCTCGATTAAAGCCAATCGAATCACGATTGAATTATTAGGTCATTCCATAAATAAAGCGATTTCTTCAATTGCACGAGCTAAACGTCGGAGGAGGAGGGGATAAACTACCCGCATCAACTTTCTATAAAAGCAGGTAGTAAATTTATCTTGCTCTTATTCTTACATCAGTGCAAGTTTCGAAGAGTGCATTATTAAGGTAAATAATTATGGAATGCGTTATTATGAAAACCACGTTATTTATGGGATGACTATAAATCGGTCGTACGTAGATCTTATCGTGCGGAAAAGGAGGCGTGCGATTTTCATTCGTGTCTATCGTTCGTCCTAGTGAGACAGGAAGAGAGTTTTCTTTTCTCTGGATATGCCCAGAAAGTCCTAGAAATAGAAAACCTTAGGATCGGGAACGATCGCTGTTGAATGATGCTATTTAAAAGAAGAAGATGAACGTCGTTGCGACGATGGGTGGTTCGTGGGATGCTCCGTGACGTCAATGCAGAGTATAATCCTCTCTCGAAGGCTAACTAGGCCTAACGCGGCTAACTCGTCCACGCGATGGTGTTTCTTCGAAAGGGTATTTCGAATCATATATGCGTGAGATTTTCTTTCGAAACGCGGCATCGACGAGTGCGCGTCTTTTCTATCAATCGATTGATACAACGACGTACGTTTATTGGTGCAGGCGTCCAAGTCGAATCGATAATTATTCGTAAACGTCGAGGCTTGCGTCCAGGGACAATCGTCCGTTCAATGACAACGAACATCGAGTCGTTATCGAGACTGGTACGTAAGTAAGTTTGCGAAGTCGTGAATGACGCCTTTCGAGATACGTAAATCCAGTTATAGCGGTCTCGTGGTGGGATTATGCAACGAGACGCCGTATGGTATGGTAAGGTGAGGTAGGCGCGTAAGGTTTCGTTGGAATTTCATTGACACAAGACGTTGTCACGCGTGTATCCCTAACATACGAAATGTGGCGCGTATTTTTCTTTCTGGATCTTCCTTCGATATCCATTTCGAAGAAAATGTACGAGTAGCCTCGTTCAACGAGAGAAACAGCGATACCAATAACATAACTTCCTCGCTCGCCTGTCCTTCGTGTTGCATAACGTCGAGGATCTTTTATTTTTCCGGGACGAAGTGAGAAGCGAGATCGATTAAATAGAACGTTGAATATTTCTATTCGTTCTTCGCTGTCTTGATATCAACATGGACATTCTATTTATATCTGGGTTTCGTTTAATTTACGAGTAACGTGGATTTGTTGGGAAAATGTTAGCACGACGATAAAAATATAATGTAACGACGCACGTGACCGTGGAAACGATTGAACGCAAAATCTTGTCGACGTTGCCTTTGTTCGAACGCATACAATACTTTGCCGATGTCGGTACGCTTTATGATCGCATCAAAGTTATCTCTCGCTTAATATCTCTCTTCCGAGTGTTCCGTACAAACAGTCGTTTGGTACTGCAATCCGAATAATCGTCGTAGAACTCGAAGTCGTAAAGGAAATCCTGGGTAGCGATCGATCATCGTTCTCGAAGTGCTTGGTGTCGGAATGGATTACTCACACAAAAAAAATTAAATAAAATAAAAGTGAAAGTAAAGACGAATTCAAGCGAAAGTTACTCAGACGTTGACAACGTCAACAACGACTCGGGCGCGGTTCTCTTTTTAGTCCAATTATCAGAGGTTTTAAATTTAAAAGAGGTTTAAATTATTTTTACGAATTTTGAAGACTTTGAACTTTGAAGTCAATGAACGATTCAACTTATCAAGGAGTTTTGACGATGTCGAAAATCTTGCAGATGACTGATTAGAATTTCGATAGGTCGACGAGCTTCGGGCTTCGAACGGCGACGAGTTCCATTTTGCTGTCTCCCACCACCGATCGTCTACCTTGACACCTTGACTTCTTGATTGACGTCACGAAGACGATGGTTTCACTATCCAAGCGATGCACCTGTAAATCGTCGTTCAACTTCCGTACGTTTTACCGTCAAATAAATCTTTAGATCGAACTTTTGCTATGCTCGAAGTTTGTCCGTTTCGTTCGAAACGATAAATATTAGAGGGAGCGGAAAGTATTTTTTATTTAAATTCAAAGTAATAATTTCATAACATATTTTTATATCAATAACGTAATTACTTTTATTACCAATGATCTTTTAATCTCTTGTACAAAATCAGCGTGTGCAATCACCCGATTAGAAACGGAATTAAAATTAAAATTAATTAAATTAATGTAATGCTAATCGTTTGCCAGTGATGATCGAACAATAGTTGGGATAAAAAATATAATGAAAATCCAGGATAAAAAATTCACTTTATCGCGTTATAATTCTCGCGTGACTTTTTTTATTTCCCTTCGCAGCACGAGAACGTAATCTTTACGATCGATCAAAATCAACGATCGTGTCGAAGAGGTCAAGATCGTATGAAAAACGGTAAATCGCTTCTACTTCTTTTGTACTCGATCGAACGCATCATTCGTTGATAGATTCGATTGGCGTACGATCACGAGGACTCGACGTCTGAGAACGGTTTTCGCACAAACTCGAGAAAGAAATCGGTACTCGTGACTCTCGATTCGCATACCAATCGAATCTTACGGTTCGCGATTAAATGCAAAACCTGCCGATACGTGATTTTACGTAGCTTCCCTGAGAGAATTTTGTTTCTCGAGACGCGTCGTCAGGATTAGAAGTCATTAGGGTCGTTACAGCTCTTTGCATTCTAATTGTTCGTCGTGGATTTGTATTGGCTTAACGCGTTGGGCAATCGCTACGTAAACTTATTTTTACTGTATTTGATTTTTCGTCGATGTAAATATGTACACGTGAGCGAATGTTTTCCTCTATCGACTAGGAATGCCAGGTAATGACCAGGCATTTTGATCAAAAGACTTTATTACGCGTTTTTGCGTAAACACGTTTACCTGAAATATTCTGTCGATGCGCTTACTGGAAAGAGGGGATCAATTTTTCACACGTTAATGCCACGCATCGGTGATTCGACGACGGATGCTTTTTTGACGAAATATTTTGTTTTATATTCGTTTTCGATCGATCCACGATATGACGTAGAATTTGTTCGTGAAGAAAAAATAAATAAAATAAAATTATTTAATACACATGTAATATTTATACATTATATTATTGATAATATATATTTTCAAATTATATATTGCGTATATAAAATATAAATGAAATAAATAAAAAAATAATAAGCAATAAAATTTAAAAACTTTGCAACAAGTTTTTAAATTTATAGCTTGAGTATATTATGATAATTATTTACGATGAGTGCGTAATGTCGTTAACTTTATGCCAAATTTGATATAATCTTTATACCATACCTGAATGTGTTTTTCGAATTATTTTTAAACGTTCGTCAATTTATTGCAGAAGTCCAACTGTAAAATCATCAAGACGAGGTTTCGTTTCTCTTCTTCCCTCCTCCTTGGTAGAAGCATTTTGCTTTTCGTAATTGGTAGAGGATATGGTACGACACGACGCTGGTATAGGATGACATTTCTTTTAAGCACGAAGGTTCGTTTTTGCAAACGAGTGAGAAAAATGCGTGTAAAAACGCATAAATTATGACTGCACGTGACCGGACATTGCATGTTCACAGTACGTACGCGTTCGGATCGTCTCGGATCGCCTCGACTCTTCCATGCGATAATGTTGTAAGACACGATTTTTGGTTGTATCGAATATATGCTAACCCTTTTCTCTCTCTCTCTCTCTCT
>JAITYT010001658.1:1124914-1136991 GCA_025433975.1 Liostenogaster flavolineata
CTTTTAAAGCTTTCCGATGGTAACCAAGGTCCCAGCGCAATGTTTCACGAAAACTTTCTCGAAAAGAATTTTGCTATTGTCTCTCTACGTACTCCGAAAAATCGGCAAGGGAAAGAGTCGAGTCAATAAGATTGGACTTCTCGAAAAATTCTTCCCTTGGTAAAGTTGAAAATTTTAAGTGGGTGACTCAGCAATCGCAGCCGATTGCATTCACTCTGATTTTTAAAATCGAATCACCGGCTTACATCCATGAGTTTGGCTAGGATTGCGCGCCGCCAAATTCTCATCGCTAATTAATCGTATCTACAAGGTGTCTATCAATTAAAGAGTGTATTTTGGTTAAAACGTGGACTCACTCGATTAAATCTAATGCGAGTGTTTAGTGCACGAACTTATTTTTCCCGGTAAGCGAAATCGTTTCTAGCGGAAACACGCAAGTCGAACCATCAGCCTTAGTTTCGATGAATTGCGTCAACACTTTTATTGTCTTGGAAAATAACGATTATTTTTCCCGCCTTAGTGGCGTCATTAAATCGAACGATTATAAATATGCGATCGTGTGGCAAAGTTCGATCGCAAAAAGTGAGAAAAACCGAACGTTTCGAGGAATTGCCACGAATTTCATGGGATGCTGAAAATACCTTCTAAGAAAGGACAACGGACGAATATATTCGTCGCTGCACGTATCTCGTGCACATTCTCGAACGTTTAACTCCCCTTCTGCCAAGAAAGGGGGTCGAACCCACAAATGACGCGACTACCGTTCTTCTTCCGTTCTTCTTTGATGTTCTTTCCTTAATTACTAATTACTAATTTAACCTGGAGACTGGAGTCACCACGGCTTGGTGAAATTGCGACTTCGTCGTCTACGTCTACGTCCAAGAGACGAGGAGATGGCTAAATCGAGTCGAGGGACGAGGACAATAATTTGCAATTTACGCGCAGAAACGAGCTTGCTGTAATTATATTCGAGGGTCGTCGCCACTGTCTTCGTCGCTGTTCATCGTTAGACGCACGAAATGACGAGGAATCCGCTGACAGTAGCTGATACGCGCGGTTCAGCACGCGCAGTCACGAATCTCCTTTGTCTTTTGGGAACGTGTGTCGATGTTTCTTTTTTTCTTCGTACGAATCGTTTTTTGTAAAGTAAATTTGTCGTTAATCGTGGGCCACGCGTTTCCGTCGACCTACTTTAAATCACAATGTTTACAAGAACGTTCGTCTTTCGAGCGTTAGGCAAAAAAGAAGGTCGCGGATCTTTGTTCGACTTGATTTGGTCTCCGCGTTTTATCGCATTGAACCAGGGACCGAGAAAGAAATCAAACGCTATAGTGAAAAATACGAGCTAAGAATCGTAAACCATCTAAATCGACTAGCTTCAAACGTATTGAAGGAAGATGACATAATCAGAAGGTTGAAGAAATTGAAGCCAAAAAATCTCCGTAATATAATAGATTTTCGGTACAAAAATACGAAGAAGACCTACGAGTTACTCGAGCTGGATGTCATTAGACACTCGTTTTAACTCCTGCCAATGTCCTATATCACGCCATTAAAATTGCCAAATTCTATATCAATAACAGATCGTAATTTCTCATATTAATAAAAGAAAAAAGCTTCTAAACAGAAATGTCTTCCATCCGTGCGGCCTCATGCATTTTAGACCCTCTTATCTTTTCCTTATCGCGGTTGTACTTTCTTATCTTACTAGCCTGGCTAGTCTCTTAACACGTCGAATGCCCTAGAGACTGGCGTTAAACTTTTTGTTTGGGCCCGATCGGTCTTCAGGGACTGCAAACTTTTGGTTCATATTAACCGACTGCGCGTGTCGGTCCCTGCGCACTGATTGTGAAACTAAATATTTTGCCTAGGCGATACCGGTTTTTGTTCAATTAAGAAAAAGAATATAATATTTAAATAAAAGCTAATGTAATTTATTAAAACAGGGGATTTTTGGAAAACTCAGAATATGAATACAAAGAAGAACTTATGGAAGAAATTATTTAGGTTGAAGTGTTAACCTAAACTCCCTAAAGAAGATCATGCCTACAATAGGGACAGTGAAAGAAAAATAGAACGTGGCTGTAACACGAGTGTCTTAACTCTTTGCGATCCGAGGAATTTCCCAGCTTCGTTTCATCAGGCCCTAATAAACTTCGTTGACTGCTGATTGGTTTAGTATCGTCTATTTTACAAAACACGTTACTATCATTAGCAAGGAAGGATTTTCTTACAACGAGGGCATTGATGGTCGAAGCTTCCAATCAGGAAATATCCTTAGAGTAACTTCCATTGAATTCGAAAGACGATGTTGCTTTACCAGCCGCCGATTGGTATTTCTTTTCACCTGTGGTGTAACAACACGCGCCTCGTAACAAGATAGCAAGAGACGATCGTTGTTAGCAGCACCACCGGCACAATCGAGAGAATTTTCTCAATGCCGATCGAAAATCTCGCATTGTCTAGCAGGCGAGGATACGTCATCGTGCCAAGGACGCGTGTCATGGTCGTTCTGCGCTCTCGAAACTCCAAGGGCGAAATTGTCCTTGCTTCGAGCTGATCTTGCTCCAACGATTCATCTTCTTTGGGTCGAATTAGCGGATAATTGATTTTATCGATTTGTTCATCGAAAATGTCTGGGTTCGTGCTCTAAAAAAGTTGGTATCATTTTTCGACAAGGAATTGGAAGCGAAGTTATTCGGTTGGACGAAGAACCTCACCTTTGGCTTTGACCTATTTCGAATAGAAATCTCTCGATACGGTCCTTTATCGATGCCGCGTCTAGATGAATTAACAATTTCTTCATTCACCACTATGATCGTTACTTTGGCCTCGCAAAAGCGTTTGACTCGTTTTAAGCTTCTTTCGTGTTATCGTGACGCTTTAACGGTTTCCCATTTTCCACGGTGATACGATCGCCTTGGTGGGAGGATTTTTTCGCGATAAAAAGGCGAATAGCTCGATCCCCATTGGCCTTTGAGATAAATCCCATCGTTGAATTTCTCGAGGCGCTCCTCGTTGACGCTCCGAGACACGAGTCACATTGAAAATATTGAAAAGGACTCGATATCGAAAATTCGATCCGATTTTGTTCGGGGCGGTTCGACATCGGTTGTTGGCGTTGTTCGATACGTAAACGCGAATATAATTTAAACGATGTCGTAACTCGAGCAAGAATAGAACAGACCACCCAACGATTGAACGTCGATGCTGCGGAGCGCATAAATTCTGGGCGAAACTGTGCGTAAAATAAACTCGGTTGTGTCGATCGATCGATCGTTCGTGCGTCGAAGAATCAGTGCGAGGTGCGAGGTTGCGTCTTCGTGCGATTTGCTCGAATCACTTACAAATTTATCGTTAATTTGTCGTAAATAATCAGTGTTTTTTTTTGGCAAACGAGCTTGAATGTTACGCCGTCAGTTTCATCGTTGTTGGTGTCGATACGCCTAGTAGTAATTGCCCTTATCGTTTTAACGATATTATGGAATGATTTTCAATTCAGTAAGTAACAAAGTAAACTTTGTTATTTTAACTGTGCTGATAAAAGTCGCTACATAAGCTTGATAGTCTTTTACTTGTAAGATTGCTTATAAACGATGGGCAGAGAAAATAAGTGTGCAGAAAAGAAATTTATTCATATTTTACTGTTATTTTTGTATATTTTTTTCAAATTATTTCTACAAATATTAATTTTAAAAGAATTTCCATAAAAATACAAAACATAATATTCTTTTTAATTTGTATATGCAATTCACTTTTTATATTCGTCATTATTGCACGGCTTTTATGTTAACTTTATTAACATAAAATTGAATAAATAACTCAAAAAACTAAACGCATTTACAACAAAATACAAAAATATTACTGCTGGTTGGAGTGATAAGGGTTAATATTTACATTTATTTATTCTCCTTGCAATTTTTTTAAATGAAAGAATTTCTACATCATCAGTATCGATATGTTTTATTTTACATTTACTTAAAGCTTAATAACAATTAATTACGCGTGAAGAGAGAAAGTGAGAGATCAAGAATGGAAAACGAAACGGGGAAATTTGACTTTTTCTTTCGTTTCTAAATTATTTTTCGTCTCCGAATATTTTTGGATCTCGGGGAGTCGATTGGCATTCGAAAACCGCCCACGTTGGCACCTTTTGACGCTCGCGAACGTTCGACGTGACGTAATTCGAAAACCGCAGGAACCGCGTGGAAGGAGGAAAGCGTCGGAGACGACCATCGATCCTTCCGCTGGCGCGTCGTTTAAAGGCATCGACACGGTTTTCTTCGGAGACTCGGTGACTCGTCGTCGAGCTCGATCGCTCCTCGATCCGTTAAAAAGTAGGTGGACGAGACGTCAAGGAAGGCTATTCGCTCCAAAATCGCGTGCTAATCGACTCTTTCTTCCGATCGATCGATCGCGACTATTCAGGAAACCGGAGAAATGCCATTCACGTACGTGGGTTACGATCCACTCGATCGTCGTCGTTGATGGAATCGATCGATCGGTTTTTCCTCGTCGTGGGAGTGTCGTCTTTTTCTAGTTAACCCCTTGACGTACTGTGACGAGTCTTATTTGCGATAATAATTTTCAACCAAATATCACGAGTCGGACTCGAGGAACGAAGATCGGGCCGTATACGTTAAAAATAGTTCGATAGGGAAGGTAACGATCAACACGTTCACGCTTTGCTTATACAGACACCGTATGTGCAACTGTTCGCCCAATAACAAAGTTCGTGCGCTTACTTTGCGAGTTGCGTAACTTGTGTGCAAGGGATAATAAACATATTAGTGTTTTAAAATTTAGAGAACAAATTATTCATCACCTTTTGATCAATAATCGTCACAGTGAAGAAACGGCAATGGGAGACCAAATACCGTTAAAAAAAGGTTAGCTTTTCTTCATTCGTACAAAGGGCCTGCAAGAAAAACAATACAAGGATGTAAAGAATGTTATGTATGTTTATGTAAAAAAAGGGTAGATAGTATGCCACGAAGAAAGCCAAAAACGTAACGACGCATTGTAACAGTTGTAAAGACCAACCAGCACTCTGTTTACATTTTCAATTATATGGCAATTCTTTTTAGTTTTTGATGGTACGCAGCGCCTGGTGGAATATTCAGGTGTGACCCACCGGTGATGCACGTCGGCGTGAACGCGTTAAAACGTTTGAAATACAGTGTATACAGAATTTATATAGAAAAAAGGAAAAAGAATTAAATTAGTGTTGACGTCCACAACAGCTGTATCGCTTGAAGCAAGTAAGCGTATGACTACATCACTGGTATCCGCATTTAGGCTCGTATTGCAACTGTTCTAGTGCACCACTCGTGGTGGTTCGTTAGCGCTCGTTGTATCCTCGTTGTATCGATCGGCCTCGGATTTCGTTCAGTCGAATGTTACGGCAAGAAATTTTGAAAAAAACGCGAGAGTTTCTCGAGGCTCTCCTTAGATTCCTACCTTTGAGGGTAGAACAAAGCGCGACCGTGGATCTCGATGAAGTGGGAGAATATCTGGAAGAACGTCTGGTTAATCTCGTGTAGTACCAAAATGACTAGAGGTCGTTAGCATCGTCGTAATCGTCGAAACGACGCGCGAATAACGCGGAATGACTCGACTGGTGGGTGTTTCTACTTTCATCACTATCGTAACGGTATCCTCCCGGTGTATCCTAATTCACCTTTACGCGTCACCAGCTCGTTTGAACGTATCGCGTTCTCTGTGTACGGTATTACAAGCTACGATATTACAGTTGCACTAGTTGCATCCGCAGTTGTAGCCTTTTCGAAAGCTCATTGAAGAGTTCGCTTCGAGTCGAAGAGAAAAGGTGCTACGCTCTTCATCGATGATCGCCGATTATCGTGGAATTTTCTGATTCTCGATGATCTTCTTAAAAGAGGAAAAATGGTTTTTCCTCGTTTGACTCTCATCTAACGACGTTAATTACATTCATTTAACCCTTTGCTCTCCGAGAAATTTTTAATTCGACTTTTCAACAACTCCGAGTCATTTTTAACGTGAGCTACGGGCTAATTTAGGACTATTTACACGTATAAAAATGCAGTTAGGACAGTTTACAGGAATTCATAGGAGTTTACAGGAGGAATGGTTTAATTAGTTGTCTTGTAAAATCGAACGTCTCAATAAAATATCTTTGTTTGGCATTGTTTGACAAGAAAAAATCAAGTTCATTGATTAAAGCGACGATCTAGCGGTTACTCGAATCTTGAGAAATCAAAACCGTTTTCTAATTTATCGTCGGGAAAATATTGTTAGGATTTTCACACGATGCTCCTAACCCGTTAATGTGTAGTGGTTACCTCCGCAATTGAATTATAACTGAAATAAAATTACGACGTTCTTTGAGCAACGAAGCTTTATTTGCACAAAGACGTTAAGGATATTTATACCTGCTCACACACCTGTTAGGTATCGTTAAACTTTTTTGAGCCATAGAAAATCCATCTAGTGGAGCCTCTAAAAAGTAGGTTATAGAATTTTTTAGAGGAATACCTCGTTAAATATAAACGACAATAGTAAACGTTCAGACTGAAACAGACTGGAAAGGGACGGGAACGTGGAAGGTTTCGAGGCTGGAGATGGTTAAACGAATTTATTAAGAGGCTACTTTGTGGATCGGAAGCACTCGCTTGCGCGTGACTCGTCGTCGTCGTCGTCGTCGTGCCAGGTACGGAAGCGTATCGAGACGACGAGTTATCTCGTCCCGCTCGTGGTATAGCACGATCAAACCGACGCGAATCGCAGCTAGGAAGGTCAATCGTGGAAAAGGTGATCGCGCGATTCGTAGAATGAATTCGAAACGGGTCGAACCTTGCTCGAGAAACGATCTCGCGCTGGAAAGGCAAGGCGAGCCGTTCGCGGTTAATTACATCGAATCGTTCGAGCTTTATCGAAGTTTATTAAAATAGAATTATCCCACTTGTAAATTCCACGGAAGGTGACTTTTACTACTCGAAATTATACGCGGAGCGTTCTAATCGAAAGACGTTTAGCGCCGATAATTGCGAAGGAAGTGCACCGTTAAGAGGCAATTTTCTTGCTGAACTTTCTCAGCTCGACTCGACTTCGCGTTGTCTTCGACTTCGTTTAGACGTGGCTAAAACGAACTCGTTGCTCCGTAAACGCGATCGTTATCGCCGCTGGCGGCTGCCTGCGGAAAATTTCCCGCGTTGTTACGCGCGAAAAGAGCGCGAATACATAAAATGCTTCGACGCCTTCTTTCACATTTTTTTCTCTTTTTTACCTCGAACATTCCTGCACACTCGAGGGTCGAAATCGCGCCTCCTTGTGGACAAGAAGTGCCGTCGAAGTAACGACGCGGTTGCGTCGGAAAAAAACTTTTTCTAACTCTTGACGCAACTACCCACGAACCAACAAACGATTCTCGCGAAGCACGTTGCCACTGAGACGATTTTTTCGATCCTTTGAGTGACTTACGCCGTTTTCGATTATATAACGGCTCGTTTATCAGATTTATTTCTCGGATTTGAACGATAACGTAAGTGTGACAATCTGTAAAAGTAAGCGTAAGAATCGAAGCGAATTTGAAAATAGACCGATCCACTCGCCATTGTGATAAAACCTCGTATGTTTTTTGTTTAACTCGAGGTCGATAATATCCTCCTCGATGAAACGCATTCGTTTACCAACGTACGGAACTGTTTGCGAACTCGCCACAGAAATACAGTCCGCCTGTAGAAGGTAGGACGTCGTTAACGCCAGGAGGATGCCGCTCGAGATCGAATTGGCAACGAGCGAAGTTGGCCTTTCTCTCTCTCTCTCTCTCTCTTTCTCTCTCTCTGAATGCAGAACAAGGTTATCGCAAGCACGACCCACAAAGTTCTGTAGAAACGTCTAAAATGTTCATTTTAGAGTTTCCACGAATTTCCGATACGCGTACATCGATCTTCGTATCATCACAAATAAATATTATTTCTTTCCGAAGAGTAAGTAGAGAAATCAAAATGTTTCCGATTTTGAATGCAAAATCAAGATTTTCCAAATAAAATCTTTCGCGGTTTCAAATAGATATTTATATCTTGAGATATAGCTTGCAGGCTGTAAAATTCATGGTCAAAGAATTTTTGATAGGTACTTAGGTAAATATGATCAAGCTCGTCTTTTTCAACATCCTAAAACTATCGACGTTCAAGTTACGGGATATTTGGGAACGAGTGGTCAGATCTGATAATTGTTTCAAATTCACGACGACCTTCCTCACGAGTATCGGCTTCTTTTTTATGAAAAGAAGCAAGACGGCTCGGAAAAGATATTTTCCGACAAGTCGATACCTTATTTGCGTCGAGAGGTATTCAAGTCCAGGTAAGGAGAACTGGAGAAACGAAGAAAGAGGAGGAATGGAAGAACGTCGATCGTTCTTGACCGTCTTGGTGCAAACGACGCGCGTCACACGTGCATCTTTTTTCTCATCGATATTTATTTATTTTCGACATTCCAACGTTGTCTACGTTCGAATTTCTTCGTTGTTTTCTTCGTTGATTTATTCGTTGATTTCTCTGTACGCCGATGACTTGTGTTTAATTTTAAATTCCGCGTTTGAACGGAAAAAATTCACGATGCAGCCGTTAATGCGAACGATTAATTTTAAAAAATTGTTTTATCTCATTAGACACGTATTGGTCCCAGGTTAAAACCTTCTGTATGCATATATACGTGTAGTACAATGTTTTACTTTAGTTGTTCTCTCATTCGTCCATTCACCCGTTCATTTGTTCATTCGTTTATTCGCCGAACGGTCGATAATTCGTCGTTCGACAGTTCCGCCCTTGCATCCTTCGTCGATTCAAAGGTGCATTTAAAAGCGTCGTGATACCGTTGGAATCATTGTCCGCTTGTTCACGGTTGAATGCGCAAACGGACGCGAAACTAGCTAAACCAAGGCTGAACGATCGAAGGATCGAACGAAACAGGAAAGTCACCTATGCGTAGAGACGAAATTAAAAATTTAAACAAATAAGTAAATAGAGAAAGAAAGAGTCTTTCCTTTTCGTATCGACGAAAGAGACGATTTTTTCCTCCCTTTCGCGAGTTCCTCGGAATTTTGCGAAAGTCACGTCATACGAAGTGACGGGTGACTAAACCGCCTTAAAAGGCGAATCGCAAGGCGCTTTTAAATATTAACGACGTGCGATGAGCTCGCGCTTGTAAATTCGTACGTCCGTAGGATATATGCGAACAATGATGCGCCGAGATTCCAGAGCCATTTTCGGAGCGCATCTTCATTCGTCTTACGAAAGAGGAACGCGCTGTGGCTTCGTCATTGGGAGAGGGGTGTAGAGGATTAGGCATCCGTAGAATTTTAATGGTGTTGACCAATTAAGAGAGACCAACCGAAGACGACGAAACACTGATCGAAGGAACGATTGTGGACGATTGAAACGATTCTTGCTGTTGACGACGTCTAGAATCGATCATTGATTCTATTGTCGATAACCTTTTATGAAAAATAATGTCTCGTACTTTACGTTCTTTTAGTTTTTGTAGTTTGAAGCTAGAACAGCGATGAAAGTAGGGTCAAAAAAAATTCTATATTTATTTATCGTTGATCCAGAACAGGCACTTTCGACGATTCGTTTTTTTTTCACGTATCTCTTGGTGATTGAGAAGGCTCGTGCTGTTGACGACATCGAGAATCGATCGTTGGCTTTACTGGGTGAAAAGTTCGCGTAAGACGATGTCGAAATCACGAGACTTCATGGGATTCGTTCACGATGCCTTAACGCGTTGAATATTTTAGGGATTATCGCACGAACAGTTTGCTTGCCCTCGAGATCGAAGGAAAATACCGTCTTGTATGTATTGGGTTGTCCGGAAAGTTCGTGCCAATTTTGAAGAAAAATTATTTTTTTTTTGAAGAAAAAAAATTAATTATATAATATATATAATTATTTATTATGTAACTATATAATTATTATTTATATAACATATAAGATTGTTAGTTCGGAGAGTAATTTTGTTTTTTCTCAACAGTTTTTCATAAAAACAACATGAAGAAAAGAAAAAAAAAACGAAATCACTCTTCGAACAACCTAATAGAACAGCGACAAAAATACAGTAAACATATAAGTTATCGGCACGCGAGCGAATCGATGATCAAGATAATTCACTTTCAACGATTCGCTTTTCTTTCGCGCTCAACCGTACACCTTTTTTCCCCGAGAGTCTTCGTGAGTCATGGGGACCTCGCAGGCGCGATCCGGAAGCGACGCTTCGTCGATACCGCTTCGACGGCGAACCGGTCGTCGGCGAGGAATGATTACTATCGGATAATGAAAGATCTTCAAGCGTGTTGCGTCGTTAGATCATCGCGAGAATACACGCGAACTATGGACACGCCTAGGTACGTTTTCTCGCCTTTTTGTCACGAATTCCTGGCGTTCCTGTCTAGCCTCCTTTTTCTCGTATTCGCGCATTTTTTCCCTGACGTTTCCAAAGCGTCGAGGAAAGCACCATTTATTTCTCGATCCTCGTCGAAATTTCCTTCCTTTTATCGAAACATGGCTTCGTCGTTGTCAGTGTTGTCGTTTGAGCGATACTTACGAAGAATCTATCGGTTGAATCTACCTCTTATTAATGAAGGAATGCATAGCAGCGTGTGCGCTGGTCTGTATATGAGCGCGATGCTTTTGTTTCAGAGATAAACAACGAGGAATGATCAAGAATGCAAACAAAGTTTGATGAATTTAGAAGCTATTAGAACATCTTATCTTAACTTATGAGCTTAAACAGTCCCTACACGAATGTAGGAAAGAGAAAATCCGATTCGCGCCATCTTTAAGAAAAATCTCTATGAAAATAACTTGTGACTTGGGTAACTTTGTGGAATGAAACATTCCACGTGTAATTGCTCGATTTTTTACGCGAGCATCTTAATAAATAGTAACAAACATATCTTTGGGGCCAGGATAGATCGGTTCATTTTTTAGGATAGTCGAGTTATATCAAAACAAACGTTACAGGGTTTTTATCTCGTGACAGTTATATCATTACATGTTAAAATCGTCAAAATAAATTTGAATTATTATTTAAGGACTGTGCAAATTAAGTAACTTAAAAATAGTTCAGAAAGCCACTTTTTTAATTTATTTGCAATTATTTATTTTTTTAACCTCTAAGAATAGTATCGAATCTCTGGATATCGTTTTGGTCAGTAGTCAATGGACAACCAGCCGTAGCGACTAATTTCTGAATATCACGCCGTCTGTATTGATAATTCGCTCTAAAAGTACGCTGCAGTGAAAAGGATGATCATATTTAAGAAAAATTCCCTATGAGTATGATTACGTGGATGTCATTTTATCGAGTTTGGCTAAGTCAAGCGAAGGTCGAGAATAGCGACAAAAGATACCTGGATACCTAGAGTTTCCATATCGAGAATCGAGTATTTGTACGCAGACGCAGTCGCAACACGTGAGAACGCCACTGCGATTGCGATCTCCTTCAGCGAGGAAGGAGATTCGATCGACGGATGCGAGGCGTTCGGTTGCGGTTTAAATCGAAAGTTGTTTAGTCGTGTTGGCGCGTGATTTGCTGCCTCGTGTCCTGATGAATTTTTCCAAATTTGGTATGTATAGCGCGCAGCGTCGTCCTTCTCGACGCGATCACGCATTAACAGTGCGAAATTTATCGGTCGCGTCTTTCAAGGACGCGCTTACTATGTACGCGATGAACGAGAGCCCTTCTCGTAACTTTGCGCGGTGATCCAGGCGCACTGGGACGAAAAACGACGCGTCGTCGGTGTTTCGTTGCTCTTCTGGAACGTGGTCGCCATAACACGTTCGCGGACGTGAATGCTATAGCACTCATTTTCATTGTGATGCTACGTGGCGTGAATACCATAGCGTTCAAATTTTAAAGTCAATTATTATTCGTTTAATTTTATATAACCTCGATATTCATTAGATATTTTCATTTTATTTTCTTTTTCTGTGTACTTACAAAGTTCTTTTTTTCTGATAGTTAACGTTATTTGTCGCATTGTGGCTTTTTTGTGGAAGGATTTTCGTTATCTGCTTCAGTGACATTAAAAAAAAAAA
>JAITYT010001658.1:1168697-1179803 GCA_025433975.1 Liostenogaster flavolineata
GCCTCCATTCCTCAACTTCGTATTTTTTACTTCTTTCGGAACATCTCGCGATTCGATTAAAATTTGGCCAAATCAGGGGGGTTATAGTAATTATCCAACCATAATGAATAGCCTTTGTCGGATAAAGGTTGAACTAGTTTTACGACGATCGAAGATGTCATGTTAGATTTATCTGCCTTATGGAGTGCCAAGCATAGATATTTAAAAAGTTCGATGGCGCGGCAGAAAAAGATCGAAACCGAGAGAGCGGAACGAGACGCACTGCGTACGACGATCCGCGAATTAGACCTGCCGCCTGCACCATACCACCTACCTAGATCCGACTTGAAGCGTTAATATGGAATGTTGATCCACTGATGCTGATTTTTAAAAATCGATTACAATTAAATACGAAACTGCAGTTTTCAGGCTAGGAAGCCTTTCTTCCAATGGTGCTCTTCTTTTCCTTTCTCTGAGTTTCAGCGATGAAACGACGACGATGCTGCAATCCTCTCCCCAACCCACGGTGGCTGTGAATAAATTCGCGAAAATCGCTCGGATAGAAAGACACTAGTCAGCGCCTCCTGACATTGTAATTATCGTTTTGCCGTGTCGACGATAAGTCGTCCTACTTTGCGTCTCGCTGATGATGATGACGGTGATGGCAATGGCGGTGGTGATGATGGTGCTGGTGGTGGTAGTGTACGGGAACGTAGTAATTAAACTGGAACAAATTGGTTGTTAGGAATTGAGCCGGTACTTGAAGGCGGTCAGTTTTATTGTGATTACACGGTGCCTCGGATAGATACGTATTCGTAGCTCGGAGGCAGACCGATTGACTCCCCACGATAATTTCCATCCGAGTTGGCCGAGCCTCAGCTCGAAAGCACGTTAAGGGCCTTGAAGGGGGCACCGATGACGATCGGCTTTATGCGCCGCGATCGTCGACGCGAGTCAGAAGGAGAACGTGTCCTTCGAAAGGTCGAGAAGGCGAAAAGGAGAGCTTTTATCCTTCGTTTCATCGATTAACCCTTTTGCACGATTAACCGATTATGCACTTTTGTGGACTTAAAGCGATTCGGTCTATGTTTAAGTAGTAAGAATGCCCGCGAGGATGTCGATGTTGTCGTGCCTCGGGTAGCTCACCAGCCTTCAATTTTTTTCGTAGCCTTTCCAATATTAATCCTTTGCGCTCGATGACTTATTCGGTCAGACGAGATAGCAACTCCAGACGATTTTACGCATGTGTGACGAGTGTCTTAATGGGTTTGTATTGAAATTAACTAACATAAACGTTATATTTTAATATGTTATCTATATTTACACCTTTACAAATAGAATTTTGTAATGCCAGGCTCTGTATTTTTGTTTCGCGTTCCTTGGTTTATCTGAACATCTATCGCAGTAGTAGACTTTTTTGCATCTCATTACATACCTTACAACCCCTTTTGAAGCCTATGAGAATCACAGGAAGCTATCCATTTAGTCTGATTTCTTCAGAATTGAAACTCGACATCGAAGCTCCATCTCGCGTCTGTCGAAAATCTCCTTTCTAGTCTACTACAATTTTTTTATTAATGATTAGAATTAATTAGGCAAATATGCATTCCTAAACAAATTTCTGAAAGGCGCCTGTCGAATTGCTGCATCGAATCGTGTGGTGAGTGAGAGGTACTTCTCGAGTACAAAGGGTTAATCGAGAGAACCCTACATTATCGGTTTACTAGACGTTCATTCCCCGTGAATGTCCGTAAACGAAGAAAACCACGGCAAAGTTTCGAGATCTCATCCATCGAATTAGAAATAACAAATCAACCAACGCGATCTTCGCCCAATAACGAAAGAACGGGGACGCAATTTCGTTCGAATTTGGCTTTCAATGACGGAGCCACGCGTAACGGATCGTTCATCGATGCGGAACGACGTTTGCGTGCGGCACAGACGACCGTTAGACCGTAAAGCTTCGAGGCGAGGCCCGAGTACGCGCTTGGATCCGATTCGCTTGGAATTCGCGGTTCAGCCCTGCTACCGTAATGCTATCGGCGACTGAGCGAGACTTTAATGCTCCTTCGACGAGCGCACGAGAGGAGGAAGGCGTCGCGATCATGGTAGAAGGGAATCTTAAAGAGCAAGCCAGCAGCCGAGCTAGCTAGCCGACGAAGTCAGCCAGGCCGAGAGCGACTTATTCACGATGGATACGCTCCTACCGATGATGTCCTGATTGGGCATAATGCTTCGTCATAATTCACCGGACAAATATGCGCCTCTTTCGAGGTCGAGCCAAGCGGCTTGGCCTCGAACGAACGCGAGACGATGGCCACTCGACGCGGTGGGGTCTTCGACATCGTCGCGCGTATCTTTTCGAGCCGCCTTGTCGCCTATGGAGGCGTCTTCTTCGTCATCGAGGGCGATTTTGCGATTCGAACTCCTTCTACTGTATTAGAGGAATCGGAGAATAGTGTCGTATCAACGTTTGTTCGATACTGTTGCGACTGCGCTGGGATTAGCAGCGAAGTTCGATCGAGCAAAGATTAGCTTGAAGGCTATGCTGGATCGAAAGGGTGTTACGTAACTGTAGGATAAATAAGAGGAGACGGATGAGTCGTTACGGAGTCATCAAAGCGTGCAGATTAGCTAATCTATTCTGACATATTGTTGTGTTTTTTTAACCATAAACGTTATATCGATCCTATCTTGTACTTAATAATAATAAGTATAGCAATACTAATCAGTTGATCGCGATTGATATTGGTTAAAAGATCATTGATAACGAGGGTCATTGACTCTAAATGAAAGTTTCGATTTTAACTATAAAATTATTTGCTTTAATTTGACGAAAAAATTACTTTTCGATCCCTTTAAAACTAGAACTATCGACGTTTGTCGTGTACTTTTTCCTACCAGAAAATTCAGGATGATTCGTTTACGAAAAGAGCAACATTATTTAAGAAAGAAACTATATGATTGGTATTAAAATGAAATATATCAACATTCAGAAAATAAAATGTCTTAGAAATGAGTAATGGTAACAAGGAATGTGATAAACAAGCCATTTTGATCCACTTGGTAGTTCTAGTGTTAATAGTGGTCAGGCCTCGCCTGACACACCGACGATCAATTTACCTAAGCAAATCCAGACTTCCTCGTCTTTTCAAGAACCAAGAAAGGTTCCTAACGAGCCATTCTTGATTAATTCGGTGACTGAAGTTGAAAATTCGGTGTCTTGCTGGGGTGGACGAAAGTATGGAGGACCTCGCGTAAACGCGGTAGCCTCCTCGTTGGTAGGAGCGATCGAGGAGGAGTAGGAGGAGGAGGAAGAAGGTGCTCGTGGTACCCGGTAGGACGACATGGATAGGCGGACATAATGACGAAACGATCGTTTCCTGCCCTGTGCTCGGGCATAAAACTCGCTCGTACCGCTCCTCGAAAGGCACATCTCGCTCTCTCGCTGGCCCACCTCATGCATTATACATGGACCGGCACTTATATCTTGGTCATTGTATTTTAAGAGCCAATTCTACCGCGCCCTTTTTGCTTCCTTTACAGATCCGCAGGGCACTCGAGAATTGGGACGCCGATACCTTCAAGCTGAGTGAGTATTACGTCACCTATACCAACGTGCGGATCGATGTCTCCCGGTTCGCGCTTTCTATGTGTGATTAGCGAATCCACTTCCTCCCTAGCTCCCTCCTTTGGATTCGTTACGTTCGTGAAAATGAGAAGGGCGATCGACCAGGTAGAGCCACTCGTAACATGAGATTCGGCCTGTTCTGGTGTGAGAAGTTTTGGAGCGAAACGCGTTTTTCTAGGTTCTAATCATTACGAGGTCGCGGTGCACTTACCTCTCCGGAGGGGGATCTATCGAATCTAATCATCACCTTTACTTTTGGTTAACCCATCCGTGTTAAATGATTGGTATAGTTTGAAAAAATATATCCTTGTCGCGAGATTTTTTTACTATGTTTAATTACAAATATTTCTAAAACGAGGGAAAATCTTATCAGAGGGTAGCAAACTGTTGATCTGTGATTACTCGATCGAATGGTCGAGGAATCAGTTAATTGTAGATATAAATTTAGGACATCTATCCAAGAGGAAATCTCGCTTCTTCGTTTTTTTATCACCAATAACGCGAACTCTTGACTTTCTCTGACTCTCAGTGTGAAGTGCACCGAAGCCAAAGCACTGGCCTGTAAGACTAGGTTAAATTGTTTCGTTTTCTCCGAGGTTTCGAAACATCAATCGACTTTAGTGAAAATGAACGGATGAGTCCGACGGAAGTCGAACGCCCGTCGCTAATCTCAGGTCTCGTGCCTATCGGTAAAGTGCTATTGACTGGTACGAACGAAACCGGCTCGATAATATCGCGGTTGTTCTACTTCTATTTTGAGACAGAGAGAGAAAGACGAAATAATGAATGGTGAGCGTTAAAGGGGCGAGTCGCGAGCGCGAATTTAATGCTTTGAACCTCCTTATCTCTTAGCTAGCCATTCGTGATTCGTCGCAATTGCGAGTAACTCGAACGAACACGCGATCTTTCGGAACCTTTCCCCTCTTTCCTCTCTCTTTCACCAAGAGATTCGAGCGATCAAAATACGCGATAAGTCTTTAGATGCATCTGTAGCAACGAGATTGGAATCTTCTTTCTTCTTATTTTTCGAGAGTCTGCTGTAACAAGGAACCGAAAGTAATACTCGAAAACACTATCGTTCCTCGTTTTATTTGACTATTTTGCGAAAAATCGTAAATCGTGAAAAATTGTCTTATTACAAATACAAAGTCTAAATTATGCTAAAGAAGATGGCGTGTTTAATGTGGCGGATGCAAATGATAAATAAATGTAGTATACTCATAGAATTTAGCATATCACTATTATCGAGGTTGCTATATACGAATCCAAACTCAAAATTAGTTGATACGAAATAGTGGATCTAATATGGCGGATATTGAAGTAGCGAAGTCGTAGTAGGTTCATAAAAATCGATATACTACTATTATTAATTCTACTATTATACCTTCACGTTTTTTGGAATGTCGAATAGATCCTTTCTCGGTAGGAACATCGTACGAAAAGATCGCGATTTTACGCAATCAAGATTTATCGACAATTCCATAAAAATCATTCTAAGTGTTTCCTGTCGTTATAACTACCTGCAAATCATAGATTTTACGTTTCCACATTGAACAGAGGCGTTAAAACTCAGAAATGATTGACAGATTTTGGCTACTATCTGCACACACTCTTTGAGTGTCTAAAGTGGACCACAGAGCGAGAGGCGCTAGTGTTCGCGATAGGAGATATTGTGTTTTCACCGGAAAGATTTGGTCTCGTAATTCGGGGAAGGAAGGTAGCTTCGAGAACACTGATAGTGTTCTCAAAAACGGTCACAGTGCCTTCGGAATTAAGATAACATGGTTATGCAGGGGACGATTATCTGTAAACAAGGTACGATGACGACTAGCAGTGAGGTTATCAGAAAGAGGATCTTTGAGAGGATGGGACTTCAAAAAGTCTAACATACTGACTTTTCCGAAAATCGGGATGCCGACAATGAACACAATCTTTCAAGTTATGTACACTTGATTTTCCAAGATTTGAAGAATGTGCTCGCAGGATAAGAGAGAGGTTTTTCCTGGTAGGAATCCGGCACTTCCTGGGGACTCAGTTGCTCTTCGGGAATTCATGTAAGATTTCCTAATCTTTCGATAAAAAAAAAAGTCTCAAAATATTAGGCGAAATCTGTAAGATTTATATTCTTGATATTAATCTAAAATTCTAATCTTAGTTAATCTTGATTCTAAGATATATATGGCATTCGCCATATTGGATCGTCATTTTATGCAAGATTATTTTAATCTGGATTTGTAATCAGCGACCTTGTTATTACCTGTTTGATTAATTTGGAACGAATGTCATCATTTTTTGATCAATTAAATTTTTCATCTACGGTCGCTTTTACGATTTGGCATCACTACACTTGGATTCAGATCTTCTTTACGTTAATCGAACGGAATCTCGGTAAAAAGTAAAACGCCGTTAGGGATTTCCCTATCATATATCGTCAAATATAAAATTATAGTAATATTAAGGTACAATATGTTTCAGAGTTTATCATACATGAGTTTAAAATCCGAAAATTTTAATTTATGAAATATGTGCAACGTATTTATTAAAATATCAAGCGATCTTAAGTAGTTGGCCGTCACTGTAAGTCTCATAATACATGTATATAGTCACGAATTGCAATGCTCCACGTACAAATTTTTCATCTCTTTTCGAGTTCGACCTTGTATTCGAAGTTTAATGCGAGTCGATACTTTATCGACATGCCACTCGTCTTGCTTCAATTTTTTTCTTTTTTCTCCTTCATTAAAAAGAATAAAAGAAATCGCGCCATGAAACGAAAAACAGTTTGGTACTTGTCTCCCAACGAGTCTTGTGATGGAATCGAGTCGAAGGAGATTCACGTTCCAAACGACGTCGTTGCTACGGTTTCACAATCGAAATGTCACCATTTTCTAAACTTTATCGATTCCATTCGTTGCTAAATGCTGGTAAATTCCTTCCTCTCCTTTCACATTTTCAAGTCAAGGTCGGTATTTCGTCGCGACCCTCTTCGCTGCCCTATGGCAAAGATTTGACTACGTCCTCGCTGACTGTCTTCAGGTGACTTATTCCCCGGCTCTTTTTGGAACTCTTACTGGGAATACCTGGAGAGTTATAGCGAGGCTAGGAGGACCCTGGACGAGCTGAGAGCTGCGGAGGACCCCCTACTGCACTTTCTCGGTCTAAGGCAAGCAGCGGCGAGGCATTCACCGTCTTCGCTACTACTCTTACCGGTAAGTTATTAATCGTTTCGACGGAGTTATCGGCATGCTTAACCCTCGCTGTAATTAGCTGAATTATGTTACCGATTAACCTAAGGGAGATATTAATTTCCGAGCTCGATCCACGGACTGAGTCGTCGACGCTCGTAAAAAATCCCCTTCGACGATAAGCAGAATCCCCTTGGTCGCTTCGAAATGCATCAATTTATGCGTCGTCGCGTCCGATCGCTTGCGTGCGAAAAGCTTCTCACAGCTTTCTACTTTACAGCTATTTCACGGTACCACGAACGTTTTTCTTTAGCAGCGACTGCAGTTGTAGAGCCGAAGAAAAGCTCGAAATAATTCTAGACGATTCTAAATAATTTTATCGCTTCGAGAAGCTTATCGTTTCCCTGTCTCCTTCGTGTTTATCGTCGTTCAAAACCCGGATTCTTGCCGAATTCGTTTTACTCCCGTTTATCTACGACGAGGCCATTCGAATCAGACATAGATCGTCCAAGAACGCGCATTCGTTCCTTACGCAAGCCAAGACACGCTGGTCCTTATTATTGAACGACACTGGTACTTACGAAAGAACATCGACGATAAAATTATCGTTCGATTTCATCGATACAGCGTCTTCGATGAAGAAACTCGCCCCGAAATATTTTTCATCGACAACTTCTTTCGTCGACAAAATACCGTGTAGCTGTCAGGCCAAGAAGGCGCTCGTATCAATGGATCGCTCCTTCGACGAAATCTCATTGGCGAAACGCGCGTTCGTCGATGAAAAGTAGAACCGCTCGGGACGAAGGATGAGATTCCTGCTCTGTCTCCCGTAAGAAGAGCGCCTTCCTACCATCGAGCGCTCACGAGCGATCGTTCGGTGAAAGTCTTATCATCTCCAGGTGCCTGACGCAACCGCCGAGTAACACAATCTTCGATTAACCTTTATGGGAGCCGAGAGTACGCGATACAAGAACGCAACAAAAGCGATTCCCCGATCGCACCTGCCGATCCATCGGTCATCGATGTTCCGTCATTCGTCTTGGCTGAAGGACCTTCGCCAAACGAATTTCTCTCCGTCGATAGAACGATGGACATCGAATTTCGCGCACGATCGGGTCTGAGAATTTCTGTTGGGGCGACCGAGAAGACCGTGGGGTCATGGTGAGTCGGGCATCTCCGCGAAAGGATCTGGGTGGTGTTTTCATCGAAAATGACGCGTTCGTAATTTGTTCGTTCTTCATCTACACGCAGCTCGTGATACGAAATGTGTTTCGAATACTCTTCGAATGTCTTTCTATTTCTATCGTCTGACGAACCAACGAATGAAAGGAGGCTAGATGTTAACAGCGACGTTTGATTAACACTGCCAAAATACCTGAAAATGTGGCAAGTTTCTCCATCCCACACGTTGACTTTGCCAATCGTGGCCCAAAGATGACGACAAAAATTTGTTGCCCAAACATGGGCGACACGGTCAACATGTTAACACTTTGCACGTACGCGTGACTTCTTTTCGGCAGCGGTCGTACTATTTTATCATTGCGAAGTTTTTATAGGAATATATTGGGTTATCCGGAAAGTTCGTTTTTTTCTTTTTTTTTGAAGAAGAAAAATTAATTATATAATTATATAATTATTTATTTTATATATATAATAAAAAATATAACATAAACAATAAAATAATAAATTTAAAAAAAAACTCTTTTGTTGTCTTTTGTTAAAATCTTACAGTACTACAAAAATTCTACTAAAATTAGTAATTAGTAGAATCTACCGTTGCACTCGCCGGCGCCAACCTGACGGCGATATGATAAATATGCGTCCGGCAAAGTGTTAAACGATGAGTCATCGTTTCGTTTTGGAACCCATTAGCCCCTGCTACTCGAAGAATTCTACGATAAAGAAAGATTCGGTGGTAGAGTCGAATCTACAACAAGGCGAGTCGAATGCACGCTGCTACATTGAGTTCCTCGCATATTTCCATGACACTCAGGTACGCTTGTCCCTGCATACGTTTTCGCAAGGTGGAATTTACGGCGAGTTAATATGCCGTACATTTGTCGCGCTACTATTAGACCCAACTGCCGTTAAAAGACTCTTCAACTTGTACTGCAACGTCGAGCACATTAGCATAGCTTTCTTCCTCTCAGCAGAGTTTTCATTTTCCTATTGTGCCTGGAGAACATCGCGCGCGTATCTAACGCGCTCTTCGATCCTCGATGCACGGAACGTCCTCGAACAAACATCGAAACTGATGTTCTCATTTGATAAATTCAGTTTTGTCCTTGGAATTCCTGCTGACTTCTCTTTCAACGTTTCGTTTCACTTCGTCATTGTCCGTGGAATTTCTTTCAAATTTCAAAACGGAAAGTTTGCCTCATTGATACGAGAAAATCCGATCCTCGTTTCGCTTTTGTTGTCTGAACAATTTTTGAATAGACCGATTAGATCGAAGGACATTAGATGGGATTGAAATATGTTAGAAAATATTACTTTATAAAATCCTTCGGGTCTTCTTTCGTTAGCGATGTCAAACGAGTCGCTAACTTCGCTAACTTCCGACCGATGCTGTTCTCCTAGTCTGCGTGCTAGTATCCACGCTTTTGCATCGATCACTGGCCAATTCTCGGATTCTTAGACTGTTCTTTATCGTATGATTTTGATTCGTTTCGATGTGACGGAAGCTCGCTATTTGATATCGCTAGGAGCCTTTCTAACGTCAAGTTAACGGATACGATCGAATTTGTAGAAGTAATTTCATTTAGAAACAATTTTACTCAAAAACAGTATCATTTGAAGATAATTTAATTTAAAAAGAAATTCATTTAGAAGAGATTTTGCTTAACCGTGCTAGAATTCGCTTCCGTGTAGAAACGATACCGACTCGCTCGACTTAATCTACTTATATCTACGTATCTGAAAGATTTATCAAACATCATTAACGTAACGTTGTTACATAATTAACTGCGAATTTTTCGCGAGCGCTTTCAACGTCGACTCCTCTTATTTCGGCGAGTGTTTAGTTACGATCGAACGCACGAAGTCACGAGAAGACGGCGACTTCTCGCAAGACACGACGCGATAAAGACGACGCGCTCGAACCTCCAGTTTATCCGGCGTATCGTGGCACCTGTTACGGCTCCGCCAGTGATCTACCTACGCCAACGATAAATGTCCGACGTGTCGTTACAAAGTCTCGTTATGCGTGGGTGTCCTTCGCGACGACGACGCGATGTTTGCGACTTCTGGTCACGCGACTTTACCTTTAATCCAGGGCCGATCGTACTGCCACTTTCGAGGGGAAACGCGTTCCTGGTCTCTTCTGCATTTATGCGGAATCCTACCTACTTTGACTTTTTAATCGAAGAAAGACTTTTTATTCGATGGCTTAGGGGCATACTTTGATTAATTATATCTCTTCTTGCTTAAAACTTAATACACAAAACTTTCAGTTCGGAATTGAACGGTTTATACTTAATGACCTAATAGGAATACTTTGCGAAACAAATTTGATTCACCTACAATCGTGAACTTGCATTACCTTCTCTTTTTTATTTAGGGTTGGCAAAAACGTAATTACGGCCTTTGTAGATAATGTTACTTTTTTTTAACGACTACTGATAGCGTTACGATTACGAATCGTGAAGTTGTGAGAAATATGGCAAAAGGTCGTCGAACAAAATAAAAAGTATATAGTCGCTTAAAGTTCCTCCTTTGCATGAAAAATTGATTTTGAATATTATTTAATATATTGTATAAACACTTGAAAAGCGAATTTACTTTTTTGTGAACACAGTATAAACCGATCATGTAAAAAGTTACGACGTCATCCCTTCGGTCGCTCTTCAGCGGCACGAGAAGAAAATCAAGGCGATCGCTTTTCCTTGGGACGAGAAGGAAAAAAGACGGTCGCTGTAAGGATATGTTTTCAGACTGAGAGCGCGAGTAAATCCATCGGCGCATCGATGACTGTAATTAAAGGAACGTAGCAATGGTGAACTATCTTTACGCGCAGGCACGCGCCTGTGCTCGTCGACGCCGCGATATTCCCTCCCTCGCTTATTAATTTACTCACCAGCCGTTAAATTACATCTTAACTGGCAATTAAGCGAAAATTGACGCGTCGGACGTCGGCGATCTTCGGTGAAGCCGTCGACGAAAACCTCTCGATCGAACTTGAGTCGACAACGAACTGCCTAATTATACTTAATTAGATTATAGAAATTTTGAGGAATATACAAGTGTGGAAGTGGGTTGCCTCACGGTTGCGGCTGCGAGAAAAATGAAGGACGCGTGTCCCTCTGGTGGTGG
>JAITYT010001658.1:1191617-1203683 GCA_025433975.1 Liostenogaster flavolineata
AAAGAGGCGAATCATTTCCTATCGATTTCCGATATCAACGACGTCGAGTTCCGAATAATTCGATTGCATTGACTTAAAATTTCTACTTCGCCATCGATGAAATGTTTTTCAAGGACTCGCGGACTTTGAATTCGTGTTTTCGCAAAGATCGACGATAAAACAGCTGTCGTCGTATCGTCGCGCGCGAAAGAATAGCCTGGTAATACGAAGAGGCGAGTCATTTCCTTTCGCCTGACCTTGCCGTTCTCTCGACTTCTCTCCTCGCTCTCGTAAATCGCCTACGATTGCCTGTCGTACGATAAAAAAACAGGCGGATTCCGCGGAATTATCCACTCGTGATTTTAGCTTACGAATCACGAATGCAAAATTACGCGAAATTATCGAATCCAAGGGACGACCGCCGGAACTCGACCGACGTTTCCTTTTTTTTTCGAGGAACATTTCTTCGATACGTACTACATTTTTCACAGTTACGAAGGAAATTGTCGGTAATTTTTCGTCAGTCAAGAGGAAAAAATACGAATTTTCTGCAGATTTATCAAACTTCGTAGCGTACATCGTTGCGTGGAAACGGCACTTGGCGAAAAATAACTTGGCATCGAACGTGTTAATAAGTATGTTATTTCAATATTTAAAATGACTTTTCGTCATCCGTTCGAAACGCACGAGATGAAAATGGCGAGAATTCTCGCCTTCGTACGAAACGCGATAAAATGGAAGATCGTAAATCCGACTTCCAATTTGACGCGTCGCATTGTCCTCTAAAAATCAATGACGTCCTTTCGTGGCATTTTTTCGACGCTCCTTAGAGAAGATCCTCGCGATTTCGTCCTCGACTTTCGATGTCCTTCTCGGGCGTGTTAACGCCAGAAAGAAGGAAAGAAAGAGACGGCAAATTGTTACGATCGAAGCACCCTTCCTACGAGAAACATATTAATTTTATGGCGATCGTCGTTCGAGCATGCGCGGCACGGCGCGCGTATATTCGTGGAGAAAATTTCAAGCGATTATTCCGATCCGTCCGATCGTAGATAATAACGCGTGTACGAACGTGCTCGACGTCGCTTGGGAAACTATCTTACGTACGGAATTGGTAATTAATTTTGTTTTTAGCTCGCGTAGTTGAGTCGCGCATATTAACGACAATTAAAAAACAAAGAATTTCATCGCGTACGATTTGGCACTCATGTCCAAACGTATCGAAGAATTGCGTTTCACGATCGATTTCTCGAAAACGAGCGACCGATTTTTTGTTTTCTTTCTTTTTAATGACAGATCGGTAAAAGCTACAAACTCTAAAAAAAACTTTTAGGTGTAAAAGTCGTAAGTGTAAGTAATTCACGGAAAACGAAGATGATTCCAGGTTTGTCGAACCGCAGTGCAGGGTTTAGGGGTAGATTAAGATCAATTGGTGGTCTAAGAGACGTAGAGAGCAGACGATATTATAGATTGAACAATTCGTCGCCACGTAGTTGTCTTTATCAAGCTATAAGTTTAACAAAATGGAATTTTGTGCATCGAATATATCATTGATATACAGGCAATTTTTGTGTATTAATTTTGTATTCCGAATTTCTCATACTACGAACCCAAGAGATTCCACTGCTTAAAACGATCGATTTCGGTGAAAAGAGCGACACGATCTAGTTGGCTCATTTCACGTGTCGACGACGATACTTCGCTGTAGAGAATTGTATTTACATCCTCTCGAATTCGAGAAAGATGTAATTACAAAAAAAAAAAACGTCGCGTCTCGGAGGCTCATGAATAAAAGATGGCGTCTTCACGCTCGATGGAGGTACATAACATACTTCGAAGCACGCGCTGAATTATCGAAGAAAAGGCATCTCGATGAGCGAAGGAGCGAAGCCCTTTTCGAAAAGAGCGCGAAAAGATCGTTCTATCTATACCATAATAAGTAAAAATTTCAGTCCATAAACGTCATCCACGAATAATACAAGTTTTAACCCTTTCGTTATGGGTGCCGACTGTAATCGACATCTATGCGACGACCTGCGCCGACTTTCGTCGATAAACAATTAAATTACTAAGAATTATAGTTTGATGTATAATTATCCTAAATTGTATTTTATTTATAATAATAGCAAAATCTATAAATACGTGAATAACTGAATATTCATAAAATATACTCATTTTCATATTTCGCGTATAAGACGACGAAACAGTTTTTACGTAGCTCTTAAAAAAGTGTGCACAAAATAGAGTCCCAAGATGGCGTTGAAAGTCGTAAGTGCGAACACCGAAAGCAGTGAAGCGGACCGCCGTAACGAAAGGGTTGAAATTAAAAATTGTCAAATAAACGTCCATCGAGCTGCACTCTTTAAAACTTGCACGAAGAATTAGAAGATTGTTATTTTACCTATTTTTACAGGAAATTTATACGGGTAGTTTATCCCCACTCCTCCGACTTTTAGTTCACGCGATTGAAAAAGCCGAATTATTAATGGGATGACCCAATATTTCGAGATATCACAGAATGGTTCTTCCACTTCGAGCCGATGGCTCTTCCGCGTCTCTTCCGCTCGATCTCGTCGCCCAGAGCGGGAAAGTAAACGTATTATATCGTAGCAAGCGACGGAAAGTCACTCCGTTTCGCCATCACGTCGTGACCTTCCCCTCGGTTCCCCAACCTTCCTTTGACTTCCTAGCGTCCTAAAGTACCGCGTAAATCACTCTCTCGTCATAAAATCGCACTTGTCTCGGATCGTTAAGTCTCCGGATTTTTCACTCGAGTGCTCTCTCTTCCGCTCTTTCTCTTTCCCTCGTTATGTCTCTCTCCCTTTCTCTTTACCCCCTCTCGCGATCGATCGATGAGATCCAACAGAGAGCAATTTGCGGAATGAGCGAAAAAGAAGAGGAAGCTGTTAAGATTGAAAAGAATGAAGAGAGCATGGAAACTTTGAACGAAGGAATTTTTAAAATTGTCGTTCGTCTATTCTTCTTCTTCTTCTTCTTATTATTATTATTGTTGTTATTATTGTTCTTACCATTATTATTTTCCAAAACATTCTCGACCGTGGATTAATGCGTGTATCGAAGAGGAAAAGAACGAAGGACGATCGGCACTCGTGGCGGTATTATGCAAATTCTTAGACGTAAAGAGACACGAGTAGAGATACATTCGTCCCTCGATTTATGCGGCGCTTTTTATACGCGAAATTGATTTACGCGATCTTATTTTACGTGGTCATGACGTATATAGCATTAAGTACGAAGAAACAGAGTCATTGACTGCGGAAAATCTTTGTCAAACTCTTAAATTGCCAACAAATTGGAAGATGCCGTTATAGACATTGATCCAAACATTCGACGCGCCTTAAAATTTCGTTAGAATTTAACGAAATGTTGCAGCGAATATCACCAAATTTATGAAATCTTAGTAACAGAAAATATTGAGAAAAACTCATTTGCATATAAAATTTAAAAAAAATTTGTTGTTAAGCTGTAGAAACAAATATCTACACATGTATTTCTACAACTTTTACAAGTTTACAAACGCGATTTCGATCTATTTACGCGATATTTATTCCTGAAAGCGATCGGTCTCGATTCCAACGACTCCAACTTCACGTATTCAACGAAACGTAACGAGACGAAACTGCGAAAGGATTGCAAGCACGAGGAGAAGGAGCAAGGATAAGGGAAAGAAGGAGGACGAGGAAGAGGCGACGCACGCGTGAATCGTAACGCGTGGGAGGAAGAGGGTAAACGAGAGAGAAAGAGAGAGGGAAAGACGAAGTCCAAGCTCGTTCGCACGAATGCGTGCTAGTAGAGACGTTGAAACAACGGAGGCGCGCCTGTGTGCACTTTCACCGTCGCGTACGTCGGAACAGCAAAGTAGCCTATATGCAGGGCGTTAAACTCGCAACTACCGCGCGTTCGATAGCGACGCGACCGCGCTGCCACCGGCCTGAGAGGATCGATGCGTCGCAATGGCGAATTCTTCGCGAGTCAAAGGGTTTTTCCTTTCTTTTGTAAGAGTACTCGCGTGTAAGAGTAAGAGTGCTGTTTGTAATAGCGTGCGTCTGTAAGGATGTGCCTCTATAAAAGCGTACGCAAGAGTGTACGTTCTTAATAACATTGGATAAGTTTCAACTGCACCTTTTTATAGAACAAAATGTATTAGATCGTTCGAAAAGTAATTTCGTTTTTCTGTTTTTTTCTTTAATGTTGTTTTTATGAAAAACTGTTGGGAAAAAACGAAATTACGAGTACACTCCTGAAAAATGGCTCATCTTTTTCCAATTTATTTTCGTTATTAAAAAGCACTCGTGTAAAGAGAAAACGACATCGGGAGATTGAATTTGAATGGTCAATAATTATTGTTAATATTATATATTATAATAAATAATATCCCTTCTGTTTAAAATTCTGTTCTAATATCCCTCCAGATTCTTAGAACTATGCATACACTCGATCGCATTCGTTCGATTCCAAAAATCTCTTCGAGTATTTCCCCCTATGTCTTCCCTCGACTCGTATCCCACCACACTCTTGTTACTTCAGGTTCTAACAGAGTACATATCGAGAAAAGTAAAGTTTTATCTCTGAAAAAAAGAAGACACTAAATTAACATTTGTTATAAAAAGATACGTGTCTATGATTTCCGTTTATATTGTGCAACGAAATTAAAACAATTGTTTTTTGTATTTTACAAAAACTTCAAGGACTCGGTAAACCTAAGAACTCGATACTTTTTCGACTACCCAATTGGTGGTGGTGCCATAAAGAGTACAGACGCGACACATTTTTAATATCGTCGTTTTCTATCTTCTTTTAATATCTCCTGGTCAAGAGTTCAGAGGTTCCGAACCGAGGACGAAAGAACTCGTTTCGTCGTACAAATTGCTCCATCGTCTCGCGGATTCCACGATTATCGAACGACAGGAAGAGCAATGAGATTTACGCGCAGCTTTCTCGACATCTTCGGAGACGTCTTCATCGCGTCCTCGTCTCGAAAAGAGTCACGTTTAATCCGTGAATCTAAGCGGGTAATTATCATGGAAATTTTGTCCGGTACGATCGATCGAGCGATCGATCGCGCACACGGCATCGTTACCAACACGTCTTTCGTTATTGCATCGTAAAGGAAGAGAAGCATCCTCCGGCGTATCAAATTTCTTAATCAAAATCTGATAATCTCATCTACGTACCTGGAGATGCGCGCAATGAACGCACCAGTGTCCATCTGCGCGCGTGTAACTTCGTGCTAGCACGTACCTGTATGTACAGGGTGTCAAAAAAGTTTGGTCTTGACTATCCTAAACGTATTCTACATCTTCGGATCGGTGAAAAACTGTAAATAACTTATTCACGGTTCCTTTAATATTTTTTATCCGTTGAAGACGTATACGATCAATGTACAAATTAGGTTAAAATAGCTCAAAAAGTTACTTAGAATAAATAAAAAATGGATATTTTTAATTTACTCACAGTTATTATTTTTTTAAATCTTAAGATTAGTATCTGGTCTCCGGGTACTATTTTCAGCAGTAGTTTGTGCTGACATGCGATTATGGCACCGTTCGTATTGATGGATTCCTCCGAAAGCGCGCCGCAGTGAAAAGGTTAAAATTCGAGTTCGAGGACTATTGTACGGCAACTTTTCTTCACCGATTCAAACCAATGTAGAATACACCTGTGACAGCAGGGACTAAACATTTTATTACACCCCGTGTATAGGTGTTCATACGTATTTGTGTGTATATTGGTGTTCACGCGAGTCAATATGTATTTGGGTGTTCGCACGTACATTATGCGATGAGTGTCCGCGCATAGTTGCACACGCATCCTCGGTCGTTCACGTTCTTCGCGGTCCATCGGGAAGATTCTCATCCCGTGGAATATTTCCGGTGGCTCCTCGCTCGCAGATTATCATCTTCGAATTATTACGGAATAACTGCTTCTAAAATTCCATCGAGAGTTCGATCGAGGTTAACCTCCAACCTCTACGCATCTGACGGATGATCCAACAGCGTTCGAGTACGTATCGATGTCGATCGAACCGTAAGACTTTAGTACTGTTTGGGAAAAACGATTGTCCCTCGATCTTTTTATCCTTCGATTAAGGAAGGAATTAAGGAGCTCGAAATGAATGTTAACCCTTTGGGAATAGCTGCTAAACTCTATGACGTGCAAAGTTGAGCGTTTCGTGAGTCGAAACGGAGTCATTTGAAATTGTCAGTGCACATTTTTGTCTAGACGCTATTATCGTCCGTATTTTTAAAATTTGTTTTAGTCGTTTTTGCCATATACATATGCGAATTCATCAAAAACAACAGCCTGCAAAAAGTTGAAAGGAAAAAATAGCAAATAAAGAGATAATCCTGCTGCTGCCAGGCCACTTATTGAACAAATATCATTTGAACAAATTGAAAATCTAGTAGAATGTTCTTCGACCTGCTACTTTTTTAATAGAACAATGGGAGAGGAATTAACAAGTTAAGATCGTGCAAGAGAGAGGAATGGCTACTCGAAATAAAGGATAGCAATAGAAAAGATAGCCGCGGCCGTGTCTTCGCAGCAAAATACATTTGCGGAATAACGATTGCGTTTCGAAGCGAGTAACGGAACGAAATTTTCTTCTTCTGCTCTAAGAATCCATCAAGATTTCCCTAGAACACGTACCGTTTGCGTTTTATCAAGGACAGGTAGAATCGACTCGTTCAGTTTATCACAGCATCTAATCCTAACATCTGTTTTGATAATAGAATTAAGAAAAAATTTTAATCAATCCGGTAATTAACACTATAAGGAATACACGCGTTAAAACGAGCGATTTTCAACTTTCGTTTACAATTTTCAGGGTCCGTTTGAGGAACTCGACGACGTAATTAAAATCACGATGGAAAAACGTACTATGTAGGGCCTCGTCTGCGAACGTGTTAAACGATTTGATCGATTCGGTTGTCCAGTCTGAAAGATAAAAACGTCCTTTCTTAGAAGGAATTAAGATTAAACGTCGTTAATGGAGATGACGCGATCGAGACGACAATTTTCGAAGGCGAAAGTTCCTCGACGTTCGTCGTCTCGATTCGCCTCGTTTCAACGCGAGGAAATAAAAGATGGAGGCTGGCTTCGGTGCGTACCTGCGTGCGTCGGTGAAGGGAGGACTAATCGGTCGAGAGAAAAGAGAGAAAAAAATACTTTCGCCTTCCGTGAGATTGGATCGATCTCGAGGCTGGACTCGAAGTTGGAGCGCGGCTCTAGATCGATATCGGCACGGAGCCGTCGATTCCGATCCACTTGGCGAACGCCGGATGGATTTGAGATTCGCGCGACGCCGAGACGATGGTAATAAATCGCTTATCGAGACTTCGCTTGGAGATCGAGTCGCGTCCACCTTTTACGATGACAATCTCGGTGGAATCTTTTCCGCTTTTATCATCGACTTTTTAGTTACTTCGTAGTGACCTTGTAATAACTGTAAAATGACTTCAAAGTGACCTCCTAGCGACTTTCTAATGGCATCCCAGTGAATTCGAAGTGTGCATATGGACCGACCAAAATACTTTTCCTTTTCAAAATGTCGACGTAAAATAACTCGAGTGCACCTTATCGCATAGAGGCGACACTTTGGAATTTTTCTGAATTCATCGATCATAATCTAGTTGGAATATTTTTGTGACTCGTTCTTCTTCGCTTATCGTCGACTTCGTAGTGACTTCAAAGCGACTTCCTAGTAATTTTATAGCTACCTTGTAGTAACTTCGAAGCGATTTCCTTTCCAAAATGTCGACGCAAGATAACTTAAGTGCACCTTATCGCATAGAGGCGTCACTTTGGAAGGGTCGTTCGAAACGCTGGGTTAATCCAATTTTTCCGAATTCATTGATCATAATCTAGTTGAAATATTTTTGTGACTCATTGTTTTTCGTTTGTCGTCGATTTCAAAGTATATGTAGTATACTTCTATAGTACTTCGTATACTATATATATATCCGGAAAATTCGTGCCGATTTTGAAGAGATTGAAACGCAGTTCATTTAAATTTGGTATACGTTTATTAAATTATATAGGTGCCATTTTGTTGCACAACCTTTCTGCATCTTTCGTGCAACTTGAAAATTCCGTCCTTCCAGAACGTCTCAGGTTTTTCTGCGAAGAAGTCTATCGAAAATCGGCGCGTACTCTCCGGACAACCCAATACTATAGTAACTTGAAAGCTAGTAACTTTATAGTAACTTTGAAGCGTTTTCGGAGTGAATTCGAAGTACGCGCGTAGGCCGCACCTTCTCCTTCCGAAAAGGTCGACGCACGATAACTCAAGTGCACCTTATCGCATCGAGGCGACACTTTGGAAGGGCCGTTCGAGGCGCTCGGTTAATCCAATTTTCCTGAATTCAGTCAAGATAGGAAGGCGGTAAACGCCGAGGAGATATCGTTGCGTCTCGCCGCTTTACGACGAAGGATGCAGCGCGAGTTAACGTAATCTCCGGCTGCCTCTGCCTTTGATCTCGCGCCTCTTTCCCTCTCGCGATACGAGCACGAGGCTATAAACGTTACGCACTCGACCGCGTAAATACAGTCGTACCAACGATTCTCCCGATGGGCTCTCGCGATTTGATGGCCGCACGATGCGCGCCTCTTCTTCGTCCTTCTCCCGCGTACGAGTCGTCATTTATCACGAAAAAGAGGAAAGAAAGAACGAAGAAGAACAAATAGGGGACGTGTCGTTCCTTTCGCCGTTGGATTATTTTTCTCTCCGCCGAAGGAATTTTCCTCCTCGATTCGATTTATTTAAGCGCTTTGGTAGATGTTATTTTTAAAATGATGCGATTTCACTTGCATACACGACTCAGAAGCTTCGTCGATTGCAACGTTGAGTCGAGGCACCGAGCGAGTTTTCTCGTCGTTCTCCCGCGTAGGAGTCTCGATGTATCACGAACAAGAGGACAGAAAGAGGAAAAACAAATTCGGGACGCGTTGTTCCTTTCGACGCTGATTGTTTTTCTTTCTTCGAAAGGAGAAGGAAATCCCTTTATCGTTGTCATTTTCCTGCTCTATTTTTAACGCGATGATCGACGTTGTTTTTTGGAGAACTCGATTTTGCTCGCACCCTCGACTTACGAATTTCGATTCTAACCTCTCATCGATGCGCGGCACGCGCTTCGAACGACGACCGACCGACGAAATTCGCCAAGACTTTCTCGTTTTCGACCGTGTCCCCTCGAAACAATGATTTCGACTCGGGACAAATAACGCCGCCGAGTGAAAAGAAAAGGGAAGACGAAAAAGAGAAGGAAGAAGAAAGAAACGTAGTAAGAGCGAACGCAACAGTGAAATCCGAAGAGATTTTTTTCTTTGCTCGTATCGCCGCCGCCCGGCCACCCAATGCGCGTCCTACAAAAGAGACGAGCCGAGAAGCGGCGCGATCTTTAAATCGCGCACGTAATGCGGCTGATACGTAAAAGTTGCTCTCGTTGCAACACGAAACGCCTCAACGCACGCGAGTCTTACGATTCCTTCGTACGCGGCGCTTAGTTTATTAGGGTACTTTGCTGCCCTCGCCTCGCAAGAGATCGATTTTCGCTCGAATTTTATGAATCGAAACGCGCTCGACGTCTCGTACCTCCAACACGTCGAATTTTGTCCTTTCTCCGAAGTCCCTCATGGAAGAAACCTTAATCTCCTCTTATTTCACGTCGGCTATCCGTGGCCTCATAAAATGTCTTACGAAATTGTCTGGAACGATTTAAATAAGACGAATGTCGTCGGCCAAAGAATTTTATATGTCGTAAGTAATTAATCGGTTGTGTAAGAAAAAGTGCATTTAATGCAAATCAAATAGCTCCATGCGGAAAGTTGAAAACGATGAAAAAAAAAGTTTTATACCACTTATAACTTTTTCCCGTGCACTGAACAGTACTAATAACCATGCCAGCCTTATCTGCAGCGTATTATAGTAAAAAAAATACAAAGGGCGTAAATTTACGCCTTTCGTATATATCGATAGACTCGTGAATGCGTATGGATGCGCCTTCAGCAGTCAAAGGGTTAAGAAAATAAAAGGGTACCGATCTATGAGTGTGTATGTGTGAGTGCGTTCACTTTTGTTCGCTGTTTCGTTCTTCTCGGCTATACGGTGGAGTATAACAAAACAAAAAGAATTACCTCCTACGATTAGAAAACGCGTTTCATGGAGGAAGCTTCATAACAGATTCATCGCATATCCTCGAGATAAAAATGAATTCGCACGGTCGTTCGTGGGCTTGGAACATCCTCGATGCGGCGGAACGCCGGACGTTAGGCGCCTCTACCGAGAGGACTCCTATTTTCCGCGAGATTCTTATAATTAGCAAGGGCGGGCGTCTTGCGCAAGCATCGAGGCGGAATTACTCGCGGCTCGCGTGATTTAGATACGTTAGGAATAACGAAGTAGAGGCGCTAGCCTGGCGTGGACCCGACGATAAGCGGCACGACGCCAAGACGCCGATGGCCATCTTCCTTTCCTTCGATCTACGCCTTATCGTCGATTCGTTCATTTGCGTTGCCAACGAGTCAAGGATTCACCTACCAGTCGGACGAATCGAAAAAGAAAGCACGAGGTGATCGACCGCGTCTGCGCTCCAATCGTTAAAAACCCGTCCGTTGTTAATGCAGCCTGTCAAAATCGTCATTCGAACTAATCGTCGACTTACCTACGTTTCGTTTACCATAACTTCTTAAATGTCGGGCCAAATTCACCCGTTTCGTTCAAGGCGCCTCAAACGTATTTTCATTATGTTGATTCCGGTCTCTGGTGAACACCGACATAGACAAAATTCTCTGCGGTTAACGCGTTAATATCAAATCTACCAAAAGTATGAAAACGACTCGTTTGTTGTTTCTTACGAGCTTTGCTGGTTTATAAGATATCAGGCCCATTTTGTTTGGGTGTAGTCGCACATGACGTTCCGATACGTCGAATGTAGCCAATGGGTTAACCAAGGTGTTCTTCTTTTCTTCCATTGCCACACCTAAAAATCCTACATTAATTTTTGTCAAAAAAAATTGAGCGAGCCTCTGCATCAACCTAATGTATTTTATAAAATTCTGTACGACGTTTCTTAAGATACATTGTCCTGCTTAAAAACGAGTCGTTCTAATCCTATTGGTAGGAGAAGATATGCGTCTAACGTTGTCTAACGACCTCGACGTTGCTATCGCTGGATTCTCGTAGTCCTAGAGAAGGGGAGGGTCCAACGAACGAATCGAGTTGAAAATCGAGGGAAAAACGAGTCGACACTCCTTCGCAATCGAAATACGAGTAACTCGATGTGTCCGGCGTGCGTTACGACCGCACGTTGATCATCGATGGCCTACGTCACATCTCGAGTTCGCGGTAAGAGCGAACGGAGCTCGTTGGCGGCTCGCTAGCACCGTGCAGAGAAGAGATTCGCCAGATTGGCATCATCGCTCGGTTCCGTAGCGGTACATACGCAGCTCCGTTACCGCGATTTCTTTCGAATCGCGCGGCGATAGGATCGACGTCGTCCTTTATTTCCAACGACGAAAAAAGTGCGGAATCGACGCAATGTCGACGATAGGAAGACGGATGAGCTTCCTTCTACCTGCTTCTCTTTTCCCTCTTTTCTAGAAGAACTCGACGGTTCGTCCTTCCAATTTGGAGCTTCGTCTTTCGTTCTTTGAAATTTTTGAAAAGGGGAATTCGATAAAGGAATCCTTGACGAGGAATTTCGGTTTTCTCTCTCGAGATATTGACGATATTGAAAAGACGTTCTTTTTTGGGGATCATCGACGCAAGAAAGTAAAAAAAAGCAAAATGAAGGAGAGAGAGAGAGAGAGAGAGAGAAGGAAGAAGATGAAACGAGAGATAATTCTTCGTGATCCACGACGCGAAGCCGAAGTGATAAACGCCGCGGACCGATGAAAAATGAACTTTAATACGACGTTGTCATGACGCCGGGCCAATTAATCGCCTTCTCGCGTGTACGTATCGCGCTTATACTACTCTGCACGGATTCACGAAGAAGAAAGAGAGAAAGAGAGAGAGAGAGAGAGAGAGAGAGAGAGAGAGAGAGAGAGAGAGAGAGGGAGGGACAG
>JAITYT010001658.1:1208976-1230307 GCA_025433975.1 Liostenogaster flavolineata
GTATACGTGCCTCTCCATGACGCGATAAGGCGAATTCCAAGGCTCATTGTCGTGCCATTTATTAATACCTATCCGTCGTTGACCTCTCCATTAACCCATTTACGCAAGAGTAAGCGCGCGAGCTTAGAAACCGAGCGTGACTACCTCGATCGTTGCTGGAACTATAATACTTTGTCGCGATGGAAAAAGTCCTCCGTTTTCTCCTCTGTTTTATTAGAATTATTTTATTAGTCTTTAGAATACCACTTGTTATTTTATTATATTATTAAAAAATTCTTCCGATCTTTCCTTCCTTCTTTCTCTTCATCCTTCTCTATTGTTAGAATTAATTTATTAGTTTTTAAATTATTATATTATTATTCTATTATATTATTGGAAAAATTTTTCTGAAATTTCCTTCCTTCCCTCTCTTCATCCACGACCGTAACCGTCTCGATCGTACGTTTGCCTCTCGCTAGAACGACGTTGTCGCGATGAAAAGAGGTCTCTGTTCCCTCCCCTATTTTATTAGAAATATTTTATTAGTTTTATTAGAAGAATTTTTCTGACCTTTCCTTCTCTTCATCCTTCTCTCGTCCCGTTCGATAGATCGATCGATCGATCGACGAGAAGGACGAGGATCGCTTCCTCCTTCGAGGCGGCTGCGCGTTAACGGTCCGAGTCGCGCTTTCACGGGCAAAGAAATGAACGATCTCGTCCTTAACTCTCGCATACCTTGTTAAACGACGAGGCGAGTCGCGCGAGGGCCGCTCGATCGCCGCTCATACGGCGCCTGCCGCTATACCTGCATCTCCGTACACGTATTTACGTACGTACGTATGAGCACCACGGTGAAACGCCGTAAATCAAGCGTTCCGCCTTCCGTGCCGTACGTTAAGGAATCCCCGTCCGTCTTTTCGCTCCACCTCCCTCCACCATGCCGCTCGTACTTCCTCCTGTACCGCGGAACCTCTTGCATTCGCCTTTACGATTCACAACCGACGCACCCTCGTATTTATCTTACCGACCGAACCGCGTCTTATTCGTCGCCATTTTTTCTTTCGACAGTCAAATCGAATTTGCGATTTTTTCGGGCGAAAGTTAAGAATACGGAGAAAGGAAGAAAGCACTGCGAGGAATCTGACGATTTTACCTTGCCGATGATCGTATCGAAAGATGCTCGTTCACGGCGACATGGTTCTTTAGGAATTTTTTCTCGATCACTCGTGATTTGTATGTTTTTTCCGTAACAACGTCGAAACGGGGAGAGGGGAGTCGTAACTTTTTTTAGTTTTCTCGTAGACGCGTTCCTTCGTGCGGATGGATGCCCAGTTTTGTACACTCCGACGATTCTGAGCGCGATTTGAAGTTCTAAAACGCTTCGTGGTAAAAATGGAATGATTTGTCCACGATCGGTCTCGTCCTGGTCAGACGAAACCTGCTCGAATGGTCTAAACGTAGTCGAGGGTGATTTTGCGACAGCAGAGTGAGAGCCTCGAGTTCCGCAATTTCGCGCTTAACCCCTTCGATACGTCCACGTTATGTTTTCGCTGTATGGACACTCGTATCGCTAACGAGGCTTTACGTTACAGATAAATTGTCTGTAAGTAACGAGTTATTACGAATAAAATATTTTAAAATGTCGAGTATGAAATTACGACTACGATAGGTCCTAGTGTGTGCTAGGCGTTTGTCGACTACCGTGATTGGTAGATCCTAGTAAGCGTCTGACGTTGAATGACTATAGTCACCGTTAGGTCCTAGTGAGCACTTAACGTCGGGTGTTGGGGTATCGAAAGGATTAATTAATTAATAATCGTTTTATCATAAACGCGTTGCTTCGTATGGATGAAAGGACAATTCCTATCTCTTTCACGATCCTGATCGCGATTTAAAATCGTGGAAGACTTGGAGATACATTTTGTTCGCGAGGAAGAGTATCGATCGCGAAGCAACGAAATCGCCTAAGTTTTGTCACGATCGACCTCCTCCTGGCGAATCGAAACTTTCTAGAACGATCTAGGACTCGAGGGTGATTTCGCGACAGCAGGGCGAGAGCCTCGAGCACTCCTCTCGTCCTCCTCTTTTTACGTTAAACGTAATAACACGCGGTGCGCGTCACGACGCGTGCTGCCGCTGCCCATCGTAAATCTTTTTCCTTGACTTTAGCGACGGGATTTCACTCCTCCCTTTTCCGCGCGGCTCCATTCCGCAAACCTGTTTCCTCGTGACTTTAGCAGCGTCCACTCGGACTTTACTCGTCCCTTTTTCGATCGTCGCTCGCTCGCACGATTAAGAAGCTACTGTACGATCGGATCGATTCCGCGCGATCGTACCCTACTTGCGAGAAATTTATTTTCTAACGGTGAGCCATGGCCCGACGTAGCCGCGCCGCCGCACCGCTTTCCTTTCGTTTCTTTTCTTCGCCAGAGACAACGAAACGCGCGTTACGAGCCTCGGAATACGTCGAGGCGGTCTCGCTTACGCGTCGTTCGCGTCGAGAAGATTTGTAGTCGCGTAATGGGCGAACATCTCGAACGAGATTATTAGAAAGTCTTGTCTCGGTTGGAACTCACGAGATCGTGCTTTGCTTTTCGTACTTTACGAGTTTGCGAAGCGTTACGCAGTCGCAAGAAAGAGTCGAGCTCGCGAACAATTACAAAGACAATGACAAAGTAATATTCGAACTGATACTAAAAATCGGAAGTTTTAAGAAAACCAACTGATATCCAAACTCGTACTAATAATTTGGAAGTTCCAACGCGACCAACTAATATCCAAATTTGTTCTAAAAATCGGAAATTTGAAAACGATGAAAAATCAGCCTCGTACAGGTTGCGAACGATTCCACCGTATTGATGTTTGAACTTCCTCGACATCAAAATTTATTTGTTTATCTTTAGATTTATTTTATTTATTAAAACGAGCACACACAAACTTCACAAAGAATGTCAAATGAGGAAGAATCGCGTAACTTCTTTACTCGAATTTTCTTTGGTTTTCATAAATGTTTTACGAGTAAAAGTCGATATCAGTTATCCCCATTATTGACCTCGTTTAAGCTGGAACTTGTCCTCCCCGTTAAGCAGGGTTTTACTGTACATGAAGTGTCGGTTTGTTTAGTGTTAACACATCAAACGCGGTGCTGATTTTGATCCTCCTTCCGTTCAGGCAGCACGAAGCGGTGTGTATAAGCTACGTCAAGAACTGTCAGTCCTTAACCCTTTTAGTACCAGACGCAAAACTAGTACCTATGCGAGAAATACGAGACGCACAAAAAATGCAGTTTTCATTTAAATGACTGTGACTACTTGTGTTGTTGGCAACGATAAATATTTCTTATGCCATTTTAAAGTAGAAACATTAACCATTATAATTCAGTCATCAAGTGTCATTTTTTGTTTACATAAGTGCTTTTTGATAACGAAAATAAGACGAAACAAGATGAGTTTTCATAAGAGTATTTCAAAACTCCTTTGTGTTATATAAAAATACGGTTGAAACTTATCAATTGTCATTGAAACGAATAAAATTAAAAGTGGTTAATGTACTCTATCGGAAGTAATATACAGAAATTGTTAATCGTGCTTCCGAAGCAAAAACGGCTATCTACGCGTTTCACGCATCGACTTTATGCAAAGCATCGATGCTTCTTTCATTCGGAAGTGGTTTGAGAAAAAGGAGCGATTTACGAGCGTACAAACGGATATCGAATTCGTTTCGTCATCGTTCGAAGCGATTGGCATCTTAAGATCACGCAAGGACGAGCCGTCTTCGACGTTGTCCAAGTTTAAAATCGTCTTTGCGCCACGATCCACGTTGCCTTCTCTACGTCGCGAAGTAACGCGTTGCTAAGTGTTCCGCTGGCGTGTCGGATCACGACGCGTGTATTCGCGATCGTTGAGAGCCGATAAACGCGATAAACGCGATCGATAATTATGGGCCCCGTAGCGAATTCCCGTTTCTAGGCGTCAAACGGCTAATTAATGGCTCGATGACTGGACGATATGGCGCTCTCGTCCTCGTCCGCGCCCCTTCCTGACCGTGAACGAAGGTCGAAAGGACGTCGAAGGCACCGCGTGATCCCGGAAAAGCGTCGATATCGCCTAGACGATCCCAGCACCCATCCTCTCCTCCTGTAACATTTTTCGTAGTAGGTATCGTTGTGATCAATGACGCGGTCACACGTCCTTTACGCGGTTTAAACAATACCTCCAATAATTTTTTTTGTACGCGATCAATTGATCAGTATGAAAGAAATGTCGATACGCGCAAATATAATACTGCGTTACTTTTCGATTCTCTTTATACCAGGTTGGCGATAAAGTACAAATAAAACTCAATTTTTGATGCAAAAAATTAAATTTAATCAAATACATTTTTTCTGTCTTCTTCGATGACCTCTTACCATCTTTCTGGCAACTTCACGATTCATAATCGTAACACTGACATAAGTCGTTTAAAAAAATTATAACGCCATCTATTTGCGAAAACGAAATTACTTTATCACCAAGCCGCTATCTCGAAGAAACTTGTTTTTGATGAGCGAAGACCGTTTTCCTCCTTTCTCGAAGTCTACGTGGTGATTTAAACGCGTGGTCGATGCGAGCCTTCCTCGCGGAACGTCGCATAGCTTTGGGGTATTTTCGAATATGAAACTGATCGAAGTGAAAAGCGTCACGAGACGAACAACGCGTCAAGGCTCGGCGAATCGACAGGCAGTGGCATTCGACCCGATATCGAATCTCGTCGTAATCATCGATGATGGTTTTGGGACAGGAGTTCGTTCGACAACGCACGTACGTACGTACATGGATAGCTGACGCGTTGCTGCTGGTCTCCGCTCGCTTTGCCGAGATAATTAACGAGCGTCGATTTGTGCTCTCGTTCGCCCTTTCATCCTCAAGGACAGCGAAGGTGGCGGTAGGGCGCGAACCTGCGCAGCGGTCGTCTCTTATTACTTTGGAACGGTATCATTAGAGTGGGAACTCGTCAAAACTTCAATTATTCTCCATGGCTATATACGGCGTGACGAGATGCTTGATTAATCGTCCTAAGGTACACGAGTTCCATGCCGTAATTATTAAACAGACACGTAATTAACGCGAATCGGACCGATATCCGTGGCATTATTTTCTCCGGTTCTCATCTTATCGAGTTGGTAGACTGGTCGGTCGGTTGCTCGGTTGGCTGGTAGGTTGCCAGGTTGGCAGGTAGGTAGGTAGGCAGGTAGGTAAGCGGGCAAGGTAGTTACGTAGATACTCGGCGCACCGTAAGCTCGTAACCTACGTACGTTACGTACCACCGGGAATAATTACGACTTTGCTCGGTAACCAGCTCGTGATCCATGATTCTTACGACTCTCGTGACGATTACCGCGCGAACGGATCATCGTCATAGATTTTTCTGTCGCTCGTTCCTTTTGTTCCATTGTATAGACCTTTTTTCGAAATTTATTTCCTGCGCTCTCTCGTATCGATGATTTCGTATCGATTGCGGAGCAAATCGCAAAAATCGTTTAGAGAGGCGGTCCGCTTTTGGTAGGTCGACTTCGCTTCCTACTGGTCCTAACGTGACGAAAGAGTCGAGCGTCGCGGCTCGAAGCGTAGTTGGAAAGTTCCCTTGGCAGTCTCCCTTTTAGGGGGTACGCGCTCGCCTCGCGAAAGGCTTAAATTTCAAGCTCGCGACAGGTGCAAAGACCGAATAAATTTTGCCTATCGCAAAATCGCGTCGCACTTTGGAGCGGCCGTATCTTCCCTCGGCTTTTATCCTTCCTCTTCCTTTTGTTCGCCTATCGCTCGTGTCTTCCTTTTTTTGCCGTTTCTTCCATTCCTTTTTCAGGAGCCGTCAACATTCTCGGGCATTCTGAATAGAAAACCAGAAATCGAATCAATGAAGAGAAACCAGTCGAATTACTTCGACTAGACACCCAAGATGCGATTGTCCAGGTTCCGATTTTACAGCTGGCCTTTGATTGAAATTTCTATTTTTACCGCGTCGAGGCGAACGAGATTATTTCGAGTCTTTTGTCGTTTTAGAATTTAGGACTCTCGCATTTTTTAAAGTCGTTATTTGAATTCTGCCAAGTCGAAAGGTAACTTCGACGATCATCAAATTCGAGGATAAGTTACAACAGTCTCAAAATAAATTTCGACATCTTCTTTGTAAAGAAGAACTGTCTCTTCTTCGACTTTTTCTTTTCAACTTCTTTTTTTTAGATATTTTCTTTTTTATTATTTATTATATATAACATTTAGAAAATTTAGACTTCTTCCTTGTAGAAAAAATTGTCTTCTTCGATTTGCTTTGCGCGTGTCGCGTTTGCGCAGGAAAATTGACTCATCGATTCACGCGTCTTAGCCAAATCTCACGATGCCGTAAAAATAAACAACGGAAGCAGTCGTTAGGTTCGATCGATGCGTCTTCTTGCTTCCGTATGGTCGTACATTCGTAAACGATCTTGCGAGTTTCGAGAGAGCTTTCGTAGATCCTAGGCACCGCGTCCGTCTTGACAAAACGAGAGACCGAAGACGATAAGGCGCGAGGTATGACATAGGCAAGGAGACCGAGATTTTTCGGTGAAATAAATTCCGCTTATCGCAAAATCGCGTCGCTCGCGAAAACGCGAACCTCTTCTCATACCGCTCGGCACGTACAATTTACACCTGCCTCAAAGCGTATATTAACGCGCGCTCGCCGCGAGTCTCTCGAGGTGTCCTTCGGCTACTTCGAAGCGAAAAACGAGGATTCCACCACCTCGAGCTGACCGAAACCTTTTTAAATTCCATAAATTTTAATTAGAGAAAACGGAAAACAACGTTGTCGTCGCGCGCATCAACGTTTCTTTAATACTGATCAGTCGATTGCCTGATTCAAAGTTGAGCAAGATATTTCCGCAAGTGACCATTGATAATGAGAGTAATTACATCGTTGACTCGAAATAAAAATATATTATAAAATCACATTTTTTTTCTGGCGAAAAATATTTATTTATTAAAGAAATCTTAAATACTACTCGACAAAATAATTTCTATCGTTTTCTAACACTTTTTTCCAGCGTAAAAGCAGTTATTCGATTCTCTCTTTAAAAAAGTCCTTCGATTTTTCTTTGAAACATTTTTCAATTCGAAGAAATTTTAATCACTTTCCGATAGACCTACGTCTATGTCTATGTTTTAATTTGACAAAAAAATACGGACTTACTTTTCGATCCCTAAATAATAAATAAGAACGAATCCCAAACTAACCCAGAAGAAGGCGAATTCTGCTGGTCGTCCGTTTTCAAGATTAAAAATCAATCGATCGCGTAACGAGATGCTTCGTGATTCCCTCGGGCCAACGATCGATCGATCGATCGATCGATGTAAGACGGAGGAAAACAAAGCGAAAAAAGAAGGAGAAGCCTGCTGATTTTCCATTGACCAAGGCAAATGGCAGAAGAACGTGCGTCGATACGCTCGAGGCGATTCCCCGCGCTTCCGGTCTAACCAGTCCGACTTTATTATCACGTACGAGACGCCGCGAAGATTCATCCTCGTTCGCGTCGTACGACGCAACACCGCGACGCGTCTTTTGAAACGAATCTCTTTCCTTTCGTTCGTAGTTAAGCCGTGCGTCGTGCGAATTCTCGTTATTGTTTCTCCGCTTTTGTTACGCTCGGAGGAGGAGAACGCGTCGTCGTCGCGAGAGGAAACGTGAGATTCGTTTACGCGCGAGAATCCACGCCGGAAGAATGAAAAAAGTGCCTGGTAACGCACGAAGGGCATCGTTTTGCGCTGTCGCGCTTTGCAAGCCGCTCGATCGAACTTCGCTTCTCGCCTTTGCGTTTTTAACCTTCTCGGACGAAATAACGAGTCGTGATAACTTTGCTCGCACATTGCAATGAAATCACAAAGCCAACTCGTAGATCCGGACTGTACGAACGGCGCCATCTTTATCATGAATGCTTGTAGCAGTTATAAAAAAATACTGCAGTTTAGTTACGAATGTGTAAGTAGATACTGTCTCATTGGGTTATTCGAAAATATCGTTTTTTTTTTAGATCGACGAGGCACCGAAGTCATTTTTTGTGATATTTTTAAGATCCGCCGAACGATTTGTCCATCGAACGATGTTTATCGGAAATGGAATTAAAAATTGCACATTTTTAGTGATAAAAGTCGACAATGAGTTTCGTTAGGTCCTAAGTTTCGTCATCAGAAGTTGGGGTTTGGTGTTAATATTAGATCCTAATTTTATGAAGGACTCACAAGGTGGATCCTTCATAGAAAGGTATGTACTGGTTCTACCGGAAAGTTTCGTCCATTTTATAATCTACTAACTATCTCTTCATGTATATATCGAGCACATATATCATAGAAGAACGTTTACAATAGTTCTGGAAATACCTTTCCAGAGAATATAGTTGTAAATATCATGGACTGTCGTAACGATTAAACGACCGCTCGAGGTAGGCAAGATAGGCTACGAGTTTTTTTTCAGAAAGTAAATAAAAAAAGTTACGGCTTGTGAAAAATGGGTTGTACGTACATTAAAATAGAATTCATGAAGTTATATAATTATATAATAACGTTGTGTACGTCAAGTTCAAACAAAAATTTAAAAACTTTCATTCGATCGCGCGTGGTACATTTAGTATTAAAGATCAAAAGCCGTTAGCTTCGCGTCTCCCAACGATCGAGCTCACATTGGCATCTGTCCCTCGATCCCGCAGGACTCTTTTGTCCGCTATCGTCGTCCGGCAACTACAAAGAACACGTCGCTCGTTTTGTATCGAAGCACGCGCGGAAAAATCGTCGCGCTGCGTGCATCGGCTCACGCGCGAGCCGGGGGCCCGAAGAGTGGGGGAAGAAGGCATAAGTCCCGATCGCCATGGTAACCGGCAGACTCGCGGGTCGCTCTGCCTCGTTGCCGGTTCGCACGAGTTCGTGAATGCTCGGTCGCCTTCGGCGGAGCTCGTGGGGAGTCGGTCGAACTCGGTGACTGCGAGGCCAATCGGTCGACCGCGGCCGCGCTCACCGAGCTCCGACCAGTTCGATTCCGCACGTAGGCAGCGATTGTTGTGTGCGCGTAGTGCTGTTTGGCGCGCGCGCGCGTTTGTTTATCGTCGTTTTCTCCTTGCTTTGGATACCGATCTTTTTTGTCCTTCCACGATATCGTCGCGCTGCTGCGGTATCGAGTGGCATCGTGTCGCGACTCGAGTGCGTGTGTGGGATTTTCCACCTTTTCCGGCGCGGTACGGTTGCTGCGTGGCGCATCAGACCGAGTCGAGGAAGAAGGCTAGAGGTGCGACGGCAAACGTCAGTGCTCGAAAAGGAGTGAAACCGATCGTCCGATCCTGACGCCTGACGACGATCTTTGCGAGGTAGCGAAGATCGTAAAAAAAGGGAATAAAAGACGTCCAGGTGGGCGAATCGAAATGAATGCGACCTTGCTCCGTGTCATTGGGAGGCAAGTGTTGTCGATCGCGACGATCAAGTTTACGTAGGCGGTAGGGTCGATCGTACGACGCGTATGTAAGAGGGATCTCGGGATGGACAGGATCTTAAAAGATTTCTAGTCTAAAACTCGAAGAAAGAAGGAAGGGAGGTATTTCTCGAGTATCATCGCGATGTTAAGGTGGTCCGCGTAGGTGTCGATCGTTCGACGAGAGGGAAGAAGAGTAGAGGTGGTCCAGCTCGCAAAGGGTACCCAAATCGCATCTAAGGGCCGAGGCACGATGACCATGTTCGGAACCCTCGTTCAGAGGCTCACCTCGCCAGTGACCTCACCGACGAGTCCTCGCAGGAGATTCAAATCCCCCTCGAGGTGGGAAGTGCAGAGCGACCCGGAGGACGACCCGGCCGCTCCGGCTAGGAAGTCCAGGGCCAAGCATCTGCTGGACAAGCGTAAGAGCAAGAGCAGGGCGCGGGGTCTGAACACCACCACCTCCGGCTCGTCGAGGGCCGATCAGCAGGGCAACGGTAGGCTCTGCAATGGTGCGTCAGGATGGCAGGACGTTGCCTTTCCTCCCATACGCGGCACCAAGAGCCTGGGCAGACTCGACGGCATGAAAGAGGTGAGTGACGGCTACCAGTTGCTTGGGAGCGTCGATCTAGAGTTCCTTGGTGTTCCGATAGGAAGAAAAACTCGTCTTAACTCTTATCCACTCACGATTCGATTCCCTTTCGGATCGATGAGTGCTCGTAGCCTAGTTTGAGACACGCCCGAACGACACCAGCACCTCGAGCTAGTCTACGATCGAAACTTGGACTTTGAAAGGAGTTCGATGGGCTCCGGACGATTTCTTTACCTCGTATCCGATATTTTAACGATCGTTCGGTGCTCTAGGGTGCTTGGTCTCGTGGAATATCTCCTTCGAGCACGTAGATTTAAGTACGCGCGTAAGTGAACGTGGACGCGAAACAATGCTGTCCTCCTGTCGCAAGAGACAACGCAGCCGCGTCGCCTACGATCGAAAGCAGTGGCATACCTATCCGTTCGGTTTCGTTGAACGTAAGACGAGACGATGTTGCGCGCCGTGTATCGATGTCGATCGATGGAAGCCGATGATCGAGAGCGTAACGAACGCGATACAACTCGACGCGTACCGAAAGTAACGAGTTTCGATAGGCTGCTGACAAGAGGGAAATTTGTTGTCGATGCGGGTTGCCACGGTTCGGTTCTTCTGTCGTGCGAATTATGCTTACGATTGTTAAAAATTGTTTCGTTCTCGAGGAAAAAATGTTTAACCTGTCGTTCGTCTAATCGAGAATTCCTCGAGATCGAATCGAGGGCACTCGACTCGTTTTCGAAAGAATTTTATTGGACTACTGGTATCGATGCTGCTTTCCAAATGATCGCTACAAAACGTATGTTAACGTTCACGATATAATCTGGCTTTGATGACGCGATTGATAAGAGTTCGTGGGCTCGCGAGGGACGATGCGAGAGGCATGGATTTACGTCTTTTCTGTAATTTTTATCTTCTATCTCATAGAAGCCGTTAAGTCGGGCCTAAACTCATTGTTCGTCCCGTGAATTATTATTTTCGTAGTTTCTCCAATCTAGCGGGGGTAATTTATAAAGTAAGTACATATAAATATATATAATTAATAATAATATATTAAATAATAAAGATATGTAAATAAATAAAATAAAGTAAAATTTATAAAATGAAACAGTAACGATGTTGTGGAAAAACTGATGAATGGCTTATTATTTAAGCATCGAACTTAGGATACAGATAGTTATTATTCCAGTATTCCCTTAGCACCATCACTTTTACAAAGAGAAAGGTATTTTTGCGTGCACCGTGCAGAAAAACCGTAAATATTTGTCAGTCGAAGCAAAACAAAAGTAAAAACGTGCTGGAATTATGGCTCTTAAAAATAATTGTGGTACAATATTCGTCAAGAGGACTGATAAAAGAACGGTTTCCATGTTACGACGGTGTATGTTAAATGACACTCAAATATCATTGAAGAGAAGGACGCGCATCGAATAAAAATTGGACTCGAAGCAACTCGTGTAATTCTCTGATTATTCGTTTTCTTACCCCTCCGTCTCTCTCTCCCTCTCTCTTTCGTCCTTTCCACCGATCGAAGTAAAAATTTTCTGGTACGGTTTTTATGTAGCGCCGGTGCATCGAGCTCGGCGAACTTCAGGAATATTTTCTTCTCTCGAGGATCCCGGTTCCTCTTCGAACGGACACGATCTCATCCGTTGCGGTTACAAGGAAAGACGCCGCTCTGTGGAATTTTGCGCTCGGTATGCGCGAATCACGGTCACGAAACGACGGGTTTCACGACCGCAGCTTCGCCCTCGAAAATATTCCGTTTTGTGCCGGTTCGACGTCGTTCCTTTTCTAACGCTCGTCCTTCGAGTCGATTTCGCGACCACAATGTCTATCCTGTACAGGGTGAACCAACTCGGACCGATTGTTTTTAAACATTTGTAATTTTTGCGTTTTTAATTTTTCTCTTTTTTTTTTCCTTTGTAGATTAAGATTAAAATTGCAAAAATTATGTGCATTTATACATTATATATGCATTTTACGTTGATCACGATGCGATACGAAGTTGTCTCACCCTATACTTCTGATCCGGCAAATTAAAACGCGTATCGTGGCGAATTAAAATATAATACGCGTTTCATGTTGTACATTAGGGGGTGGGGGGTGTGAATGGATTCGCGTTTATTCCATATTTCGCATAAAACGACACGATATGCCGACGTATTCGCACGTGTTCTTTTTACATCGTAGATATTACGCGTAACGGTCGTAACGGACTCCATTGTTTCATTCGCATCTCGATTTTATTGTACGAACGTCGCTCGATCGAAGAAACCTAAGAATAATTCATTCCATTCACCGAGAAGAATTACATACAATAAAGTGCGCGGCATACGCTAGGGTTCGTAATGCGACAGGAGCAACGGCAATTCCCACCAGTTAAAGCGCGCGATTCCAGCCGATTCTTCGATAGAATTTCCATTTTTCTACGTTTATTCGATCGAGGTCTTCGTTATTTATTCCTTATAAATTGCCTTCCATATTTCTCGATCCTTAGCTTCCCTCGGATACGAGATACAACAAGCGTAAAAACGACGGAACTTCATACTCCTAGCCCAGATGAACACGACCACTGCCCCTCTCTTCTTCCTTCCTCTCCAGTCTTTCTTTTCCCTTTAATTACGATTCAAAGCCGAGCTGGAATCCCGCGCTACGCCTCGCTTCTGTAATTCGATTATATAATTGCACCGTGACGCAAGGCGCGTTTGGTTTTTCGCATGGATTTATTTACGCGTGCGCGCGATTTCTCGTAGCAGTCGTAAAAATTCTGGATCGTGAATTAACCGCTGAAGAAAACGATAAGAAGAAATACGAAGTCGTTTCCGGCGGTCTCCGTTACGAAAATCGATAAAAACGATGATATCGTAATACCCTTTTAAGAACGCGATCGCGGATTCGTCGTGGAATCTTGCACGAAGGAACGCGTCCGAAGAAAAATCGAGAGAAATTCCAGGCAAAGTAGCCTAGGTGAAATATCTCGGTCGCTTATCGAGCGGCCGCGACAACACGAAGGGCTTTTTAACTCTTAACGATGCCACGGGAGCGGCGATCCTCCTACCGGGCTTTGCCACTGTGCGGAGGCACCTTCTTTATCTTCGCCTTCTTTCTTACGCGCCAACTCGCATAGACGTTCTGCAAGGCATCGTTAATTTCACGAAAGAGGGACGGAGAGAGAGAGAGAGAGAGAGAGAGAGAGAGAGAGAGAGAAAGGCAAAAAACAGATAAAAAATGAAACGGACCAAAAGGAACCCGAGAACAGAGCAAAACTCTTTCGAACGACGACCGCTTTGAAACGACACGATCGTCATCGAGGCCTGCCAGCCACCTTAACGACCTTCCCCCTACACGGCGGCCCTGCGATCTCGCAGGGCGACGAGTCAAAAACGCGACGATAACCGAACCCCTCCGCCTTACGTTTTCCTTCCGAGCCTCGTCCTTCCACTCGAATATATTTTTTCAACTGGATCTTTTTTCGCCTCTTCTCGCCCCAGAATCTCACGAGATAGCAATCTCCGCGGTGAGCATCTAGTTAAATCGGCTGTGCATCGAGAGAGGAGAAGATCCTGTTGCTGCAGCAAAGGTTGCTCGACATCGACGGTAGCAACGGTCTCATCTTCGTTCTAGGACGCGATCGAAGTCCCTCTCGCGCCCCCCGACCCACCAGAAACGCGATCACACGGTAGCCGAATCCCGAACGTCGCACCGCTAATTGTTCAACTTCTTTCTTACGCGTCCACGCGCGTAGACGCTCCAAGAGGCATCATTAATTTCGCAAACGAGGGAGAAAGAAAGGAGGGAGATGGGGCGGAGAAAGGCAAGAGCGAAAGCAAATAAAAGATGAAACTGACCAAAAGGAATTGGCGGAACAGGACAGGCGAAACTCTTTCGAACGACGCGCGCTTTGAAACGACAGGATCGTCATCGAGGCCTGTCAGTCACCTTAACGACCTCCCCCTGTGCGAGGGCCTCGCGAGATCGCAAAACGACCAGTCGAAAACGCGACGATAATCCCTCCGCTTCGCCTTTCCCTTCTGGTCTTGCTTCTACCGCTCAGGACCTCGTCTCGTTCTTTCGCCTCTTCTCGCCCCGGACTCTCGCGAGATAGGAATCTCCACAGTGAGCATCTAGTTAAATCGGTCGTGCATCGCGAGAGGAGAAGATGCTCCACATCGGCGGTAGGTGCAGCCTCATCTTCGTTCTAACACGCGATTGAAGTTCTCCCTGCCCCCTCCCCACTCAGGAGACGCGATAAGATCGACGATCGCGAGGTGATGGAGCACGGTAGCCGAATCCTGAACATCGCCCCGCGAATTGTTCGCCTTCTTTCTCCAGCTTCTTTTTACTCCTTTTGTCTTTTCCTTTCTTTCTTTCTTCTTTCTTCTGCCTACCTACCTACCTTTCTTTCTTTTCTCCCTTGCCCGCCTTCTCCATTCGTCTTTTTTTTCTTTCTCTTACTTTAATCGTCGGGTCGGAGAGACATCGTGGCTCGTCGCGAGGTCCTTGAACGCGGTTCGTACGGGTCCTTGGACCCCGGAGGCGGTGGCGACAGCGGCAATGGCGGGCGGCGCTGCCGACGGCGGTCCTCTTTCCATTCGCTTTCGTACGGCGCGATACCGTCGCGCTACTTTTGCGTTCGACGGACGATCGACGCCGATTTCTTTTCTCTCTTCTAGGCCTTTTTCGTCTTCCTCTCCTTCAAATTTTTTGTCTTCGGGGAGAGACAGGCTCGTTGGTTGATTAAAACCCTTCTAGCGTGTCGCGTCTGAAAGAAAGAAAAATGATTTTCTCGAGGGTACGGATACGTTTTTTTCTGAATATCGACCCTATACCGGACAATATTTATACGTCTTCAGATAATTAGAGTCTATTCTTCGATTAATCGAAGGGTTAATCGCTCGTTATTGACTCTAACCATGAATCGGATTATGGACGACAAGACCGATTCTATCGATCCAAAACGGATTACGAGCTGAACGTGATCGTATCATATCTATTCTAAAATATCACGCATATTGTAGTGTTTATCGATATGCGTTATTTGTAACATATTATTGATGATCGAACGAGATCATTGAGCAGGAGGCAGTCGAATAATAAATGAAAGACTTTATTACAACAGAAATAGTAACAACTGATACTAATTCTAATAAACTCAACGGTCAACGCTCGCACTCACGTGCAATCCAGGTGCGAGCCCCTAGAACGTCTACGCCCTACAATATAAATAAAAACAATATAATTTCGATCTTAGTATTCCTTTCTTTCTTTATCCCTTCTTTTTCCTGTACTTTCTCCACGAGGAAGGATAAAATACGCGTTAACTTTTTGGGGCACGGTGGGATTGAAAGTGTCCTACCTTTTTGATGTATGGTACGGCATGGTAGGACATTTCTAGTCCTACCTCGAAATCTTGCAACAGCTTCATGTGCATAGATTTATATTTCGTCTTATTTACGTAAAGCAGTTGTTAATGTCTTCAAGCAATGTTACAAATGTATTCGCTTGTGTTGGCAACATAAAAATATATCAATTTTGTTTCATATAAAAGCGATAAAATTCCTGTGCTACATGGGTCTATTTTTTATCTAAAATCTGTGCCGCAAAGAGTTAAATCGAAGCGACGCGCCACTCGTCCGAATTTCTCGAAATCCGTCGACGTTAACGATTCGATTCGATTCGATTTGGGAAGATATCCGTCGCGATGACGAACTTAATCCCGCAACGAGGACGTGCGCCGCGCATATTCTAGACGCTCGTTCAAATCTCTCACATATGTATGCATGTATGTCGCGCGTTGCGGAGAAGACGTCCGTTATGTACGGTTCGCCCTGGGGGCTTCTTCTGCCTACGACGACAACGGCTCTTTCGCGAAAGGCATTTCGAGCAATCGAGACCGTAACGCACGAAACCGGCGCTTCCGACACCCGTCAGGATCACGTCGAAACGACGACGTCCTTGCCGCGACTCTCGAATTAAAAACTATCGCTTTGGCGAGAAAGTAATTTTGCTCTTTTGTTTCAGTCTGAAATAAAACTCAGTTGTTTATACGAAGAAGGAACTTTGATCGATTGCGTATTTTCCACTTTTTTCGATGGCCTCTCGCCACCTTTCTGCCAACTTCGCGATTCGTAATCGCAACGCTAACGAAAGTCATTAACCTTTTGACTGCGGCGCGCTCTCGGAGGAATCCATCGATACGGACGACGCGATATTCGCGTGTCAGTCGCTGCGACTGGTTGTCCACGGACTAGCGCTCCAAACAGTACCCGGAGATTCGACACTGATCTTACAGGTTAAAGAGATAATAATTGCGAGAGAAATTGAAAGTATGCATTTTCTATTTATTTTAAGTAAATTCTTAAGCTATTTTAATTTATTTAACTGAGTTTATACATTCCTTCGATAATAGGTGTTAATTAAATACGAAGAAGGAAATGGAAAATTTCGTATATACCGATGGATATGCGAGAGCGTATATATACGCCTTTAGTAGTCAAAGGGTTAAAAAAAATATGACGCCGACTCGACATCTCTTTCTAGGGCCGAGTTTTCCATGGAAATTTTTATTTCAATGAGTGACCGGCTGTGTCGAAGAGAATGGCGCCTCGCTCTTTTCGACGCTTCCTCGTACCGATCGTACGTCGCTAAACTGACGGTGCATCGTCGCTATCGCGTTCGCGACGTTACGTACGCGGAGATACCGTCGTAAGAAGGTAATTAAACGAGTAATCAGAACGTACGTAGAACGACCGCGTGTCTATGTGTAATTTCCGCGCGACACGAAGTGTCCTACGTACGACGCGTAAAATTATAGAAGGAAAGGATCCGTCAATTACGGTGGCTGGAGCCGCGTCGACCGCCCGGGTATCCGACAAGCCGTGCTTGTTTAACGGGGCGCTTCGAATTCCTCGAATGTACGTTCGTTTTGTAGAGACAATAGCTGCCGTCTCGAGGCTCCAAGCGAGCACAATGCGATCTAACGTGTACAGCTTCGAAAACGCCATGAGTGCCGATTCCTACGCAATGTATCGTATATATTGTATTATTTGCTCGAATAAGTAGATAGAATTATTCGTGACACGAAAGGATAAATAATAGGTAGATATAAGCTGCTACTATCACCGGCTCGATTAAAAAGCGCGATATTGTCGAATGGACGAGGAAATAATTTCGGTTTTTCTAAAACAAACGGAGTTATTAGGTCGTCAAGGACCTAAGGAAAATTGGCTATTTGTGTGTATTCGTGATATGTCTTTTTTCATGACTTTCGTCAGCGTTTCCGATTACGAATCGCGAAGTTGCCAGAAAGACGGCAAAATGTCATCGAAAAGGAAATCGTTCGATCCTGTCGTCTTCCTTAGTAAAAATTAGCTGTTCGTTTTACCGGAAGATATTTCATACTGTGACAGGGAATCTCAGAATCCCGGTATGCGATATATTGGGCTGTTCTGAAAGTTTGTGCCGATTATGAAGAAAATTTTTTCTTTTTTTTTGAAGAAAAAAATTAATTATATAATGTATATAATTATTTATTTTATATAACATAAATAATAAAGTAATAAATACATTTTAAAAAGACGAAAATCGGCACGAACTTTCCGGACTACACAATATTCATTAGAAAGAATTAGAAAGAGTGGCAATGCCATCGTCGAAGACCCTTGGTGATACGGCTAGACAACCGAGGCACGTCGAACCTATCGGGTGGTCTCGTTGAATGGATTAGAAAAAATGAAAAACATTCGTGAAAGAACCAAGGAGACGAACGGCCTTCGTTCGATCGTATCGTCTTCCTTCGTAAAAGCGAGGGAAAAAAGTAAAAGGCAGGAGAGGAAGAAACCGACACCTGTCGCTCTTAGGATCGTCGCACGTCCATCCGCGCGATTTTGCGTCTACGTCGTGCTCAGCCACGTGACGCGTTATTAGCAGCGATAGCCCGGACCGATGGAGGAATTCTTCGTTTGTCAGAGTGAGAGGAGAGGATAGAGCGATGGAAAGAAACGTTAATTATGAATATGAAAGTCGCGACGGGGGTGTTTCGCCGTCGGTTTCGATCTTTACGATAATCGTCCTCCGGTTCGTCTCTCTCTCTCTCTCTCTCTCTTTTCGTTTTTCTCCCTATCTTCCTTCCTTGTTCCTTTCCCTTCTTTTTTAAAAATTTTTTTCTTTTTTCTTCGAAGCCCCCAGGAACAACGTCGCGGTCGAGCGTTTCGCGAGACATCGATTTCGTGGAATCGCGGACCGTCGTCTCGTCGTTATGCCCCGAGACAGGACGAAAGGCTCGTAGGTAGAGGAGACGTCGTTTCGTAGTCCGTCCACGGCGTTCTATCGTTCGACGATCGTTCTTCGAATTCCTTCTCGTCTATCGTCGCGAAATCGTTCGGAAAGCTTCTCGAGGGAGGCAAGGTGGCCTTCTTGTATTGTGTTCGCGCGGTCGAATAACTGGAATGCTCGGTTAATCTTTCGCTCGAGGTGGATTTCGTTCCTCCGCAAAAAGAGAAAAATCGCGAGGTTCGTTCTCGTCGAGCCGTGACTCACGCGGCTTGTAATTTCGGGTTTACACGTTTTCGATCGCTCGAACGAACCGGTGCGAGTCGACGTTGTTCTCGAGTTTTTTTTGCCTCGTCGAAAAATTAAAAAAAAAAAAAAATAGACGTTTCCTCCGCTTTCGACGAAATCGACCGCGCCAACGTCTTTTTTCAACCTCGTTCGCGCGAACGATAGGAAGAAGATAGTCGATGTTTGTTTATCCTGTAGCAGGAAGCGCAAGGAAGAGAGAAGGCGATGGCGCATCAGCAGCGAGTCAAAGTCAGCGCGCGAATCGCAGGAAGTCGCAAATCGCGTCACGATTCTTATCCTAATTATCCTGGTACGTCGGTGTCGAGCAATTAATGCGGAGCTTTGTCGTCCATCTCGACTGTAAACGATGCGGAATGCTTTTTTAACGAGCTAATTAAATATATGTGTATCAAACGATTCCCCTACCGAGATCGCGGTTACTACCGCGTTAATTCTCACGAAACGATGCTGGATACCGCGGAGGAAGTCTCGTTACGCCATCGGCCGCGTCTCCCAACGATGTCCCGCGACACGTTCTTCTCTTTCCGAAGAAGACGAAGAAGAGAGGCGACGTCCTGCTCCTTATTTTATCCTCTGGATTTCTTATTTCTTGTCTCTCGTCTTATCGTTACGAAAACAAGTCGAATCAACCTCTTGCCTGATTTTCCATGCTCGAGCTTCCGGATCGTTAAGATCGATATAATTGCTTAAATAATATTTTCTGATCATAAAAAATGAATTAATCGTTATGTTTACGTAGTAATTTCGCGTGGTATCTAATAATAATTTAAAGCACGAAATGAGCGCTGGCTTGGTGCTCGACTCGCGTTTCTTTCTTCTTCCTCGCCTCGAAATCGAACGACGAACGATGATGCCCTTTCGAGCGATTCGAAAGACATAGAAAAAAGAGTATAGCAGAACGACGAATAAAAGAATATCTATAGGAGAACGTTTTTAATCGCAAGAAGATATTATCGGTACGCAGCTGAAGATGTAGAAAAGACGTAGACTACGTCATCGATCTTGACATTAATATTTTACACAGGCAAGATCGTAAATGTGCGTTCGCCTGGATCGATTCGCTTTTACTTTCTTCCTCGCCTCGAAATCGAACGACGACCGATGCCCTTTCAACCGATTCGAATAGATATAAAATAAGTATAGCAGAACGACGAATAAAAGAATGTCTGGAAGAGAATATTTTTACTACGTTTTTACTTATATTTCAGGCTTCGTCATCGATCTTGACATTAATATTTTGCACAATCAAGATTGTAGATTTTGCCTGGATCGGCTCGCTTTTGATTTTTGTCTCGCCTCGAAATCGAACGACGAATAAAAGAATATCTGGAAGAGAATATTTTTACTACGTTTTACTTATACTTTAGGCTACGTCATCGATCTTGACATTAATATCTTACACAACCAAGATCGTAGCTGCGCGTTCGCCTGGATCGACTCGCTTTTGCTTTCTTCCTCGCCTCGAAATCGAACGACGAACGAAACTATGCCCTTTCGACCGATTCGTCGCGATGTTTCGAGCATGCGGCGACACAAAGACTCTCGTTCTTCCCGCGACGTTCGACTCGCTTCTTCGAGGCTGTTAAACCGCGAGAAAAATTCCAGCTAGCGTTAAGAACCTTGCGCACGACGATAATTCCTTGATTCTCTCTCTCTCTCTCTGCCTCTGCCTCTGCCCAGTTTCTTAAAAGGCTCGAACGATCTCGAGAGGAAGAAATTTTCTCACTTTGGCATCGACTACGACGATCGTACGATAAAATGATTCTTTTTTCGTACCTTACTCTTTTTTCCTTCGGTTTCGTTAAAAAATCGAATATGGAGAAAATCGGTTCGTACGTTCCCGTTCTTCGCTCGCAATTGGTATCTACAAACGACGCTCTGTCGACGTTCGCCGACAATAAAGAAATATAGGAACGCGTGATCAAAGGCTGACTCACGCTCTGGTGCACGGACCGATTCTCAATAAAAGGAAAACCTTTGATCCACGGCAAAGAGACTCGACCAAGGCGACTGAGCTCGACAATGCGCGCCTTTGTGTTTTTATCTTGGCTGCTGACGCGCCTCTTTTAAATTTAACGACGCAGGGAAAAAGCGCGAATGGAGGAGAAGAGGAAACGCCGAGGGGTAGAGGGAAGACAGTAATTAATGATTTCAGTCGGACCTTTGCTATGAAACGGTCATATTTACTGGAAGAAAGAAAAGAAAACGATGGTAAACGAGTTAACGCGGATTCGCTAAAAATACGTGGGTAAAAACATCGTCGATCTCTTCGGTCCTCGTCGTCGAACGGCAAAAGCAAATCGATGCAGCACGCTCCGAGAGATTTCGCGTCGTTTCGTCCTCGTCGCTTGCGTTTGCCTACTTATTTAGCGATTTACGTCCAATTAACAGAGAGGAAGAATCGTTCGCTTTCTCCTCGTCTACTTTGTCGCGATCAGGATGACGAGGGCTCGAGTCTACCTTCTTCCAAAGAGAAACCGATTCCGGTAGACGCGGAGAAATCTCTCGTGTTTGCAGAAGCCATCGCGATGATTTTTTTACCGTAAAAAAAATTTTTAAATCGTTTTACTCCGTATTCCCAAAATTTACGACGACGAAGTTCAACTTGGATTTAATCTGCTCGAAGAAAAATCGACGTTCGTAGGTCACGGATGTCACAAATGTCGTTCGATGAATGGTGAAGAGGAAACGTTAAAAGTTAAATATATATATATATAT
>JAITYT010001658.1:1230382-1251197 GCA_025433975.1 Liostenogaster flavolineata
GATAAAAGGAAGTCGTTGTAAAGATAGGTGAAATAAAAATGACCAATTAAAAATACGTCATGGCCGATCGTTTCTCGAACGTAGGAAAAGAACCGACCGAGAGTCTTCGAGCAAATATTGAATAACGATTTCGTGCGAAGGCAATCCGTGGGTCAAGCAAAGAGAAGCCGATCTTAGGAGATATAGAGAAACTTCTGCGAGAAGAAAGTACTGCGATGTTGGCGAAAACGGTGACGTTGATGACAGTGCCTCGATGCGTTATCCGCCATTCGTAAAATTGCTCGATATCTGGGCGTCAATCGATGGCTTGGAGGTTGAGGTAGCGTCGGTGAAAACTCGAGGATTTTCCTTTTTTCGATATAGAGCTTTTCGATATTTCGCGAGTAAAGTAATGTCGTATTTTGCGCGTATCAATGTTCGTTTAATACTAATAAACTGATTACGTACGTCAAATTTTGCAAGATAATGATTTGCGTGGTAATGAGAGTGATTACGTCATTAGGTTAAAATAAAACTATATTATAAAATTATTTGTTTTAATTCGATAAAAATACGACGTTACTTTTCGATCCCCCTAATATTGGTTAGTTGTAAAAATCGGCGCAAAATTTTTCGATTCGGTATAAAAATCGCGAAATACGAAGAATAAGGAGAGGAATTTGAAGGGAAAATAGAGACCACGCGCTGAGTAAGTGGATATTTACACGAACGATTCGTAAAGATTGTAGCAAGGTGAGAAGAGCGATATTTTAACAGTCTTTTGATATTGAAACGTGGTGTTAATTTTAAGTGTCATCGAGCGGAGGAGCATTTCGTACGTTTTTTTGCAGGCGCCCACAGATTCGATATTTTCCTCGAGTTATATCTCGTGCATCGTTTTATCGACGAACGCAAAAAGTCACATTCGCGTAAGAGCGCTAATAAACGAAGACGGCAATAAGTAGGTAAAACACGCGGCGCCGATGTGCGATGCATTTTCGCATCGATACTCTCAATGAATCGATGATCGACGACGGAAACGAGTTTCTTCTTTCTCCTCATTTATCCATCGTTTATTTATCTTTGTATTACCGTAAACTTGACGCTACTTTTTACAAGCTTGACGCTCGTTCTCCCTTTACGGAAGTAAAACAATAAAATATGGCGAAAATGCAAACTCTGGTCTTCAACCAGTTATAAAGCTACAGAAAATGGGAAAAAATGGATCGATGTTTGTTTAAAACGAAGCTTAAACTATCAGCTATTAAATGACGACGATAATAAGGATGCGGATAATTCTAGGACTTCCAAAAATGAACAATCGCCATCTGTTACGAAAATGCGTCATGACTTTTCCGACGACCCAATAAAAAGCGACCAATAGATCGTTGGAAACTATTTGCAGCGGCAACAGAGCGTTACGCAACTTCCCCTAAGACAAAAAGCAAAGCAAAAGAAGTTCCATTAATTTCTTAGGGTCGAATAAAAACTTTATAGGATCAAGGAATCCAATCGTTCTAAAAAAAAAAGTTTGCTTTCTTTCGTGGGAATCCTTAAGCAGAGGACCTTCACTCCGACCTATTCTCGTCACACAAATCGCGCAATCGGTTATTCCACGTCGTTGTTCCAGATAATTCGCAGATTTAGTACGTTCGATAAGAGACGACTTCTCGTCCGATTTCTCCCTTTCCTTTCTTCCTCCTTCCTTTCTTTGCTTTCCTCTTCCTCGCCTTCCGCCGCCTGCTGATACTCGTCCCTCGACGAGGATCGAGGTCCCGCTCGTCGCTAGTCGGTCAGTCGGCCTCTTTCTCTTTCTCTTTCTCTGGCTCTTGCTCTCGGGTTCAAGTCGAGCACTTGACACGAAGCCCTTTGCCACGACGCTCATTTGGAACGTATTTTCGCTCCGGTGGTCGTGTCACGGTGCCAACAGAACGCTCCTTTCGAAATTCGTCGGCCCTTTTCGTCCACGACTTCTTGGCTTTTTTTCTTACGACTTTTTTCCACGACGAGAACAGTATTTCGTCTTTATTCGTCTTACGTCGTAGTTTATGGGAAAATATCGCGAAAAATGTAGATTTTGATCGACGAAGGAAAACAAATCGCAATTGAAAGTAAGAGAGAGGCGCTCTAAGATCGATCGAAAGCACTTTTGACTTTTCGCGGGATAGATCTTACGACGACGTCGCATTCCCATGGTACGAATACCATTACGAAGACTAGCTCGATAATCGTAGTATTTATTGGATTCGAAGAAAGGAGAAAATCCAGTTCGCCGCCTTTCGACGTCGAGAGATCGTCGAAGTTTCGTTCCTCGAGACTTTGGCGTGTTTTTCCTGCTAGAAAACGACGAGATACGATCTCACCTTCCACGAAGGCGCTCTCGTGATTCAATTCGCCTCCTACGTCTTCTCCTTTTCCAAAGTCGCGCTGCGGTAGGAACGCGCTTTCGTGCGAAACTCGACGCTGCGCGCTCGATCGAGCCGCGTTTTCTTGGCTCATAATGCATAATGCAGGTGCAGCGAGGCCACGGAATGCAAACGCGCGGGACGGAGAGAGATCGCACGTGCAACCGAGCGACCGGTGAAAGATAAAGCGTGTCGATCGCCTTCCGCCTGAATTCTATACAAAACGTGTGTACTTCTCTCTCTCTCTCTCTCTCTCTCCCTTCCTCTCTTATTGTTACGCCGAGAGAAAATGCCATGCAGGATCTATCGTGATTCTCGTCAAATCATACAACGGCGAATTGATTGCCGAAGCGATAAATTTTTTATTTTTATTTTTCTCTAAACAATTCGACATAATAAAAATTGGAGAAGAAACAAATATTGAACAATTTAGCATTTCAGAAATTGGTTCACGAATAACGAGAATCCGCTATTTCGTATTATACTACCTAATAGTTCGATTTACAGGTGCTGCTCGATCTTTCGTTAAAACGTTCGTAATTCCAATTAAACTTAACGGACCTGCAGATCCGAAGAGCAATCTCACGCTTGCGACCGATCAGGTACATCACCACGCTCTCTAGTTAGGTAGGTCAAATAATCGATCGGAGTGTAGGTCAGTCATGAATCAAGGCTTCCGCAGAGAAAGATCTCAATCCACGAAAGTGTTTCTCTTACCTTGAGCCAAATCAAAATATCGAAGACGTTAAAATATTTACGTAAAGTATTTGTCTTTTATTCTTGTAGCTGTTCTCGATATTTCGACATCGCCTATGGCTCGTTGATGTTCGAAGAGTCATCGAAACGTAATCGAAGCGATCAGCGTTCGTCTTTCATTTGTTTTACCTTTTATACCGTAACGAAATCCGCGGCATTCGTTATTGAAGCTATTTTTGCACATTCTTATGGTTTTCTCAGAGTCTTTAACTTTTATAGCCCTCGATCACAGGCGCATATTTTGATGGAACCTTCGATAACGCACCTAATTCTGGAACCACTAGACGAATCGACACGATGGCTACCTGTCGGCCTGCTTGCTTACCTGCCTCCTTACCCACCTACCGACCGATCTACCGATACCGGTTCGCGAATACTGGAATAACGAGCGCATCGCGTTGGCTTCTCCTTTGTCGGCGGTGAAAACGAGGCGGCATTAACGATGCTCCGGCATTCTCACTCTCGCGTCGTCGCGTCCCTTTTCACCTCCGGACTCTCCGCCGATCGAGGACACGATCGAGAAATCGATCTCCATTTTTCGAACGACTCCGCTGTTCGGCTGAAGACAATGAGTCGAATCATCTTCGTTAGATCGTTCATTTATCGTCAGCCATTTTGCGGGTTTATTTAAGTAAGACCGCACCTAAACTTTATGCCTGATTTTGCGTGATGTAAACTCGCGTACCCACCTTCTATATCGCTTAGCGCAGTGCACCTCGATCCAAAAGATCAACCTTACCCTTTATATTATATATTATATAATATAAAATATTAACCCCTTAGTCGGGCACCTATTTTTCCTTATCTTTCAGCTGGTGGGGAGCCAATCTACCGATTTTAATGATTTAAAAAGACTCAACGGCGAACTTTTGTTAAAATTTTGTTAAACAAAATTTTTTTTTTATTTTTTTTATCTTTTCTTAACTTTTTAAACCCACCACGATAGCGACAGCGATCCGCGGCTAAAGCCGTTTAGCCCAACCAAGGGGTTAGTATTGTTAAGCTTAATATTGGTAGCTCATCGTTTAAAATTATCTCGATCATGCTTCATCATACCCCCAGCAATAGGGTACAGTTCTCACGGTAATGTAATCCAAGACTCCTGCAATTCTTACGATCTTCCAGTTTACACTTGTCTACCTGTTCGTCTCTCTCTTGCTCTCTCTCCCATATCCCATTCTTCCTATCTCACTCTCTCTCTCTCCCTCCCTCCTTCCCTCTTTTATTTCATTCGAGCGAAGCGCGAGCTCGCGTGTCGAGCGTGCCAGTGGGAAATTGCCGATTCGAGAATCGTCGAGATAATTAACAATTATACGGCGCGATCGTTTCTCTCGTCGATGGTGTTCGGGTCGGTCACGAGGCGGTTGACTCTCGTAAAACGCGGTCTCAATTAATGGCGCTTCATCGAGCATGGGAGATAAATGGTATGCTCTTCTGTCGGACGCTCTTGCCTACTGGTTGCTCCGATGGTGGCAGTGCTTCTGCTGCTGCTGGTGCTGCTATTCGTTTCGCGCTTCTTCATCCTTTCCCCCCCTTTGTATTTTTTCGAAGCTACTAACAATTAATTAACGCGAAATGAAATATTTTTCTCGTTAGACTCTCCTCGTCTTCGTCGTCGTCGTCGTTTACCACGGCGATGTCGTACGCGCCATTTTTGCCCCGAACGTAATTATTTCTCGACGTGACTCGCGCCGCGACGTCGAGAAAAAGTGCGAACGAACGAACGAACGAAAAAGAAGTTGCCCTTGCTCTCGCGAGCTCTCGTCGTTTCTATCGTACGCGAGCGACCTGTTTCTCGATATTTCAAAGAGAAAACTGAATTCCTCGCGTTCCGCCGTTCTCCGCGATCTCTACACTTTCCGATCGAATCGAATGATTCGAGGAATCGAGCCATCGGCGATCGAGTCCGCGTTTTGCGTTTGATCGAGACAAAAATAACCGAAGAGAAAACGTGAGGTAAAACGGGAAGAAAGTAGCGTAAAGTGCAATCGTTATCCCGTGAGATCCAATAGTTATCCAATTCCAAGGAGGGATCTTGCAAACCAAGGTTTCTCCGCGTGTCGTACGAAAATCGTCCTTCCTCTCGTTGGCGTAATTCGCAAAAACGCGGCACTTTCTTGCGAAAAACGAATTTTTCCGTGTGTTATTGTTTACCTATCAATTTATCTGCTAATCAACAACGAGTTAAATTTTTAAGATCCTACAGTTGCTAATGGCTAACCTATGATCATGACCGTCTCGGATCAAGATTCCAAGGCCCTTGCTTGTATTGCTCATGCTATTCTACCTACTCAGTAAAGACGAGTCGAACTCGTAAGATCCAACAGTCATCAATGGCTAACCGACGATCATGACCGTCTCTGATCAAGATTCCAAGGTTATTGACGCACCGGAGCGGTGTCGTCGTTTTGCATAGAAAAGAACAGAGCTCCTCTCTTCCCACGTTAAAATTTTTAAGAGGCTACGGAATGCCTCCGGACAGAAGCGTCATAAAAATAGTCATCGGTTTCGGCGAAATGGCACTCGTTCGCTTGCCCATGGTCATCGTCAGGCACACTTTCACCTGCCTTTCTTGTCAAAGGGTTTGCACATGGGTCGAAGCGTGGACCAATCGCGCCCCTGCACAACGCAGACCTTGAAACTTTCTTTCTCGGAGACTCTCGACAGAGTGGGGATGAAGGAATTTCCAAAGAAGGGAGAAGAAAATCTCGACCCACGCAAAGATACGATTTTCTCTCTACATCACGTGACATCCTGGAGCGTTAGAATAAAGTCGCCGGAGTTGTACGTTCGTTGGCGCAACATTCATGAGTCTCATTCACGATCACAGTTTACTACATGGAATCGTTTTTTTTTTCGGGAAGTCATTTCGACTTTCCGAACAGCCTAATACAATATTAGGGAGACCGAAAAGTAATGAAAATGGCGAAAAACATTTATTTGTTAAAGAAATCTTAAATACTAATCAACAAAATAATTTCCATCATTTTCTAACACTTTTTGCTGGCGTAAAGGCAGTTGTTCGATTTCCCTTTTAAAAAATCTTTAAAATAAAATATAAAAAAATTGTTTAAATCGAAGAAGTTTTGATTTCTTTCCGGTGGATCTAATATATTAAATACATACAAATAAAACAAAAGATATTAGTGCTATATATTATACATTGTATATGGTGTTGGGTAGCTGTATTTCCCATTGGCGTCATTCATTCATCATACCATCACGTCGAGCGTCTTCGATTGCGAGTGAAATCCGATGGAAAATCTTCAATCCATATAAGGGCTGTGTATATATACTCGGATGAACTCATTATTTCACGCTTCCATGCTTTCCCAATCGAGAGAAGCGTTCAATCGCGAACGGCGTTCGAACGTGCGACGAGCCGCAGAATTATCAACGATCCAGAGTCGCTCCAGGCTCACAATATACAATTTCACTGCCAGTCGAGATCAACAACGACGATCGGCGGACTCGTCAACAAAGATCCCTCCTACGGGTCTCCACGTGCCACACGAAGATCGTTGTCCTTCTCGACGGCGTAATCCGCAAAATCCCGTCACCTTCTCGCTAAAAATGGTCCCTCGCACGTGCTTTCTACCTCTCTACCTACCTACCTACCTACCTACCAATCTACCTACGGAGCTAACAAATTCGATACGAGAGCCGATAGCGTTGGCAGTTTCGCTAATCGCACTGTCAGCCATTGTTTCCGTACTAGGAAACGCAAAGAGAGGTAGCGGCTCGCGTTGCTTCCTACGAGACGATGCACGATGCCGATCTGCTTACCGTTGCTGCCGAGTTTCATGTATCTATCTATCTGCCTGCCTGCCTGCTTGCCTGTTTGCTTCCTCGCCTACCCAACCGTCTGCTCGACTTCTCACTCCCTCTGCAATTCGAAGGACGGGAGAGAGCTAGCCGCTTCTTGGATCGCCACGCGTTTCGCCGTCCTCCTGCCTGCCTACGTACCTTCGTACGAGATCGCGCGTCGATGCGCTCCACTCTCGATTCCTTCGCGATTATATCGTTCGTTTGTATACACTCGTAGATACGGATGTATCTAGGTGTATAGCTCGTTATGGAAAGCGCCTTTTCTCTGATCGATGTCTCCTCGACGTTGGGGAAGACCTAAGACTATCCGTCGATTATTCTTCGAAGAGAATAATTTTTCACATTTTGATATTTTCAGGAAGCAGATACACAGGCTATTCTTTTTATCTTCTCGTCATCCGCGATCTCGAATCGAAAGGAAAAGAGAACATCGATTATTGATACTCGTCATCGTACTTGTTAGGTTGGGGAAAAAGTATTGCACGTTTTAGCAGTAAATTCACTCGACATTTTTCTTACGTTTGAATGAACTTTATCGAACCAGGTACGTTCCATTTTGATGTATAACTTTTTTCCAATTTTCAAGTAAAACCATTATTTTATCGGTGTAAAACTTCTAGGTTTTTTTGGCGATAAATCGAGACAGGTGATTTTCGCGCTCTTCTTTTGACGTCAATTTTAAACCATTCGGGGAATTTGCGGGGACGAAACAAATTTTAATAACTTTTCTTTAAAAACGTGCTCTGAAACGCTGAAATCTTTCAAACGCCATTTGGTACAACACGATGCGTTGGATATTTTCAGAAATATGCGACCCTAAAGCCATCCGTGCATAAAAACGCGCTATACTTTTTCCCCGACCTAATATTTTTATCTGCACCTGGCACTTTAGTCCCTGATTCAATAAACACGTGTTTATTAATTTGTACCATACATATTTCCCTTGATCAGGTTGAACGTTGCCATTTTTGCGAGTGGGATAATAACAGCGTTATTCGTTGTTCTAGCAACTCATACTTTGCGCAACTCTTTTCCGATTAAGCATCTTTTACTAGCTCTGTTACTTGTGGTTGCGTTTTATTCGTTCATTGGATAAATCCTCGACAAATTGAAATAACTTTGATATCCTGAACAGATGCGATTACAGAGGTTATCCTTTCTTTATCTCGTTATCATCGACGATCTCGTATCACAGAGAGTACGAAACGATCGTAACCTTCTCTCATCACAGCCAGATCACAGTGCAAAGGAGGAAGCGCGCTCCACCAAGAAATCTCTCCTCTCCTCTTCCATCTTAGCAGCTTCCTTCCATACGCATCCGTTCCATCCATTCTACTCGACTCGGTCGCGAAGCCTCGAGTTCGTCGTAAATCAGCAGTCCAAAGTAACGCGTTCGTTAACGCGCTATACTCTAGGCTTCGAAGCGTTACGTGATCCTTTTGTTGCGTGGCTGGATGGATCCTAGATCGAATGGAAGCGCATCCACGTCGATACGCGTGGCTCCTCTACTCCAGTACGAAATGACTGGCCCCGAAATCCGTCCAGTCATCCTCCAGGCTCCGGATGCAAAACTCGAGATCCGTTTCGCGATCCGTGGTTCGAAGGTTCGTCCATGGATGCAGCGGTGTCTCCGTTGCGATTGCGCAATGAAAACGAAAGCACAAGTGCGCCATCCAACCAAGAAGAAACTCACGGCCTACGTAATGGTCATTCATAACGAAACGCCGTTACGAGAGCTCTCGTTCCTGCAGTTTCTCACGTTGCCTGTGTCACGCATTAGAGTTTAGGTTTGATACGTTTTATTCCTTAGCCAGAAAAAATGGCTCTTTCGACGTAAATACCTTCGTAAATCTCTCCGGCAGCGCGATATCGTCTTAACCATCGAGTAATCGGAACGTTGCTCGGACGGAGACCGATTTCGTACGCTGTCTTACGATTTACTCGCTCGAGCCTCGTATTCGACGGTGAAATCCTCTCGATCGCAAGGGAAACGATGGATGGGATTTCCTCGGGAGTGATTAATCGTGGAATACGCGTGAAAAGTGGCTCCTTCGTTTCGTAATGATTCTGACACTCCAGCTTGCCTCGTTAGAAGGCAACCGATTCAAATATCAATTTAAATCTCGGTAACCCTTCGAGCCGCACGATTTTAAAAACAGAAGAAACAACCAAATTGCACGGAAATTCACTACATCGTACAATTCGCCAACCATAATCACGACAGTTTCAAGAAATGTCATTTAATTGAAACAAATAATTTTGCAATATATTTTTATTTTGAGCCAGTAATGCAATTACCCCAATTATCAGTGATTTTTTAATCAATATTTTTCACAACTTCTGCGTACACAATGGACCGATCGTACGACGTTACATTCCGGTCCTTTCACTTGCAAGTCGATAGTGTATAATTTTGTTGTACTTAAACAAAAAATGTCATTTTTCTGTCAGAAAGATATCACAAAGATATGCGATCTCATTCATACGCCAATGAGACGCGTGTTCCTATAAGCACATATAAAAAAAATATTCATAAATCTATTGTCAAGATGGCGTTTATTTAAACGGAAAGTACAGCGACGCTTCGTGAATCTAGCCACTCGATCTGGGTTCCATCGAAGGGCTCCATCTTGTTATCGACTCTCTAACACGCGTACGGAAAGATACGGCATCGATGCGACGGCCACGTCGTTTTCCTAACGCTTATTTATCTCTTTTACTCTCTCTTTCTCTCTCTCTCTCTCCTTTTTTTATTCCTTTCCTCGGTCCCTCTCTTTCTCTCTCGTTACACTCGAAAGACAGGCGGAACGTCGCGTCTCATTGAGCAGCGTGCAAAATTCCAAAGTGGCGGTCGAGCCACGTTGCGCAACCAGTCGAGCGCGATATTCGATTTTCCTTAACGATTTTATGTTCTCTCGATCCTCGTCGTCGTCGTCGGTCGTCTCTCACCAACTCGATAAAGTCGAATCGATACGATCGCGATCGGTGGTAATACGGTCGTTCTCTCTCTCTCTTTCTCTCGACCGCGTTACCTTTTGCTTTCCTCCGGTGCGCAACGATCGCAAGTCTCGATTGCATCCAACAGCGGCAGATTTAATTCGAGTCACGCTAATTGACCGGATCTCTCGATACGAGGGACCCTCTGCTCGTATCTCGCCGCGATGCTGACGCGCCTGCGGTCGATCTGTCGAGAGGAAGGGAGTAGCCCTTCTTCGAGACTTCGTTCCTCGTCTTTTTCATTCTTCCTAGGAATTTTTTTTCGGTTATCGCTCGCTTTCATCGCTCGAGGCCGCGAAGGAGGAAAAAAAGATGGACGTTTACATCGCCTGCTTTAAGACGACGAAAGATTTTCGCATATTCGTTGCTTTTAAAGCGATGTCTTTCGCGAAGAAATTCGAAAATTGCTCAAAATGTGGCAGAAAGCTATAAAAAACGAAAAAAAATATATCTCGCGGGTTATTCGAAGACGCTCTATTTTACGGTTAACAAGTGAACGTTAAAAATGGGTAAATATTTCTTGCACGATCGTTATTTAAATCGATCATCCATGCGCTCCAGTGAAATACGAAGAAATTCGAAAAAGCGCGAGAATTTCGATAGATCGTTCGACTAATCTTGGACATTCCAAACGAACAGGTTCGATTCTCGTTGTCCGATCTAAAACCGGAGATATATTAGATCTGCCGCAGAGTAATCGAAATTATTTCGATTTTTAAAAGAATTTGTTTATTTTATTTTAAAGTTTTTTTAAAAAGGGAATCGAACAACTGCCTTTACCCTGGCAAAAAGTGTTAGAAAACGATGGAAATTATTTTGATCTTTAATAAATAAATGTTCTTCGTCGTTTTGATTACTTTTCGATCCCTCTAATATTATCGTTACTACGCGATACGGACATCGTCTCTCGCCAGGACTCAGCTTCGTCGTGCAAAAGCACGAGGGACACTTGCAAGAAGAAGGACTTCCCCCGACAAGCCGCGGTGTCGTTAGCAACCGAGGATGTCCATTCCTCAGCTGTTGGCGCCCGAGTGGAACGTAATCGAGCTCGCGCGATTCGACGCTTCGAAGGAAGAACCGTGGCTTTCGGTACGGTGGAATGTCTCCTTGCGCGGAGGTGGAGGCTCGGCAGGCTCTCTCGGGAATGCCGAAGGTTCCGGTTCTGATTCATTGTCGCGCCGCGTCATATACGCGCACACGGAGCCGCGTACACGCGAGGAGGACCATCTAGACGCGTTCCTCTTTCGCGTGGGTCGTACCGCGCGTACAAAAGCGAATACCGGTAAAAGAATAACGCCCTTCGATACGCGCAATTTTTCCCTTCGTTTTTTTTTTCCATCGTCGATCGCATTTTTGGAAGAATTTCACTGCGTTCGCGGGAAACGTACTGACAAAGTCAAAGACGCTTCGATCGTTCAATCGTAAAAAAAACTCCTCGAACTTTCAAACATCTCGAATTTCATATATAATATTTATTTCGTACTTAATCTTATATAAATTCTTGGAGGTTTCAGATCTTCTGACCGTTTAATCGCAAAAAATCATTGAAGCTTTCAGACGCTTAATTCTCCCATTTTCTTTCGTTCATAGAAAATCCTTGGAGCATTTGGACGCTCGAAAACAACGATGACGCGACGCCGAGTCACGATCGTTCCTCCGAAAGATCAAAAATTCGTTTGTCCTTGCGTGTCGTTTCGTTTCGACCTTCCGCCCGCTTTTTCACCCATGTCAGCTGAGTGCGATGGCCTTGATGCATCGCGCTACTTCGCGTTACGCGCATCCATTTAAATTATCTTATCGCGGTGCGAACGCTTCAACGTCCTACATTTTGAGCCGCGATGCGGCAGCCAGGCGCTAAGTAGTTACGTTGTTGCTCGGCACACGTGTTTCGGCCATGAATCACTTGTCGCGTCCCGATGAAAATGGAAGGGCAATGCAGTCGATAATCGATTCGATAACGTTCTAATCGATTTCGTTTCATCATCGGTCATCTTTGCTGAACGATTGCGAAATCAATCGCGTTTATATTAGGTTCGTGCAATAATTCGTCCCGTGGCTGTCAAAAGACTATTCGACAAAAAACGTTGGCAAGTGTTTGACAAAAATCCAGACGAATTTTTCCAATAACCGGATATTTATTCGTAAACACGATCACAAGATTTCGTCTATTGTCGAATAAGCCGCAGTTTTTTCTAATAATATAATTTAATAATAATTTTATTTAATTATTTTTATAATTATTTTCGCATAATATCGGGCAGTGGAAAAAGTATCGATCTTTTTTATCGCATACGGCTCACTGAATCGTGTGCCACCGACGCGAAATTTTCTTTTTCAGCTTCCCTTAGCCTTCGTGTCAAAGTGTCATTTGAAATCGCATTTTTACTTATGACTCGTGGACCGTTTACGAAATTCTCCTTTCGTATCGCACTGAACGATCACAAATACCGCCGAAAGATCGCAACTATCAAGAAGCAAGTTTTACGTCGCTTTATGCACAGTCTCTCTGTATTCTCGTGAAGACTGGCTTTTCTTTTCGATATTCCAATCAATCGTTCTTTCCGCGTTTGATTTGAGAAAATAGCGAAATTAATCGAATCGAAATTCGCGATACGTTCTAGGAATTCACATTTACGGCCTTTTTACGTCGCGTTTCTCCAACATCTCAACGGATAGATGTACGAAACCTCGACACCGCAACATCGTACTTTCCAACAAAGGCAAAGCCGAGCGTAGGACGTGGTAGAGTCATCGCCATCCTCGTGACGTTCGAGTGAAATATGCGCCCTATTTTCATTTTCGACAGGTCGTACCGTTATTCGAGAGTGCCTTATCGCGTAGAGAAAAACCAAAGGACTCGTGTACAGACCGAAATTCGACGGTATTCTGAGTGAGTGAAGTCGAATTTGCCACTTTTAATGACTTCAAGGTCATCCTCGAACTCTTGAAAATGCGAATTCAGATTAAAAACCAAAAAGAATAACAACGTTTTAAACGTCTGATCGGAATTTTACTATTAACACGATACGTACCTGGATATTTAAGTGCCTCTAACCCTCTTCAATTCCGGCGGATTTTTAAAATTATTGACAGTCCTCGAATGTACATTGTTTCGTTAAAAATGTTAAGTTACTTACCTATAAGTAACTGCTATCAATTTCCAGCGAGTACGTAAATAATTGTATCTATCGAAACGTTTGAAATGATGCTCCTAAATGACGAGAATTCTCGTCATTTCCGTCTCATGGATTGCAGTCGGATAACGAGAAATCTGGCCATTTGTATAGTATTAACGCGTCGAATGCCGATGGCCGCCACGGCAAACGATATTTGAGACTCGATGGAATAATGACCGTAACGTTATTTGGATGCTTTCGTGGGCTGGTACCAAACGCTTTAAAAAAATTTGGAATCAAAATTATGAACGACGAAAGGAAAAATACAACGAGGAACGCATCGACGAGGAAACGAAAGCACGTTGAGCCCACGAACGTTGCTTTTTCACGTTTATAATTTTCCGTTTACCGTTATCGCAACCGTTATCACGTCAGCTCGAGGTTTCTCCTTGGAATCGTGGCGCGTAATTAGAATACTACGATGAAGCTCGCGCATTAACTTAATAAACGAAGAAGACGACTCTTACACGCGGCGATGCGTTCAATGTATCAAGGATTCCCTAGTAATGTCGTTCTTCGCTTAACTCGAAGATTATTTTAGTTCAGATTCATCTTCACCTTACAAAAGAAGAGATTATTTTGGAAAAAGAATTTTCGAAGTTTATCAAAGAGACGATCAATAACGATGGAAATTATATCATAGATTAAAACTTTATTGACTCTCAACCTGTTGACTACTCGTGTCGTATATATGTGTCATTTTTAAAAGTTGATAATTAAATACAAAGAATAAATTTGCTTTGAAAAAACTAACAGTAACAAAAAGCTGACAGTTTAAATAAAATAAAATTTCAATAACGACATTATTTATACGTACCTGATACGTACATTATTATTATTATTTTTTATTTCTTTTTTTCACTCAACCTCGAATCGTTCATTGGATTTTAACCGTCGTCGTCGTTGTCGTCATCGTGACTACGTCCAACCGAAAGGCGATCAGAGTTCACGCGAGTGCTGCGTCTTTCACGAACACCCCGTACACGTCCCGTGTAATTGACTCGTACGATGCGCCGCGGTGCGCCGTTGTCTTAATTTCCGCGTTTTAATTATACGCCACGTTTTCCAATTTCACGCGCTCGAATTTTTTCTCGCCTCTCTACGATCACTAACCTATTTGCTTTCCCGATCTATATCCTCGAAGGTCGCATCCGAGTACTCTTGAATCATCTTCTTATTTCGACAGAGTTCGATTTCAAACGTTTTTGATTACAATCGATTTGATTAAGTCACCTTCAAAATAAACATTTTTATCATTTCATTCCCCAGCAAAATTTTCGTTTTACAAAATCTTAGTGATTTTAAATATATTAGTTACGACTCGCTTCAAAATGAAAAGATAACATAGAAATGTAGATAATAAAACAGTTGACTTGATGTTTTTGGAAAATGGATTTAGGTCACTTTCAAAATAAACGGCTCATGTACTTGCGATCGCGTAGAAATCGTCGGATAAATTGACGAAACAAAGTAGAAACGGTTCAAGAACGTGCCACGACGCTCCGATAGAACGAGATGCGAGCGGACATCGAAACGCGAGCGCTCGAGCGGTGAAAGGAAATCCAAAAGATTTCAAATTCTATGTGAAGTTTATCGAAGTCGAAATTAGTGCGGCGATTTCCATTCATGTCACTCGCGAGACGTTCGAATACAAAATTTACGCACGGCGTGGTACGTGATCCCCCTGCGCGAAAGTAATTTTGCCTACGAAGCGAAAACCTGGAAAAAAGACGCTGCCTAAGCTCCTCTCCGTCGGCGCCGTCTCGAGCTTCGAATATCAACGTGGAGAGCGACATTGCGTTCGAACGATTTTGGTCTATTACAGCTTTAACGTGGCTGTAATATGGTTGTAAAAAATACGAAAAAAAATCACGACGGTGTGTACCATCCATTTGTACCAACGATGGCACACTCCGTCGGATGGGACAATGCAGAATGTACCACCGGTGGTACACACGGTTCTAATCGCAGCTTCTTTTTTGTTAATAAAATTAGGGAAAACCGTAATATTCGATATTTTAAATTTTATAATAATATTAATATATTATAAGGAATATATCCAGTTAAACGAACGATTTTGAACTTTTGCTTAATATTTTCTATGTTTAGTCGAAGAACTCGACGACGTAATTACGATCATGCTAAGAATCCGTCCAATTTCCGCCGAAAAACGCACGATTTAAGGCACCTAAAAGTAATAAAATCGTAAAAATATTATATTATCCGATTCACCATGTCCCCTTTTTTCTTCGATCTCCTCGCGGTAGATGCGAGGAAAAGTAGAAATAGACTAGCAGCGTGTCATGGCGACAAGAGATACGCGCACTTCGTAACGCTATCGACGCAACCACGACGATCGTTCGTTGGAATCGAGAGCATAACGGACCTCGGGAGGGAGAGAGAGAGAGAGAGAGATAGTCGCGATGCATAGGCGTCGCACGATTCGGTTAGTCATCGGCGCCGCCGGCGCATCGATATGCGCTCTCGATCGATGATCCATCGATCGCGCGAACGATTCACCGCGGGAGCCGCTCGCAATAACGCCCAGAGATTTATATCCCCTCGTCCGTACGACAACGACAACGACGACCACTGCGTCTTTCAATGACGATCGTGGGTGTGTCGTTACCACGGTCGATCCGCTCGAGTCGAAGTCGTGTACGAGCTATTTCTCCTCCATTTTTGGTACACTCGTATTTCCAAAAGACTGTCAAACCTTTCCACAAATATATTGGATTATCCGGTAAAGTCCGTGCCGATTTTGAAGAAAATTTTTTTCTTTTTTTTTGAAGATTATTGTTTTTTTATATATAATAAAATATATAATAAGAAGTGTAACATGAGTGATATAATAATAAATAAATTAAAAAAAAAACGAAAATCGACACGAACTTTCCGGACAAGCCAATATCTTCCATTTTTTCCCTTCGATCTTTCATCGTTCGGATCGATGGACGGAGTCGAAACGTCGTCAAGCGCATCGGAAGCTACGTCTTTCGTACGCTCGATCCCTTCGTCTCGATTTCTAACGCTCGACAGGAAGGGAGGGCAGGAGGATCGACAGGTGTGCGCGGATCACGGGGCAAATCTCGAAGGCGCGAAAGGCGACCGGTGGAACAAGGGCGACTCGCTCGGCTCACCTCGGTTGCACTACTGCCTACTTCGTGCTGTACACCGCGATAGAGACGGAAAGGGAGGGGGAGGAGATAGAATAGTGGGAGGCAAGGTGGAGGATCACCTCGTAACTCCATTACTTATGCATTCGTGTAGCCAGCGGATGGCGTACCTACCTACCTCTCTACCCCATAATCTACGGTGCACAATGTCGTCTGATTATGGTCGCGCCGATATGCCGTTGATTCGACCGGGTCAAGCCTACGCGCGTTATTCAAATATTAAGCCGAGAGCGGCATTGAGCACGCGTGTACTCGCGGATACGTGTGGTATCCCATGTACGCGTGGTGAGTCTCCGTGCGTCGTTAGAAGGCTGTCGCGCGAACGATGTTATAATATTTTTCGTCTAATATTTTCTCGTTTGTGTCGATTTCGATGGACACGAGCAGGGACTCGGAGTTTGAGGGACGCTAAACGAAGATTTCGGAGGGACAATCTAGCTTGAAGATCTCTTAAAGATGTTTCAGAGACACCGACATTATTGATGGGCAATAGGTTTTTGTTTTCAACTCTCATTCGATGCTCGATTTTTTCCGTTAGCATCTTGATAAAGCGTGAGAAACCTAAATTTGAAGGCTTATCCAGGGTGGATAGACTAATTTTTGAAAATGGCCGAACTGTAGGAAAAAGAAAACCGACCAGCGCCATATTTAGGAAGGATACCTACGAGAATATCGATATCTTGGCTCGTATAGCTTAGTGGACCAGAGCATCGCTGCTAATGGCATCAATTTTGTTATGGGCACCTCGATAAACAGTGGAGAAACTTACCACAAATATAAAGAGTAATGAAAATAGTCTTTTTCCGGAGTTATTTCCTACTCAAAGACACGGAGACGTACTCGGGGAAGTTCGACGAGTCCCCATCTGCCAAGTCATGTGTGTGACGTACGTAGATACGTCGTAAGCGGAGAACGCGTATCATTTCGCACTCGCGAGCCAATTCAAGAATACAAGAAACACGGCACGTCGTCGCGGATCGACCGATGCACCGACGACGAGTCATCCGGTCGTCGACCTTCGCTGTTCTTCTTCTTCTTCTTCTAGCTCGCCTTCGAATGACCGATCCACCTAACGCGCCTTTTCTACCCGACACTCACCTACCTACCTATCTACCTACGGAGGCCGAAATCTCGTTCCCCGTCGTCATCGTCTTTCTTCTTGTTCAGACCCCCGGTCCTGTGCGTCCTTGCTTATTCATTTCGGTGTCGGCCGGCTCTCGACGTGACACGTAACACGAGGATGATCATAATTTGATAAGATGCTGCAACGGAAACGACTGGGACGAGAAATAAATGCGCGCCATTTTCGAAGGACGATGCGTACCTTCGTTTTTATTCGGTAGGACGAGCGTGCTGATACCGAGATTACGAACGATCATAACTCGACGTGGAGAAGGGATCGGAGATTATTGCGATCGATTCGTAACCCATCGTCTCTTCGATGGCTGATCGTGTTTCGATATTGCCGCGTTATTTTCTCGAGCAAGGCGTTAAGGCAAACACGCCAGAGGGTCGATCGGTTCGCCATCGTGATTCGACAGTATCATTTTTGAATAAGCCTAGTGTCGATCTTATAGAACGATCGACAGGAGCGATGAACAATTTACGATGAATTAATCGTCGAGAACGTTTTTCTCTTTAAAGAATTCCCATCAAACGTTCAGTTTGATCGAATGGTACCTCGGCTATTCTTTAATGGCCCCGAATTCTTCTCCAACAGCTTTAGATCCTTCCTTAAACTCTATTCAGCCTCTTAGGTTTAAGAAACCCTTTTCATCTTTCTTAATCATTGCTAGCCCCCTTCTCTCGTAACCAAACGCGATCATCCGAGGGAGTTCAGGACGGTCGCAACCCCGAGAAAATCATCGTACGTGGCAACGAGCACTTCGTCGTCGCATTTGCATCACAATGCCGAATCGAGTCTCCGCGAGGAATATCGAGGACGAAAAGAGGGCTAGGCAGGGTGGAGTAGAAGGAGGAGAATACGATAAGTGGGAAGGAAGGGGAGGGAGGAAGAAGAAGAAGATAAGCAAAAGAAGAATAAGGAAGAAAGGAGGAGTGCGCGAGCAACGAACCATCGAAACGGTTCCAAGAAGGAGCAGAGAGCAGGGCTTGGCCGTGACGAGAGAGCGACGTTCGTTTCGATACCTTCGATGTGTACCCGGTATTTAAGCGTACCCCGCGTTTATACGCCACAGGGGTTGCTTTCTCTCCGCATAGCAAGGCTTCGTCGTCGTCTCGAATTCGTGATGAATCTCGTCGAGACGAGACTCCTCGTTTCTCTGGCTCCAACTACTGCTTCTTCTGCCTCTTCTTCTTCTTCTTCTTCTTCTTCTTCTTCTTCTCGTCCTCGCGGTCTCCCACTCCCCACAGTCGTCCACTCTTTTTTCCTCCTCTCGTGATTTATGCTCCCTCTCAAGTAGATCCGGAGAACACCTTCGACCCTCTTTCGGATTCCACCTTCGCGTCCGCTCGTCGTGTCCCCAAAGAAATAAATAAATAAAGAGCAAGAGAGAGAGAGAGAGGTGTCCAGTCCGCGGAGTGGCAACGCGGATCCCCTCGCCAGTGGTGGAGTCTTCGTTTTTGTGTATCGTACGAAGCAGCGTTTATCTCGACTACGTCGTAAACGCGGGATGATTTGCGATCGTTCTCGAAACTCTCGATGTCCTTCGGATCGGTCCTTTGATTCCTGGAAGAGGCATAGCCGTTTCTAACGACTATCCTGATACGTCGGGCCACGTTGGAGCTCAAGATAAGCCCGTCTTTTTGTCCTTTCGGTCGAGCACGATCCAGGACCGATGATCCATCGCGTCGATCTCCTTAGCCTGTCTGTCCGTTTCTTTGAATTAATTTATACCGAGGAAATACGAGGAGGGAGGGAGGGAGGAGGCGATATCGAGAGAGAAGGTATTGGGTCAGCAAGGAAGTAGTATCGGCCTTTAATACGCGTAATAAAACGTAATCTTTTTTAGGTCGTCCTATAAATAACGCGGCTCTCTTAATGATAACGCATTTCATAATTATTACCCATGATAATGCACTCTTCGAAACTTGCACTAAGAACAAGAACGAGGTAAATGACCTACCCGCTTTTATAGCAAGTCGATGCGGGCAGTTTATCGCCTCATCTCTCATCCTCGGACTTTTAGTTTATGCAATCGAAAAAAGTTCTATTATTTATAGAATGATCCAATACAAAGAACGAACTTTAACCGACCATATATCTTCCATTTTGTTGAATAAACCCATTCCTCATTTTCTTCTTGACAACTACGTAATCGTAAATAACATCGATAGAAGTTATTAAAAAAAAAATTATGCCATTTTTTTGTCAAAACTGAAATTACTTTCTCGCCGGTCCAATAGCTCATCAAATATACAAAAAAAAAATGATTATTTCGACGGACAGCCGGTCTCGACCGCTTCGATCGTCGCTGATGTTCCCCCTACGCTAATTCCAGTTGCTCGATAAACGACAGGACGAAGTCGTTTCCGGGAATAGTTTCCTGGAGTGACCGAAAGTCGATCGATCGAATCTTTCCGGCGTCGGAAACGCCTCGTCCTTGGACGAGAATTTCACGGCGTCGTTCTGGCTTGCGCAATTCCGCCTCGCGTGTTTTCTCCTTTTCAAGGCGGCGCGCACCTGCGATCCACGCGCGATTCTCCGCCGAAAGGATTCGTGAGAAAGCCGATCGCTCCGCGCACGCGCGCGCGCGCGTACTTCAGCTGTTCCCCCCGCTTTTCGAGGCTTCGCGCTTGACCCTTTCCGCGTCTCGAGCGTCTGCCCGTTTTACGCGCCACTTTTGCGACGCTTTCCTTTCATCTTCCATATGGCCACCGCGAAGGTGGAGTCGAAACTCCGGCCTCTTCGATTCGAATGTGTCGCGTGATATCGTGCCACGGACTCTTGCGGAAGTATCGGCGCTTGTTAACCGGCGCTGACAAGCGCCGCGTTACAGCGTTACGGTAATGGAATTGTCGATCACGGCACGCGCGTTTCTAAATGAAGTCGTACGGTCCTCGACGAGTTCGATCGACACTTAAGGTCAAGTGTGTAAAGAAACGTGTATCGAGGATTTCGTTATTTCAAATTACCATTGGAGATATTATCTCGCTTCTGATTCGATTTTTTTTCGTTTTATTATCGATGAGAGCCACGAGAAACGACGTGGAACACGACGGACTGTTTGGTAATTTTTGGTCGAGGGATGATTTCTAAAGCGTCGTGTTAAAATAGGTCCAGGCAAATACATACGATTCGACATAGATTTCGAGTAACGTCCCTTTGCGACTAACATCGCATATGTGCGTTCTGTGTAAACTACCAATTTAGCCGAGGAGCTCATGTATGCGTTTGACAAAAATAGTAAGAGCCGAAATACTCGTATGTATGACCCACGTAAACACGTCGCTATAGTCAATAAATTTAGATCTCTGATAAATAATGTTAATAAACAAATCTATATCTGTGCATGTGTATATATATATATATATATAT